>LN890950.1:896696-922682 GCA_900010015.1 Tuber aestivum
GGAGCTCAACTCTGGACCAATCAGGAGGCTGGGAAATCCGCAAAGCAGTGTTGTAGTACATATTAGATTATGTTGAAAGAGACCCAAAAAAGTTGGATAGAAGTTGAAAAAGTTGGATGGCAGTTGGAGAAACTAGGAGAAAAACAGGAGAGTTGAAAGGCAAGAAGGTAGCCATAAGAGTTGGAAGATAGCTAGGGTAGTTAAAAAATAGCCAAGAGTATTGGAAGGCAATTGAGAGAGTTGAAAGACAGCTGGAAAAGTTAGAAGACTACTGGTAGTGCTGGAAGACTACTGGTAGTGCTGGAAGACGGTCTGAGCTTTGGCCCTGAGAAGTTGAAAGAAAGCTTTAATATGGTAATTGAAAGAGAACCAGGTGGTTGAAAGTTTTATTAGAAGGATAAGAATAGCAAAGCATCTCCACTTGTACTAGGATCCTGGCTTGCTAATTAAAGTTGTCTCTTACTTACTTCAATTGCTGTTGTTGCTGTTATTAATTAAAAAGATACTTCTAATATTTATTTTATTTTCTAAGGTAGGATACAAATTGTGAATAGTTGACTGTAACAGAGGATAGCTAAGCCTGCACTAAAATAATATAAAATTCAGTAACAGGTCAAGGGATTGTACATATGCAGGAATATGCAGACTCAGTTGTGTTTGCAAATATCAGAAAATTACAAGTATTACTTAATACCTGACCATAAAGTATAAGTTGCTCATATATCAAAAGTCAAATTTTTTTTTTTTTTTAGTATGGGAGCATAAGGTTCACCTTAACTTGATTTCCTACTATATTAACATTGTAGAATTTCCTTATAACTCTGAATAACCTGTAGCATGATAGGATAGTCTTGTCTCTTGTTATAAACTATATGTATACTACACTATACTATCCTTGGAGGTTTGACTAGTATGCTAATCTACCTATTCACTATGAGGTTATCAGTATATTCTTATATTATATGCTATCATACCTATATATAGAGTTGTATAGAAACAAGGTTATAGTAACCACCAGAGGCATGGCAAAACTGGTCAGGTGGCAAACAGGGGGGTTGGTTGATATAACTCCAAAAACCTAACCTACATGCTTACAGCAATGACAATACTTTTTGTCCTAATACTAGATTACCATAAGTGGTCAACCAAACCTGTATGGGAACCGGAATTGATCACCAAGAAAAGGTATAAATTGGTAAATAGAATTTAAAGAAATTAAAGAGTGTGAAAATACTAATAAAAATACAAATTGGCTAGTTACTAGGATGGGTGGTAGTGGAAGAAGTACCTACCTGTTAGGTAGAAGTACTTGTATACTTTCTCTATCTTTATTACACCTATTTAGCATTCTTTTGATCATGTTTACACTTCAACTCAGCAAGCACCTCTCCTCTTTTAAGGATACCAGCTGCTTCACTATTGAGTTGCCTTCGGTTTGCCTTCCCCTTAGTAGTAATCTGTTTTAGTTCTTCACACAAGTGAGCTTCTCTAGCCTCATACATAATGACCTTTGCTGCATTTTTTTCTGCAGCTAATTTTAACTTAGATAAAACCAATCACCACTTGATTGATTAAGGACTATTAGAAGTAATTGCTAATAGTCCTTTAACATAGAGTATGTAGATTGAGTGTAGAGTTGTTAGAGTCTTCAAATAAAAGATAATCAGGACATAGGGTGTTTGAAGAAAAATTAAGCATAGAGGTAAAGGTTCTCAAAATAGTAGGCTTGGTTCAGATAAACTTAGTATATTGAGAATGATTCAAGGGTTGTAAGAATAGATTCCTATAGCTCAAAAGCCAGCTTAAATGTTTTCTTTTATGAAAGTCTTTTGATGTACCCAAGCAAGTAGGTTCAGAAATTGATCTTTGTCCAAGTCTACTGGTACATGGAGTTTATTGACCTCATATGTATAATATATATATAATATGTACTTATCAGTAAAAATACTGCAACATCTAAAGGTTGAAGGATATACTAAGAGGTATGTGCCAGTAAACAGAAAGGAAGAATTTGGTAATCTAGACAGTATTCTAATAGCATAAGATCTATATATAAACCAAATCAATCGAAGATGACCAGCTAGATATTATTCTGAATATGCTCTAAATTTATGTATTAGTTTTCAATAATTTAAAAAAGGTTAATATAAATCTACTAGTATAATAAATGTTTTTTACCTACCTATTTCTAGTTTCAGACTCAAATACTTTTTGAAAGTACTTAAAGCATATAACACTATTGTTAAAGCCTTTTGTTGCATTTCCAAACCAGAACTCCATCTCTTTCTTTGTTTTATACCAGCCAGTCAGCTGGTTTTCCCCATGGAAAATAATTAGTAGGGTAAGAGAAAACTCATCTGTTCCTACTGCTTCAACCATAGTACAGGATTCTCTAACTCACTATTCCTTACAGACTGAGGCCGTTAGGATATTTTATGTAATTTGTTTTATGGCTTGCCCTATACCTAACTGATATCCTTTTTCATTAAGGTTGTAAATGTTTCTTGGTACTATTGAATATTTTTTCATTGTTTCTTCTAGCTAATTATAAACTAAGTACTTTTAACCTAATATTATAGTAGATACTTTTTAGAAACTTAGATAATATATAGTAATAAAAACCAAACTTAAATTTAATTTTTATTTTATTTATAATTGATATTGAATTCTACATACCTTCTAAAAGAAATCATCCATGATATCCTAACTCTTAGCATTAGCCCTCAATGTGACAATTGTCTTTACATATATGTATTTTACCTTCAGTTATTGTTCTAGGAAGTAGTATATCCAATTGCGACCTAGACTATAGTTGTATACTCAGCAGTATAGCAGGCTATGGCCTAGGCTATAAAATATATCTTGATTGGCAGGAATATTGCAGTTGTCTAAGAAAACCAACCGTTCAACTAAGACTTCCTCCTCTACTGAGGATAAAATATATGCTTTTCGAGAGGCTTGCTTGCGGGTTTGCTGGTCAGTATTCTTGATATGCCACCAAAGTGTAGATTCAGGTATCACATATACTTTTGAAATTTGTAGAATGACTGGCCTATTGCTAAGAATTGGATTTACTTGGTAGTTATAAAGTTCTGAATAGTATTGGCTAATAGCTAATTCTAGCAACTTGGATTGGGAGTCGAAATGACTGTAATCAATATTTGGAAGCATACTTTGCAGTGAAGAAAATGAAGTAGAAAAAGACTCTAATATTTTTAATGTTATGGTATTGCTTTCATTTACTTTCACCTTTCACCTTTCTTAAATATTTCTCTCTTCTCTCTTATGGCTCAAGTTCATTGAGAATTCCACCATCTTCATATTCATTCTCATGATGTTTTACTTGTACCTACAGCTATTTTTATAGGATGTATTTAACCTATAATTCTAATAGATTGTTCTCTAATATAACACTACTGCTATGTACACACTTTGCCAAGGTCTATTGTACAGGGATCTTCTTGATATTCGGATTTGGTTTAATTGATTGCAACCCTCCTGTTTGCCACCCACCCAGTTTCGCCATGCCTCCGGTGGTGACTGTAGTACTGGCCATAGAAGAAATTCATCAATATAAGTAGCTTATTCTCGGCTCCATATGAGAATTAGGCACTATGGAACACTGCGAGGGGTAACATAGGGTATCTGGATGCGTATTGAAAGTTACGACGAAAAATATAATACCCCAAATATATTCGAGTACAGTGAATAACACTCTGAATCAATTAACTCCCAAGTGTGATAACATAGTCAAAAAAAAAAAGAGGGAGGGCTAATTCCTCAGTCCTCACTTTCCGCTTTTTCAAAAAACCTACTCACCCACAGTGTTCTCCTTTTGACGCTTTCTTCGCCATCCCTTCAGATACCTTAACCTGGGGATGGACCGCACCACGAAAGGCCATCGAAACTTGCGGGCATGCAAAGATTTGGCGTTGTTGGGGAAAAGAGATTGGTTAATTCGTGCGGGTTGGTTGATGAACCATCCATCGTTCAGGGCGATATTTTGATCTGTGTTGGGACCATAAAAACCTCGGGTCAGATCCCTCCGCCCCCGAATCCGCAAAATACATATATCTTCTCTCTAAACCATGTCATACCTCCCCGCCAAGATTTATCGGCAATATTATACTCGTGGTACCCACGCGTGTCTGGGAGGCTTGGGGACACTAGGGTGGGGGGGTTAACAGATATGCAAAATTACTGAAAAGAGATCTTCTAGGAGGGAGTACTGAAAAATATAAAACATCACGAGGGGATATCTTGGCCAATATATCATAATAATATTATTATGGAAGGAATCTAATATCACTGGAGGGGGTAGGGTTCAAGTTGCCCGAGAGTAGCAAGGGCTCAACCCTTAGTCTATGCTACCTGACCAACCTCAATGGCTAATGGTGATGTCCCGAGGGACAATAGATGAGACTTTAGCTCAATGGTCAATTGGCAGTGTCTAGAAAAACAATAGGAATCTCCCGTGAGCTCAATAGCAATCCCAGCTTGCGCTCAATGAAAAGCACTCTAGTTCCCCACAAAAGGTTTTTGGGAATGTCTCCCAGCCCAATATATAAGAGATCCCCTTCACCACCCTCCATCTCACCAGATAATACTTCCCATCAGCCTTCCACACCCCTACCGAGAACTCCCAAAACCATCTTCAAATATCCCTCCAGAAGACATATCGAAACGTCTTTCAACAATACCCCCGCCCACTACACCTCATAACAACTATCATCTCACAGAAGTAAGCTCCCCCCCTGCCCAACACCCCCAGCCACTCGGTCCCCAACTAATCCCCGCTCAGCGCAAAAATGGGAAACTTTAACAGAAAAACCGCAGAACTCGACCTAGAAATCGTCAAAATGGAGGGAGAGATCCGCAGGGTCTACCGCAGACATGAGAAGGAAATATTGCGATTGCACCTCCCCATCAACCAGCTCCAAGCGCAAGTCATCAAACGCCACCAAGCCAAACACTTGCTGTCTGGCTTACTCGACAAGATAGTGCCCACTGTCGAACACGCGCGGAAAAGGATCGCCAAATTGGAGGGGGAGAGGTTTGGGGATCTTGATGTGTACGAGGGGGAGCGTGGTTGGGATTATGATCCCGACTCTGAAGGTGCTGGGTCTACCGGGTGGGGGACTGAGATGGGTTTTCTAGGGGCGCTGGCGGGAATGGACTCCCCGAGCCATAGAAAAGTGTCGAGTCTCTCGACGCTGGCTAGTACCTTGTTGGATGGCGAGCCGGCTCGCCAGGATCTCGACGACCTTGATCCGGAGCTGACCCCGCCGAGGGAGGGGAACCCTGGCCAGGGGCGTCGGTGGAGAGGCTCGCCAGCGGAACCGCATACGACGTTTCGGTGGTGGATTCTGGCTCAACTGATAATTATTTTCTTGTATTTCTTCATGATATGGCTATTGTAAAACTAAAAACCGAAACAAGTTTGCTGAGGCACTGTACATTCGAGAAGCGATGCGGGACCCCCGGCCACAGGGACCCTGGGACGCCTTTTTCATATAATAGTTGGGATGGATCGCAGATACGTCCCCTCTCACCAGCAATGAATAAAAGTGGCGCGTCGTATCATACAAGGGCCAAACCAGCATGAAAAGCAAACCCTCCATCCAAGGGAGCCCCCCGGGGGACGAGAAAATAGCAATCCCGTCCCCTGTCAATGGCAAAATACCAACCCCCTTTATAGTCGAAACTCAGAGACAAACTCTATTCTATGGGACGTGGGAACACATACTTTCTACGCTAGTAGAGTCCTTATGTCTAGCTCAGGGCCAACGCACCAACTATCTCGGCCCTTATGAATACTTCCCCTTTATTTCGTAATTGGCGATCCTAGGTTTTATTTATTTCTTTATTTCAACCCCCAGTAAATTTCAAATCATCGAGTGAGATACCGTGACGATCCCGCAACGGCCTAGTGAGGGAAGAGCTTCCAAGTCATGAACTCCACCCCCTCAGAAACTTCCCTATTTACATGGTGAATGGGACGCTAAAGGTGCACCAATAGGTCCGGAAGACAAACAAGACTAGGACTGAGAGATTATATGATAAAGTGACAGAAAGGGCTACCTAGTCGGAGTGATCCTGCTTTCTCCCAAGAAGTGGTGTTGGTATCTCACGCTATCGGCTCGGACTCTGACCAGGCGCTCAAGAAACCGGCCTGGATAGCAAGAATATTTTGGGAGAGGTTTATTATCCCCGCCCGTGATAAGTGCCGAATCCCCTCGGCCTGCATCGGGAAAAAATCACTTTCTCACTGGCTAGCGGTAGTACAGTTAGTAGTATTAACTCAATGCCAGAACAGGTAGTACCTGCTTGTCCCCGGAAGTGGGACAACTGTGTACATAATCGGCCACCCTCAGAATTACACGGTACACACACGGCAAAGTTTGCCGGCTCAAGTTGATCGAGCCACCAAAGAAAAGCTATGGAATTCCTAGGTTACCTTGTAAATTATGTCCTATAGTAGTACCACCCCGTCGTGGAGGATTACTGGATACGTTATATTCACTACTACTCCTGCTAGAGGACATTTAGAGCACTAAGAAGAAGAATAAAATGGCCTCTGCAGAGATTCTGTAGGAACCCCATCCTAACATACCCCCTCCTATCACCACGCCCGGACCCCATTCCCAACTACACCCCTTAACATAGTAACTCCATCTAATAGGGCGCCTATCGGTCATCTCCAGTCAGCCAGCCAGTAGGTTCCGTATTCACTCGCGGGTTCAAGTGCCAACCCCTCAAACTTGGTGCCGCTAGAGTGGGCTGGTAGGCCATAGGAGGTATCACACAATACAGCTTGCTCCAGCATGACCCCTTCCTCTACTTCTCAGCTTGAGCTGGATCTTCTTACACCGGATGACTATGGGATATATGATCCATTGGAAACCACGGTTGGTAAAACACCACACACACTGCTCCAGTAGGTAGGATTCACACTCAATTGTAGCCATCCTACCCACTCATTATCCCTGGAACATCGTCCCGTAAAAACCTCCCCTCCCCCACACGCCTCAAGCTGATACGAGTGAGGACCGAGCACAGCTACGAAGCGTGTGCCTACAAGAAAAACCCACTTGAATTCCGCACCGACTTGTAATCCTATAATACCGGCATCCTTGTATCCTGCAGAGGATATGATGCACGACTGACTTACTCCCTAGAAAACCAACTACCTACCGTATATCCACCTATAACAAACAAAAGATTCCTCAAGCAGAATCACCCTATCTTCTACTTCCAACGAATCGAAAACTCGTGTAGCCTAGATGTCAACGGACCCCGTAACACCCCCAAGATCTCCCGTCACGGATAACAGATAACAACCAGATATTCTACCCATAGCCCATCATAAGGCTTGAAATAGAAATACTCTGCGAGCGCAAAGGCGCACCGCACCGCACCGTCCGTCCCTTCACCAATGGCAAGAAACCCGGCGAATTCCAGTGGGAAGTAAGCTTGACACCTAGGGTGGCTCACCAAAACTGAACGGCATAGGCCATTATAGCTTGTCTAATTACGCACCACTACGCCGCAAGATTCCCCAAACCACCATCACACCATTACATCACGACATCTCACTCGTCAATCGTACCCGCCCCGCTCAACTGTTCGGCAAGGTTCCAATTTTCAGTTTGATAATATTATGATAAAACGATTCCTACTTCACCTGCACCAACCTACCCGACAAACTACATACAAAAAAAGGAAAATGAGAGGGCGGACCAGAGCAGAGTGGAGAAAAGGCTTTACAATTAGTAATTAGAAACGGCAAGAGGGGTAAGAATAATGAAAAAGTAATGCTATCATACCCCAGGAAAATCACATATCCTATGATACTGCATGTGGGTTGGAACCAACAAGCTTGGGTGGAAGCGGTTTTGCAGGGGAAAGGGTGCAAAGCATTGATGAAAAAAAAAATGGAAGGGGGTAGAGGAGAGGAAATGCGATACGAGTGTGGGAATCCCGGATTTTAGTCGTCATGCTCAGCTATTCTCTAATAGTATTTGTAAGGGTATAGGGGGAGGAGGGAGGGGAGAAGGCTCAAAGTAACCCCCCTCCACTTTTGCCCCTGACAAGTCGGGATCGTAGAGAGGGAGAAGAGCACCGGAAGAGTAGAGTAGAGTATACCAATTTAGATATCAGGGAGGGGATTGCTGTTAGCCAAACAAAGAAGAGGAGAAAATAAGAGGAAATCCCCCTACAGCGGCAGAACCACCATCGCCGTAGATCAATCATAAAAGCCCAGATACCATACCCGTACCAGTTAATCAACAGCGCGCCTACAAAAGGTAATTGGAGGAAAGCGAGAAAAAGAGAAAAAAATACATTTAATAAGAGTGGCGAGAAAAGAGAAAAAAGAGAAAAAAAGTTAGAGGAGAGAAAAAAGGAGAAAAAAATAAAAATAAGAAAATAAAGCCATGTACCAGAAGTTGTAGATAACAAATGCCTGTAAACCCCACGAATGCTAAAACTTTAATGCCGCCCGGCCAACCGTTCTGAAGCCAAATATTACCACTACTGCTGCCAACGTTGCCCCTTTGCTATCTGAGCCAGCACCATGCTTCAATACCTAGTTGGAGTTTTGAGATAATCACTGCGGTGGTGATCGTTGCGGAGGTAGTCGTTGCGAAGGTTGACGAACGCCCCAGGCCCTCCCCCTTCGCTCAGTTCGTTGATCAGGACGGTGGACTGTTGTACAAGTCGTTCTAAAGCAGCGACTGATGATCTCCCCATTGAGACTAATGGTTCGGATCAATATTAGCACATAATTACTACCACAAAACGGATGGCATACCAAGAATAGCAGAATTGAGTTCTTCGGCCACGGAGACTCGCCCCTCTTCATCCAACAAGTGAGCGAGGACAGAATTTCTGGGATCTGTATAAGCCAAAAGACTAAAAGCCTCCTCTAGAGCCTTCCTGATCTCCGGTCTAGTGTCTGACGAGAACTCAACCCTCAAATCCTGTCCATACTTAACCGCAGCGTCCAAAGCATTCTTTGTCTGATCCGCCCCCATGCCTGTTTCGACACCACCACTCCCGTCCTCATCTTCAACATCCATCTCCTCCCAACCAGCTCCAGCGCCTGCGGGGTCATCTATCTCCATATCCTGTGCGAAAACACCAACCACGGGGTCATCGTGGGAGCCCCTCGAGCCAGCAGGAGCGTCGTGAACAGCCTCTGCAAACTGTCTGATCATCTCCACTAATTTCCTACAACGTAATCTGAAAAATATTGCCTGATTATTCGGCAAAACGGCGGGATAATGTTTGTTGGTGAGGTCAAGTGCGCGATCCACGTCACCTTCGAGAATCGCGCCCCGAATTTCTGCAAGAGCAAACTAATATTAGGAGTGGAAAAAGAGAGGATAAAGAGTCGGGAAGTACTATATCTTACTTTGGCGATGTATTGCATCTTTATCTTCCCTCATCTCTAAAGCTTTCAGGGAGCCAGGGCGTCCACTTTCTAATGCCCTAGCTTCGTTTTGGACATCATCAGAAAATGCCCTCGCAGTGTTAACATATCCATCATGAGCAAGATATTGTGATACGAGAGCCTGTATTAGGGCAGCCTCATCAAGGGAAGGGCAAAGGCCCGCTGTGGGGTGGCGGTTGATTTCGTCATAAACTCTTCGTTTTTCGTTCTGGATGTTTATGTGAATTAGAGCTTTCTCTGGAAACGAACAAGCAAACAGAGGACATACGTTCATGTAGTGATCGATATCAAAAATAAACCTCTCTTGTCCGAAATTGACACGGACGTGTTCCCCAGGCCTTTTCATGCCAACCGCCGGGTATAATTTCCCCTTGATATCCCTGAATGCGGTACCTAATTCAACGCCATTTTTTGTGAAAAAAGCAGTCCCAGTCCTGAAGTTTACACCACAGCCAATGATGTCATTGGTGGAGAACTGAGGGCCGTACTGTTTTCCAGTACCTTGACAGCAGAAAGAATTCCCATCGTCGCCATGATATCCCCATGATTCGGGTTCCCAACCCGGCAGCCTATTGAGCTGCACTTTCTGCGTGCAAAACCCAACACCGATTAAACTGCACTCAAAATCTCAGCACGCCATTCGCCTCGCCTAGGTGCGTCAACCTACCCTTCTTTCCCTTTCGAAACAACCGTAACTTCGTAATAGAACAATCCACATTGTGGCGGCATAGATTGATCGGCTCTTACGGCAGCAGCATCATTGTCACTAGCTTTTTGAGGGCCTAGGACTCCAACAAGTGGGGTTGAAGCCAAGATTAGCACTGAAGAACAGTCTCCAGGGAGTATATGCAGTTGACAAGGTAGGTTTACCAATAAATTTCACTTCCATTCCATTATTGGGAAGATCAATTCCTGGGCACTTGTCGTTTTCGTTCCATCTTGTAGGCAGCGGGTTCAACACATCATCATCACCCGAAACATTCTCGATAACATCGTACGCCGGTCCTCGATGGGTTTGCGAGACCTTCCCAGAAAGTGTTAAGGACGGGGGTGGGGTAGGCAATGGGTTAAAGACAGCGGATCGCGCAGCCAGCCTCTCGGCATAACTTGACTCTGCAAGGTAACTGGGGACAGTGGTAGGCTGCTGTGCTGCTTGATTCTGACTCATGGCGTAACTATTTGACGCGGGAAAATTTATGGTGGAGCTTGGTAAATGCCGGCTATGGACCCCGGTCCCGTTGTGATGGCTGAGCTCCGATGTAAAGCCGGAAAGACGAGACTGACCAGAAAGGACCGAAGCATAAGAACTATTGGGGGCCACGATAGAACGTCTAAGGGAAGATGAGCCTGACATTGTTGCAGCAGCCTGACTTGAGGCCGCCGGGATCGAGTTGGTCATCAACGGGCTCAAGAGACCTGCGGGGATGTATTATAGGACTGGGGGTGATAGAAGCTGATGCTAGGTACTGCTTTTGGACAATGATTCGGCCTCCGATCGTTATTTGACAACAGCCGTTTACGCGAGGTAGGGCCTGATTACGGATGAAGCTGAGTTGGCCAACCTCCGGCACGGTTGGATAGGTCTGCTCTGCGGGGTGAGAGGGTGCGGGGGGATTGAGGGGGTGGGTAAGGCGAATTTCCGGAGGGGAGAAAGCAAAGGGGGGTGGTCGTTGTTGTTGTTGTTGTAAGTGGCTGGATAGCGGTAGCGGGGCGTACCGCAGGGTTGAATGATGGATGATGATGAGGGCGGATGATCGTGGAGTCAGGGTATTATTGACACCCTGACCACTCTCCTTCGCTTCAGACTCGGAGGCTACAAACAACGATGAACGAAAAAAAAAAAAAAATAGAGAGAGGGAGACAGGAGCAGTAAATGTGAGAGTAGAAACCGTGATGGGAGAGTAAGAGGAGGAAAGAGGGGGAAACTTAGCTGGATGAGACGAGAGGTTGTAGAATTACTGGATAAGAGAAAACGTGACGGCAAAAAGATGCCGTTGTACTCTCACTCTCACTCTGAAGATATTCTGACAAGCCCTGTCTTGTTTGGCGAAGTTTCGGGCGGAGACATTTCGACACCAATACCATACTGGTACGTATCTATACGTACTGTGCACACCGGTACCGCCCTCGCAATTGCACTGTTTCTTTTTTCTTCTTCCACTACCATTCTATCCTACAGAATATCACAGATGTCGATCGCATGCGATAACTTGCGAGCAGGACTCTCAGGACACGGGGTCAGCAGGGAGGTCTTTCCCTCACATGAGTCCAATATAACGAGAGCCCTGCCACCTACCCACAGCGTGTTCAAACCCACCCGCTCTTACAGCACAAAGTTCCTTACATTAACCTCTCGTGTGTTCAAGGTATGATACCGGGGCCGGCGATGTATTAGATCTATCGTAGAGAGAATGGAGAGCCCAACCTAAGATGCTAGGGGACACCGGCACCGGTGGCCTTCAATCGGGAGGGGGTGAGGGGAAACTTCAAACTCCCGCCAGGACAAGCAGCAGAACCGAGATTGGGGCTTAACTCGTGCATGGCATTTGTTTTTTGTGCCTTGCGCTGCCATCATGTGGCGCCGCGATCTGATACGTCAATCTTTGACAAGATTCATTTCCTCGAGTAATACCGGCATGGCCAAAGGGCTCTTCTCGCCCTCTCATTAGTAACGCATTAGCTAATCCCAAGGCTGCTTTCATCAATCTTGGCATCATATCATACTCACCACTTCCCCACCAATTTCATTTCTCGAAAGCCGAGTCGTGACACCGTCAGCGGACGGATGAGGAAACAAAAAAACACAGTGGCGCTTTTAACCAGAAGTCTATTCTCTCATTCATTCGTGCCACATCGCGCTTGCCCTGCGATCGATATCGAAATCTGTACGGTACCTACCTGCGACACAGATGCCCTATGCAATTCTACTCCCCCGGGTCCCTCGCGAGCCGGGTCAGCGCTCTCGTCTCTTGAAAATTCTATCCCGCCCCATACTCCTCGCTTCCTCCCACGAGTATGGTGCTTGGGATACTGGTACACTGCAAATACTAATATATGGTACTGCTGTTTTGCAAGGTTGCAGGCGAAAAACGGAGGGCATTGGCCTCTACGCTTCTCCGTCAAGATTTTATATGGGATTAATGGATGGGTTAGTCGGCCTCTGCTATTCCCGCGTTGCGGATGACTGTTGGGGATGGGGGAAGTGGAAATACTCGAGCACCTGGAGCCCAATCAGCTTGTCAGACACACGTACCATACCGTACACTGCATTCAGGAATGAAAATCCCTCCCGTTTAGCCCCGTGAAACACCAGGCGATGTAGTGGAAAAAATAGGAAAGCTGGATCGAGAATCTCCTCCTGGGTCTTGTGCATTTCGAACAGACGGGGGGCGATGACAATGGTGGGAAGGGGGGAAAAGGAAAAAAAACGGAAGGAAAAAAAAAGAGCGCAGGCTAGGAGGGAAGGCGGTTACCAAGGAAAAATGAAATAAAATGAGGATACAGTAGGCCAGACCAGCTTCAGGAAGTCAGTCGAGTTGCACACTTGACCTTTTTTATTTTTTATTCCCTTGTCGGCTGGATGGGAGGGGAGGATTCCACGACACAGGGATTCGTTATTCTTTTTTCTCTCTCCCATTCCCGGGGGATGGGCGAATATTCAGGACAAAGGCCAATTTTGACCAAGCGGTGAGCGAGAAAAAGAGGATGCTACACCTATTGTAAAGCAAGCTACAGTACCTACATATACACCGAAATATATTTACGGGTGAGATGGGTGGGGAGGAGGGGATGGATATCTGACGGTGGCAGCGCAGCTGGGAATGGGCATGAGAATGAAGGAGTAACCAGGAACAAACAAACGAGATGGCGGACGGTTGGTGGTGGATGTGGATGTGGATGTACGGTAGAAGGAAGGAAGGCGGGAGCACGAGAAACAGGACAAGTCTACAATAGGCATCAAAGAGCTACGGTACTGTAGGGATAGGAAACCACAGGCGTTTATGTAGACATATGTACCGTACACCACAGCACAGTTGCAGCCTGCAGGGAATGTTTCAGCGAACCTGACGAGATCATGACCGCGGTTATGATTTCGATGATGATAATTATAATACCACACAATGTCATAGCACAGGCCAGATCGATTCGGTCTTTGTCTGGGCACGGTAAAGCTTTCACCCACTGTGTGGATGTTTACACGATATCATGCCAGTCACGGTACGTGATGTTTGGGTCAAAGTCGTCTCGTTTGCGGCAAAAGCCTCTCTCGAAGCTCTTGGCCTGAGTGGATTCCGTAGGGTATGTAAGCCTTCATATGCATTGGCTAGTATGATATCCCCACCGGAACTGGACGTAAGGATTATCGAAAGGGTTATGGAAGGAGGGAAGGAAGGAAGGGCAATATCGTATAACGGAAACAACGAAATGGCGGTATCGAGGGAGGATTGGGGGGAAGAGGAATATGGGAAAGAGGGGAGTGGAGTGTGATACGGTAGATCGAATTGGCGAACAACGGATACCGGTAACTGTACAGTACTGTACTCTACGATGGATAGCTGATACGGGCAAAGTACAATGGATCATTGATGGACTTGGGGGGGGGGGTTGGCCCTTTCATCGTTTCTGGAGTACTCCAAAGAGTTTTTTTGGGTTTTTTTTCTTCTCCTTCCTTCTCCTCCTTCTTCTTGGTGGTGCTCTGTTGCCTCCCTCCGTTCTCAAATCTTCCGTACGTGCTCCGGCTGAGACTTTTTGCTCAGCAACAACGGAAACCTTCACTCCACCCAGCCTTCCGCCGCACCACACCCAAAGACCCCAACCGACTTCGGCCCTACCCCTAGAGAGTTCCAGTGCTCACGGCTACCACCACTAAAGTAACAAGCACAATAATAAAATGCATTGCCCTTCCCACTCCATTTTTTCTTCTGCCTTCCCCTTTCCCTCCCCCAAACACTCCTTTCCATTTCCCGACACAACACTCCCATCGCCACAATCATCACCACAATCACCACCATCGTGTTTCCTAATCTCGTTTCTGCTGCTCCTCTCCGACGATCCTCATTACAGCTATTCACATTTTCCAAACGAGGTGGACCCGCCCGGCCTTTCCTCGCCTCAGCTCTCTTAAACCAAAAGTAAGCACACCACTCCCCCTACGACGACGATGAAGCAGCGGCGACAGGAAACGGTACTGAGGACTTGAGTCCTGGAACCTCTCATTTTGCTGTTAAAACACCTTACGCTTTCGGCTTACACGGAATCCTAGATTTTTTCTCCACCATATTTCGACATGCCTGTCTCTGTAGGTTCGGCCATGAGCTCCTCTCTTCCATCGCTCTCGCCCTCGCCTCAAGAATCGGGCTCTACATCGTCTGGCGCTCCATTCGTGCCGGCACCGCCCCCACCACCTCCACCAGCTCCCCCCGTCAAGGAGCGCAAGAAGCCTGGTCCAAAACCGAAGCCAAAAATTCCCCCTTCGAAGATCATCAAGCTTAAACTCAAGCCCGAGATTTTAGCTACCTTTCCTCATACACCTGCTGGAAATGATAAGTCCGCTCAGGATTCGTCTCCTCCAACAGCGCAGGTCTCGCCAGGCAGGGAAGGTTCCTCGCCAGTTAATTCAGATGTGAACCTAGCCCAAGCACCGGAGAGACCTCGAGGAATCCCCGGCCCAAAGCCTGGGTCTAAGCGAGGAAGACAGCCAGGTGCATTACTCGGGAAGCCCGGGCGAAAGAAGACAAAGCTGTAAGTGTCCACTATAGCCATGATGCGTTATATACTCGAGAGGGATAGAGATAGCTGATTGCCCAATTTGCCGTAGTGACCCCAACGCCTCCCCAGCATCTTCGATGAATGGCATGTCCCATCATGCCAACCATGGAAAGCTGGGACCTAAGGCCAACCAGGGCGCAATCAACGCGCAGTTGCGTGCTCTCGATAGGACCGGAAAGCCTTGCAAGCGGTGGTCCAAGGCCACGTTCTGTTTAAAGTCATTCACTGGCGTCCAATGGACGATCCCAACTTGGGGTGCCCCTATATCTGACCAATCGGCCCCTCCTACCCCACCGGCGGGAAGTCAGATGGAGGAAGTTTCGGCTGCGCCTTCGGTCACATCAGAAACACCGGAGATCAGAGTCCATGCCGACGTGGATGTGATGAACGTCGATAGCGAATTCCCCGCCCAGCCGTTCGTTCCGAATCAGCAGTCACTAATGGTATAATCTTGAAAGAAACAAACAACAAGAAACATGTCCTGGGTATTGGTATGCACGCTCCCTACTGATTAACCTCATGTTGCTCGACCTACTAACCTCCTACTACAAGACCATTCGTCGCCCATAGTTTGCATTACCGTGCACAACTTAATACGTTTTGCGCTCTGTATCAATAATAATTCACACGCCGGCCTTCTACTTACCTTTCCTCCCAGAAGTTGCCTTTTTCTGTCGAAAACGACTAGACAGCCCATGCCCTTTTCCTCCTGGCCTTACCTGCCTTGCCCACTTCACTGGCTACTTAAAAACCCTTGGGATCAAACTGGCGTTATTCGATTTCTGTTTTATCATTGTCATCGCTCACTAAACCTTCGCTCTCCTACTTCATTTCTTGTTCGCCATTAGCGAATAACTTGCTCGACTGATGTACTTACCTGGTTACTGCTTACCTATCTACCAAATAACTTGTCCTTTTCCTTCCTTCTCCTTTCCTTTCTCTTTCCCGGTAAATACAGAAATGGGATTTTGTCTTGGCGTTCATATCATTCTTTCTTCCTTTCTACCTTTTCATACTTGACCACTGGAAACAACGATAGCGGGCTGTATCCTTGAGGGGCTTCCCGTTCTTTCTCTCATTTTTTACTTCAATGTTTTTCCTTTTTCCGTTCCCTGTTCTGCCGCTCTCTCCCCATCCCTCTTTTCTATCTCTCTTTTTCTTTTGTTTGTTTGTGGTAGTATTTCGGTCCGTTTGTACTCGTAGGTTTACGCTTTAGATGGGGGGGGGGGGTATTGGTATGGTATGGTTAACTGGCTTATTTTGGGATTTTCCTTTTTTCTTCGTCATATTATGATGGGTGGGTGGATGGGTAACGGTATGTGGGAGGCAATGGGAAAAGGGGGGCGGGTGGGGGGGGAATATGGTACACAGGTTCGATCGGCAGTATTATATTTCTTTCTTTTGCAGCCTTTGCGGGGAGTAATATACTTATAATAATACTATTTCTTTTCTTTTTTTCATTCCGTTTTCCCTCCAACTTTGGGGGTTCATGGTTGATGTACGGAGAGTATTGCGGAGCGCACAGAGAGGGAGAAAAAAAGGGGGGAGGGGGGAGTACTCGTACAGCGGTGGGGGAATGGAAGAGGGTCTGATCCACGGTTTGAAACGTCGCCCTGTTTCCCGTTATTCCCGACATGGATTGGATTTCACAAGGTGTCGTGCAGGCGATATCACGAAAACTGATGGGGAATAATGCAAGTGTGGGGAACGATAATAACGGCTAAAAAAAAAAAAAGCAGATTCAATAATAGACACAAGTCAAGTCATTTACCACGAGCCAACTACCACGATAGTAGCGTACCGTGCACCAGTCTCGTTTCCGTCCGATCTCCACCCAGGATACCAAGCCAATTAAAGTTTACCCAACGCCCAAACAATGCTGCCTTTTTGTCTCTAAAACGGAAAAGAAACCCTTCCACATCCCCCACGAACCAGTCAATCCTCCGCTTCTTTATGGCGGAGCATGAGCAGGCGCTTATACTCCTTTGGATCTTTATCCCATAGCTCCGCTGCTTGGCCATTTAACGGACTCTTACTGTGACCGTTATCAGTACTCAATACCGATGCCGTACTGAGATGGAGGAGGAGGAGGAAGGGGGGNGGGGGGGGATACTTATTAGGTTCCCCTAACAAACTCTGCAAGCTCAAAAGGATGCTCTGGACGTTATACACAGCGCTCCACTTATCCTTCAAGATATCCAAACAGATCCTACCGGACATATCCACGTTGGGGTGGAACATAGGGGTGGTGAAGAGCACGGTGGGCGGTGCCATGGGGTAGTTGGACGGGAACTCTAGGGAGAGCTTGAACGTCAGGGATTCGTACGGGGTTCCTTCGGGGCCGTTTATGGTCCCCGTCCAGTGCTGGAGGTTGCCATCGGTGGGGAAGGCTGAGATTCCTGGAGTTGTGGACATCATCAGTTGCATTAGCTCGGTTTGGAGTCTGCAGATTTGGTTGTGAGTTCGGCTTCTGAGAGGGGAAAAGGGAGAGCTGGGGACGGAACCTCTTGGATACGGACTGGCCGCCATTCAGAGTGGTTGTGGACTTTCCGGGAGCGTTGGCGGATTCAGCAGATTGGTCCATGGTGGGTGGGGGGTGAGAGTAATAGACTATGGGTGTTTTTTGCTGATACTTGGCCTTTTGGTTGTAGTGGCGGTGGGTGGGGAGAGGGGGAGAAGAATCAAACGGTGGTAGGAAGTATGGAAGGGGGAGGGCATGCGGCGCAATAGTAAAAAGTCTATAAGGTGAGTTGGTTGTTGAAGTTGGGTTGCTGTTCGAGTAATAGTGGTATCATAGATAAATATATATGCCAAGCTCGGTTGCCAGGACAACGGCAGAGCACGCAATTACCCGCAGCTCGCGCTTGGGGGTATGATACCGTACTCGAGTACGGTACCGGTACTGTACCGGTATGGTTATGGCAAAATTACGGGAAGGGGCTGGGTCTTCGGCCACAGCCGCGCGCGACATGCCACCTGTACTGTAACACCCCGGAAACGAACGTATCAGAAATCACATTTTGGAGCCTCCATTAAACGATAATATCCGCAATTATGCGAGTTGCCAATTGGGGTTCACTTTTCGAAAAGCTTTCCATAACACGATATGATGCATCCAACAACTGACGGGTCGATTCGACTTTAGATCTTAGCACCTGCAGGGACTTCCACGCTCAGTACATCCACCCCTCCTACAATCTCATCCTTTGTTGGCATCATTTTTCTTCGCATCAGCTCAGCGCATTGTGTCATGTAGGGGTCTTTTTGCATTGTGGCCACAGCTACTACGTCCTGGCCTTGAGTATAGTACGCAACGAACTTGGCTTGGTCGGGATTTCCGTGGAGGACAATATCGTCGTAACCTAGTTTTTAGGGCATTTAGTATTGCTTTTTGCTCGAGCTGCCGGGCTTGAGAGAGTGTGTTATTATTACCTTTAGGCGTGGCGCCGCAGTATCGAAGTTGGGAGCCTATGGCTGACCAGAAGACTGGGATGAAGGGAGTTGGCTCGCTGTCTGTTGTGATGTGAAGTGCTGCTTGGCGGCCTGCGTTTTGGGCTACGTTCCAGTGCTCTATGGTGGGTTAGGATGATGTTTCCAGCAAAGAGTTCCGAATGCTACTTGCCAACTCGCACCCTGCTATTTTCATCTGATCCCGGCCCGCTATAAGGATAGGTTGCAATATCACCTTAACTCATGAGCTTCTGTATTATCATGGGGCAAGAGCTTCCTTCATACCGACAGCGTACGCATCTTCAACACCTTCGACACGGAAACATCCGTCGACTCTCACCGATGCATCCTCTTCAAGCTTGATGCCGCTTTGCTTCAGGTATTCTGTAGCAGGAGCTACTCCTACTCCGAGGATCACAAGATCTGCCTCGAGCTTCTCACCACTTTTCAATAAGACCGACCCAACCTTGTTAGGGTCTACTGAAGAAGGTTCGGCGGACTCGACTCCAGAGTTCATTCGGAATTTAACCCCACGCTTCTCGAGTTGGCTCTGGAAGATCTTTCCAACCTTTGCCCCCATAACACGTTCTCTAGGATAATTTCTTAGCCTTGGCCAAACTATAGAGGGCATGATGGAACCTACAATGGGGCACTCTCCATTCCTACTATGGTGATGTCGTTCCCCTTCTGTGCCAGGCAATTTGATACCTCCATTCCTAAACCAAATGTAAGAATGATCGTCTCCCAGAATTCAGCAATACCCACCGATGAAGCTACTGCCAATGACAACAACCTTCTTTCCATTATCCCCAATTGCCGAGTTTATCCTTTGCGCGTCATCAACACCTCTCAGCACAAAAATATCTCCTAGGTCCTTGAAGCCTTTCATAGGTAATCTCTTGGGGGTTCCTCCAGTGCAGAGCAGGACCTTTGAATACGAGAATTCACCTCCCGTCTTGGTATGGATCTTGTGGGCCTTGAAATCGATTGAAGAAACCTCTGTCGTAAGATGAAAATCTATTCCAGCGTCACGGAAGTGCTGAGCATCTCGCCATTGTAGCTTTTGCTCGTCCGCGATAAGAGCTTTGGAGAGCTTGGTTCTGTCAATGGGCAGATAACTCTCTTTTGTCAAAACTGTGATTTGGCCTCCAAAGCCTTTCTCGCGGAGGACATCGATTGCCCCCAGGGCTCCGGAGCCACTGGAAAGGTCAGCCTTGGAAATAGGGCTGTTTTAGGGGTTACCAACCCTCCAACTATGACAACATGCTCCTCGCCAACACCGGTAAGTGGTTTGTAGCTGATATCTGGCTTCCGTTTACCAGTTTTGATCGTCGCTTCATCGCCCGTGATATAGGCTGCACCATTTCTAATTGACACCGGGAATGCGGCTAGATGGTCCAGGGCAGGAGCATCTGAGCTGTCAGCCAGCCAATCCCTATCCTCCATTACAATAGGGCATTGAAATAAAGGCATACTTTCGATATCCCCTGAGTCAGTGCTAAAGCAAGCTCCATGCCAAGGACAAGAGATCCTCCCATCACCAGCAACCACACCCTTAACTAGTGGTGCTCCGTAATCTGTTCCGCATACCCACCGCCAAGTTAGACCCCCCTTCGCACTCAATCAAACAACTCGCTCATTCATACGTGTGCATCTGGACCCCAAGGCTCTCAACCGATCATTAACCTTCAGCAGGATCACTTTCCCATCCCTCACCCCTTCAACTTCCGCTTCGACCTTCTCCCCATCCCTCAAGTCCACATTATCCAACTTGAGTTTGTATTCCTGCACGGTGGCCATTGCTCTTCCAGCTGAAATTTGTGGGGTGGGGATTCTGGCGAAGCTCGATTTCGACAGGTGCAATGTGCGGTATATTCTCGGGGAAGTAGAAGCTCGAATGAAAGAGTCCTGACCAGAGATGAGTCGCAAATTGCGTGCGTGTTGCATTCGAGCGGGAAGGAATGCTTTACGGGGAGAGGGGGTGCGGGCATTTTATTGCATTGCGCAGCTATCGCCACACACACGTACGAGTAAAAGAGGGGTAAAATGTGGATTTCTAAGGGGGTGGGGGGGCAGAGGGGGTGCAAGGCAGATACCGTATTGGTTCGGCGCCGGTATCATACATAATCAGTAGAATTGCTAGAGGCTATCGCTCGCAACAAGGTCCTATGCGACCCCAACAAATGTTGGGCTTCTTAAACCTGATCCTTTCAGGAAGTCATGTGATGGCTAGTAATTTACTCGAATATCTTGAAGCTACTCCTGTTAAAATCGTGCCTCATGAAGGCATAAAAGTGCGGGTGGGATTGTCTTTAGCATGACTTCTTGGTGACGTTAGCCCATCGCTGGAGCGGGTTGAACTGGCCAATGGAGAGGCCCATTTCTCAAAGCAGCCAGAGATATCACCAGGTTGGGGGTCATGGAGCTTACTTACTCGAGCGCACACGATTCACCATACGCCGCCATGACATGAATAAAGTTACCGTACGGTATTCTTGTAGGTTAAAGGCGTGAATTTTGCGATAGTCATTCAAATTGGTCTGGCGTAGGGGGCACGGGGGAGGTCTACGCCCCAGCTCCCCCCGTATATCATACTACCGGTAGGAGTGTATCGATGGTACGAGAGTGTATCTGTTTGATCCCTTCTCGGATTGCCCTGCTTGGTTTGGGGTTTTGCTGCGAGTAATTTTACAAAATTTTGCTTCACGTTCCGCACCCCTGAAACCCATGAAGACAGACCCGATCGCGGTATCTTCTAACCTGTAGACAATTGGCCCGATTATTGTTACGGTGTTGCCGGAGCAGGGGGGCTATCCCAGGGCCAGAGCTGTTCGGCCGCAGGTAATCCATGCTTAAACTCTTTACCTTGGGTGCAAGTACCGGTACTATACCGCTTAGCAGTCGTGCTCGAGTTCAGTAGACTACTCGAGATACTCTACCGGTACTGTACTTGTACAAATCTACAGACAGATACGGTACTCGAGTAGTCCACCCTTTATCGGGCACCCTATAAGTTAGATCAGTATACCGGTAGGGAGTCAACCTTACCAGTACTCGTAATGTCCTGACGTTTGTGAACACAACCAATATTTCATGATGCCAAGATCCGGGCAAAAAAGCTGAATTTTAGTAGTATGCAATAGCAGTTGTGCTCACAAACGTCAGGACATTAGAGTACTAGTACTGTACGTGGCTGGAGGTTCATTGCATGCTCAGATTCTTTTCCTACATTTTGTTGAGGCATGGTATATTGTTTGGGTAACCTTACTTAAGTACTTGCCCCCTTGCTGTTCTGTCATACTTGGGGTTAAGGCAGGGTAGTTGTCTTGGCACTGATTGGTTTCACTGTCATGGTTAGTTATACCATAAATCACATTAAAGACAGATACTAATCTAATAAGATTAAAATAAGAAACTTATATGTACAAAAAAAAATACAAGCTATATCTAAAAGGCCAATATTCCCAGAACATTCAATCAAAGCCAACAGAAGACCAGGTCAGAAAAAAACCAGAAGACCAGAACAGAAAGAAGCCAAAAGACCAGGTCAGAAAGAAGACAAAAGACCAGGACAGGAAGAAGACAGGAAGTTGGAGAGGAGTACAAATAATTCTAGAACAAGAAACTGAAAGACCCCAGATCATAAAAACAACAGGTTAACTGAAGCACAGAGTGCCTTGCCAACATTACCAATAACATCTATGCATTTAGGTATCCAGACATTGTAGGAGTTATGTCTCGGTAAATTAAGCTCAGAGGATGTAGGACTAAGCAAGAGATGTGTTGCAACAGATAGTCTGTAAGACGAAATTGATCAGTGTAGTATAAGTCACATCTAAGGAATCTTTAAGACTACCACTGCCAGTAAGGATACTACCAATATGTCTGGTACCCTCAATAATGACAGAGCTCAAGTCACCTTTAGTTGAGAAGGCACTAGAAGTCTGGTTACCTGGTAGGATAGCCTACTCTTTAGAAACTCCTGAGATAGTATTTCTGAAGTAGTCATGCATATAGGACAAGACATTATTAGTAGGGCCAACAGTCAGGCCACTCGTTCTGCCATACTTGAGGACTATGATGCAAGGGTCATTTCTCTCATCACAAGTAGGAGGCCTGTAGATCTCGTCATAACTGATAGTACCATGTAGCCTCAAGAGCTGGTTATAGGGGTATACAAAGGTAGGAGGATTTTCAGAGCTGGGATTTATCATCACTGAAAGAGTATCAAGTGAAAACTTGAAACCAAGATTGATAATATTAGGGGTAAAGATGCTGGGATCAATCTTGATAGCATTAATCTCAATGACTACTATATTATGTCTTAGGTGTACTTTTTAGGCCCAACATCAGTGATTATTAGAGGACTGGAAATAACATGACCCAGGATTTGCCTGGGCTGGGCTGCCCAGTTCATCGAGATTTCCTGGCTGTAACATGTTTGTACCAGAGTACTAGTCATCCTTCCAGGTACAATAGAAGTAACGTACAAGTTAGTTTGCAATTTATGAGCATACTATACTAAGGAAGGCTTTGAGAGAAAGATATAAAGAATAGGGATGTAAAGAGGTAACCATTCAACCAAGTATATTAGAAATACTCTGTCTGTTGAAGTCTGCTGTTCCTTTGAGAGAATTAGCAGTCTTTAAATACAAAGTTTTGTCCATGTCCTGCATGGGCAAGTTCCCAAATATTCCTTGAATGAAACCATAAGTAAAACAAACTGAGTATTAAAGAATACTCAAAACTACAAGTAAAATAAAC
This sequence comes from Tuber aestivum, assembly GCA_900010015.1. Taxonomy (NCBI): domain Eukaryota; kingdom Fungi; phylum Ascomycota; class Pezizomycetes; order Pezizales; family Tuberaceae; genus Tuber; species Tuber aestivum. Next base: position 920,134 of record LN890950.1, read on the forward strand.
TGAGCATCAAAAGATACTTAAAACTACAAGTAAAACAAACTGCGTATCAAAGAATACTTGAAATCACAAGTAAAACGAAACATAAAACAAATCTCTGTGTTACACATAGAAGCGTAATCGGTGCGACATGTGACCAAATGCATAAGGTCACGTGTTCGACTCCGGGCCCCACCACAGCATTCATAGCGCTAAGATATTTGCGCACGATATGATAAGGCATCTATGCAGCCTGCTCCGCGGAGATACGAGGCAGGCGACCGAGGCGTTTTTGCTGGATAACATAGAAGGAGCTCCGCTCTATAAGATAAGACTTAGTTGGTTCAAATTGCTGGGTTAGTTATGGAACTACGACCTCTGCAAGTCTATATGCAATTACAAGAAGTAATGTGCATGTCCCTTCAGCTCGCGTAAGCTAGAGTCATCCGGAAGACCTAGTTACAATTGGTTAATAACAACTCACTGGTCGAGTTAGTTATCTTCGTCATGCACTCTAAGCTATGCACATAGGAGAGTCATTGATAAGTCCTTTGACGGAGCTGATCACTCCACTCAGGAAGAGAGCAGGGAAGTTAGTTTTCAGGGTCAAACGAAGTTCGCACTCCAAAGACACTGAAGCGTTGGTATGGCAGGTACATAGTCAGTAAGGGATTGAATGTAGGCCGCCACCACCCAGACGAGGAACATAAATATCGAGATACCCCCCTAGCTTTAAGTCCATCCTCCGTCTCCGCTACACCTCTGGCGATTGAAAACTCAACACCAAGGTTTTTATCGTGAGTTTTTTGTTTTCGTCGCAAAACTTTCTCCACCCTCCTGCCCACTCCTGCCTTTGGCCTCGGCCTAGGGGAGTCTGGCTTTTCTCTCCTCTCACGCCCAGGGTATTGACTTCGGTCTACCGTTGTAGGGCCCTCTTTCTCCCTGGGGGTTGGTCGGTCGGAGGCCCTCCTCAGCTGGCTGACAGGTGGTGGGATCCCTTCCACTACAGTGACGCTATCTCTCCCAGAACAAGGGACTACATGAGAGACGCGGTAAAACACCTGCCATGCTTTGCCTAGGCGGCTGTTGATGACCTTCCTTACTCCTCCTTCCTCCTCCCCCCACGCATGGCGGGGAGTCCTCTCCTCTTCCTGAGTTGGCTCGCTTAGCCTTCTCACGGTCGGCAACCCCTTAACCACCATCGTCAGACGGCCGGGACTACAGTTGCAGTAGGGGAGAACAGCCAACAGGCTACGGTCGATCTCCCCATTCTCTTGCTTCCCTAAGAGGCTGCCTAGTCAGACACGAACACGATTACCGATAGATGATGTTTAAGGTCTTTGGGTCTACCCCACCGCTCTCCTCTCCCTACAGTCGGATCGGCTGGCACCCTACTGCTACATCTTCCCCTCCCCCCCGGTTATCGCCCACGGCTGGCTGGTCTCCTCCTTCCCTCCATGGTATTGCACTGTCTCCTTGGAGTGGTTCTTGGGGGGGCCCCCTATCTTAGCGCGCTTCGTGCATTGCTTCCCGCTTGAATGAGTGGACTCGCCCTTCAGGGCCTACGTGGCTTGCTACTAACCTTTCTTTTGTCTTTTTGGGATTTCTCAGCGGGTTTTCCTGGCCCTTTCTGCTTTCTTCTTAGTTAGGATTCCCTTGTTCGTCCATCTAGCGGGGCTTGGGTTTCTTTTCTTTGAGGCGAGATGTGCGGTTGGCTCCATACCAGAGGGGCTTGGGGGGTTGGCTTTTTCCTGTGGCGAGAGGAGGGATATGGGTTTTTTGTCGTCATAGCTAGCGCTCCATACGTTTTTTGTACCCTAAACAAATAATCAATGAGTTAAACAAAAATAAAAAAAAGAAAAATCCCTAGCTTTAAGTCCATCCTCGGTCTCCGCTACACCTCCGGCGATTGAAAACTCAACACCACAGTTTTTATCGTGAGTTTTTTGTTTCGTCGCAAAACTTTCTCCACCCTCCTACCCACTCCTGCCTTTGGCCTCGGCCTAGGGGAGTCTGGCTCTTCTCTCCTCTCCCGCCCGGGGTATTGACTTCGGTCTACTGTCGCAGGGCCCTCTCTCTCCTCTGGGGTGGGTCGTTCGCAGGCCCTCCTGGGCTGGCTGGCAGGTGGTGGGATCCCTTCCCCTACACTGACGCTATCTCTCCCAGAACAAGGGACTACATGAGAGACGCGGTAAAACACCTGCTATGCTTTGCCTAGGGGGCCGTTGATGATCTTCCTTCCCCCTTCCTCCTCCCCCTACGCGTGGTGGAGAGTCCTCTCCTCCTCCTGAGTTGGCCTCGCTTAGCCTTCTCACAGTCGGCAACCCCTTAACCACTATCGTCAGACGGCCGGGACTACAGTTGCAGTAGGGGAGAACAGCCAACAGGCTACGGTCGATCTCCCCATTCTCTTGTCTCCCTAAGAGGCTGCCTAGTCAGACACGAACGCGATACCGATAGACGATGTTTAAGGTCTTTGGGTCTACCCCGCCGCTCTCCTCTCCCTACGGTCGGATCGGCTGGCACCCTACTGCTGCACCTTCCCCTCCCCCCGGTTATCGCCCACGGCCGCC
>LN890950.1:961790-999368 GCA_900010015.1 Tuber aestivum
TGGTATTGCACTGTCTCCTTGGAGTGGGTCTGGGGGGGGGCCCCCTATCTTAACGCGCTTCGTGCGTCGCTTCCCGCTTGAATGAGTGGACTCGCCCTTCGGGGCCTACGTGGCTTGCTACTAACCTTTCTTTTGTCTTTTTGGGATTTCTCAGCGGGTTTTCCTGGCCCTTCCTGCTTTCTTCTTAGTTAGGATTTCCTTGTTCGTCCATCTAGCCGGGCTTGGGTTTCTTTTCTTTGAGGCGAGATGTGCAGTTGGCTCCATACCAGAGGGGCTTGGGGGGTTGGCTTTTTCCTGTGGCGAGAGGAGGGATATGGGTTTTTTGTCGTCATAGCTAGCGCTCCATACGTTTTTTGTACCCTAAACAAATAATCAATGAGTTAAACAAAAAAAAAAAACAAATCCCTAGCTTTAAGTCGTATTCCCCCTCTGGTAGTCCTTCTCCCCCATAAGCGCCGAATGGCGGCCTTGAGGTTGGCCTGCTCCCCACCCGAAATTAACCCGGCCGCGGCCAGGCTCCCCTCGTCCTTTCCCTCCGCATCAGTAGCAAGGGCCCCGGACTCCAACCGGGCACTGTCTACCGGACTGAAGGGAAACGCTTACCCCCTGCTCTGGAGGACCCCCAGGTCCTCTCCTGCCGTAAGGTCACACCTGCCCATTGATGGCATTGCTCACTCCATCGCTCGACTCGCTGCCAAAGGAACCCTCCCAGGCCTGAACAGGCACCTAGTCCCCGGCGCGATCAGCAATCTCTCCTCGTCTCAAAAGTACTCCCTCCTAAAAGCTACTACTCGGTCCCTCCTCTCTCAGGACTGGGCCCTACAAGCCCCCCCTCCTCTATACTATCCCTATCCTCCACCGGAGGCCCCACACCCCTTCATGGGGCTGGAGCGCTTTCTAGCTGGAAGAATACATCAGATGAGAGCTGGAAAGAGCTATCTAGCTGCCCATACCCCCTGGAACGAGCCAGACAAACCCACTACTTGCCCAGCCTGCGGCCTAGAGCCAGAGACTATGCAACACGCCATCCTCTCCTGTCCCTCTAAGGCCGCCTCGAGACTGCTCCATATCCCGGGAGTTGATTCTTTGGGCGGCGAGGCTTCCCTGTGGACTGATAAGGACCTCTTGTGGGGCCTGGCGCGATACATCTCCGATACCAGAACCAACTTTCCCCCCCCCATGGGCGGGGGACGGGCTTCGTCCAGCACCAACCCTGTTTCAGATTGAAGAAGTAGTTCTTTCTGTTATCTTTCCTGGTTTTAATTTGACTTTCCGTGCTTTACGTTTTCTCTGTGCGGGAGGAGGCTTGTCTTTCCTTTTGTGATTAGTCGCCCTGGCGGGCGCAGTGGGTTGCATTACTCACAGGCGGGGATTGCTGGCAGAGAGATATTTCGTTATTGTTTGTTGCTTTTGACATTAAGGTTTTGTTTTTGCCATAGCTAGCGCTTTATGCAGGTTCTTGTACCTTAACAAAGAATATATGAGTTAAACAAAAAAAAAGAAAAAAAAATCCCTAGCTTTAAGTCCATCCTCCGTCTCCACTACACCTCCGGCGCTTGAAAACTCAACGCCACGGTTTCTATCGTGGCTTTCATCATCTAGCACCACTATCCCCCCCCATCTCCCCCCATCTAGCCTCGGCTACAGGAGGTGGGCTCGCTTCCCCTCTCCCTTGGGGTCCTGATTTATTTCTTGATTCACTCAGTTCTATTCCTGGTTGAGGCCTCTCATCTTCGTGATGTTTCCCCTCTTCCTACCCCGCCTCGCTTAGGCATTGGCACGGTCGGCAACCCCCTTTTCCACCTTCCACAGACGGCCAGGACTACAGTTGCAGTAGGAGAGAACAGCTTACAGGCTACGGTCGATCTCTCCCTTCTCTTGCCCCGGTAAGAGGCTGCCTAGTCGGACACGAACGCGGTTACCAATAGTTGTCGTTCACAGAATTGGGTCTACCCCTCTTCTACTCTTTGGGGCCTTTTTGGCTGACAGCTGGTGGGATCCCCTCCACTACAGTGATGCTATCTCTCCCAGAACAAGGGACTACATGAGAGATGCAGTAAAACACCTGCTTCACTTAGGGCTCCTCTCCACGGTTGGATCGGCTGGTACTCTACTACTACCTCCTCTCAAGCTGGCACCTTACTGCCTCAATCGTCGAATGTCCCGGAGGATACACGGTCGCTGGCACGCCTGCCACACACTTCCTCTCCTCGCTTCTCGGTCGCCGCCTTCGGGGTGGTTTCACTTATACCCTCTGCGCCCGGGGCTTCGGCTCCCTCCTCCTGACCCTCGTCATATGGCCTAAGGGTTCCTATGATGGATTTGAGTTGTGGCCATTGGCCTCTAGTGGGTTCGGTTTGGGTTTCTGCCTTTAGGTGTTTCGGTCTTGGGGTTAGGCATGTTCTTAGTTCACTGTCGGGTAGCTAGCTTTCTTTTGGCGCTTGACGGTGGGGGTTATTGGTTCGTGGTCTACAGGAAGGATTCCGGGCGGGAGTAGTTCTCCCTACCCCAGAGGGCTTTCCTAGCCCCGTCGCCCGGCCTGGTCTGGGGGGGGGCGGTTTTTTAGGCGTCATAGCTAGCGCTCCATATGCCTTTTTGTCCCATAAACAAATAATAAAATGAGTCAAACAAAAAAACCAAAAATCCCTAGCTTGAAGTCTATCATCAGCGACTGGAGAAGAGATCTTATCAATATGTTCATTCTACTTTACTTCTATCTTTACGAGCCTTCTTGACTATCTCCGAGACAGAAGATTACAGGGCCTTGTGTATACTCGCTAGACTTCAGAGTTACCTACCCCCTAATACTCTGAACCTAACGGACTAAACTCCAGTTCCGATTACACTAGTAGAAGGTAGTGAGAGCCTCCATACCTGCCAGTACCTCATTCAATTGAGACTCTGCATTCTCATGTTCCCACTCATCCTGAACATTACCTCCTCTGGTAGCCTTCTTAATATGGACTTAGTAAAAGTTGACTATAAGCTCCTGTACCTCAATTTTGGTTTTAATAGAAAGGAGAAGCTTTTGGAATGCTATATCGCTAAGGAGCAGGATATTATGAGTGGGCTTACTATCAAACCTATGCAGAAAGAGGTCATTGTTGACTTGATTAAAGTGGAAGACAACATGGCGTGCGGTGACTAAGAGAAGTCTCTTGCTCTCACTGCCATCACAGAGAAAGAAGCTACCAGTTCCCTCAGCCTCTGATGTAGACTGAGAACAGATAGTTAGCCCAAGCGACATGGTAAGAGGCTCCTGAACATCTGTGGTAGAGTTAGAATTGATGGTGGATTGGAGGAGTAGGAGACCCTAAGAGGGCATTACTTCTGACTTGTGGATTTCCATATCAACATCCTTGATATAGTACTCAAGTAGAAGCCTCTTGTACATGTGGGCTACCTTGATACCAGCCTCATACATGAGAGAATTTGGTAATACTCCAGTCCAAAGAATGACATCTGTAAAGAGCTCATCAACATAGCCTATTCTGACCACATCCATGCTAGACCAGTTCACCTGCTTTACATACAGGATGGCATGCACCTTCAGAGCTAAGTCATCCTCCCAGACCTTATTGATCACATGATTGCTGACAATACGAAGCTCCTTGAGCCTGATGTATGTCTCTGGGCTACTGGGTACCTCCCATACAGTAAATTCAGTCCAAGCAATAAGGACTGGTCTGTAAGGAGGACTCCCTCAGGTAGATAGTTCCCAAGGATGCAACTGTACCAAACTTCGAATCTCTCGAACACAGCTCTTGCAAAGTGTAAAGAATAAAAGTAAAACAGTAAAACTTAATATCGTTAAGCTCAGGCTTATCTCAATTAAAGTCTCTTGAGAGGATGTTGATTGTGTTAAGGTAGGAGAGTTCTCGTATAATCTTTAAGTAGTTAGACTTATACTAAGAACTCCCCTATCAGGTTACCCTGACCAACACGAGTATGCCCTTCTCCGTAAGGGTTGCCCAACACTATTACCGTATCCCTGAAGGGCTTAAGCCTAAGGTGTCAGTGCACTCTAGCAGGAATCTCTTATATGCATATCTGTTCATGCAGGGTGTTTACCAATATATCTGGCGTAGTGAAAACTTCTGTGCATCAGAGTCTCTCCAGTGGCTAACTATCGAGACACTTAGGAAAGCTAACTAAATGACTCTCTTCCTATGCGCTATGACCTATACAAGCCCCTACAGATATTAGCTGTCTTTTGGTTAAGTTCTATCTATCTTAACTGCAAACTGAGAAGGTCTATGATGTTTCCATAGAGAGCTGCAGTGGTAGCGGGACCCATGGGTGCTACCTATAGTCCCTTACCCCCAGCACACTACTCACTGTAATAAGTATCATGCTATTAGAGTCCTCAAACAACCTACAAAGAGCCTACAGCAAAGGGGCATGTGTAGGCATGATTGGCGTAAAACCTTCCAAGATGTCTCTGGCACTACACAGAACTACTCTGGGGACTCTTTCGGATAGCTCATGCTAACTCTGTCAGTTTTGGTCCATTTTACTCTGTTCTTTTTGGAGAAGGTACCTGACCTTCTCACCTTGGCCCCCTTATATATCCTGCAAACAGCTTCCAGTCGGATGGACGGCAGCGACGTATACAGTATTATGGACATGTCTTCATAGACTCCATTTAACTAGGAAGATGGCAACTCCACCCATTTTGGCCTATGATACCTGAGGCAAACCTTGGGACTGCAGGTACCTCTTTGGAATAATACTGCCAAGTTACAGCATGTTTGGAGCACTATAGCTCCTCCCATAGTCTTCCAATCAGTATGCAAGCAAGTACCTATTAATCGTCATTGCATAACAAACAATCCTAAAATTTCTCAGAATTTCTCCACCAACATTTCCAATGGAAGATAGGGTAATAGTGTCCCAAAGATAGGGTAAGTATGTCCATAGTGACATGAAACTGGTCCCCATGGTAGGGTAACGTGACTCTCCTAGACAGGATAAACTCACCTGGCCTTCCAACCTATCCGTAGGCCAGAGTGGACATAGTCACGTTACTTCCACTACTTAGGTACACCTATCCTTTAAGTACCTTCTGTTCTTTGAGATACCCGGACCATCAGATATCTCTCAGACATGCGCCAGCATACTTGCCTAGTCTACCATCTGACCTCATATTCTTAGGTATGGGTGTAGACATAGGTTGCTATAGCACTATAATGTAGAGTCATTACACAGGTGGGAGGGTAGGCCTGCATAATGAAAAGTGACCTCCATATCAGAAATATGAGACAAGGATAGAATTGCCTGTATCAGGGAGTTAATCCTTCTAGTACGACGACTGGCAGATAGTGAGCCAGACATATCTGTGGCAGGTGAGAAGACAATAGCCTTATCCTTAACTTTGACAATGCTGTTGGGCAGGGAGTTGGAATCTGAGAAGGACACTATAAGATAGACAAACAAGAAGTTAAGTACAAGATAATAACTGAAGTGCGAAGAAACTGACTTGAAATAACCCTGGTAGATTTGGAGAAAATATTTGAGAAGTAGGAAGAGGAGTGAGGGAGAAAAGTGAGGGAGAGGAGTAAGGGCAATGAGGGCAATGAGGGCTGCTTTATAATCCATAAAGTGGGTTAAGGAAGAGGGGCACATGAACAAACAAAACAAAACGGCCCTTTGCCAAGACCCACTTGGTCTCTTGTTTGCTAAGCCCCCTTGTTCATTGAGCCTCCAGTTTTGTTAGGTTTCATGGTCATAGAAGGTGGGACTGATCAAAGTGACAAATACTTGAGTACTCATACTCATAATGTCCCGACGTTTGTACTCGAGTACCGGAAGGCATCTGACCCTCCTCCGCTCACGCACCTGTTACCGTATCCATGATCCCGGCATAGCAGCAGTTCCCCCCTCACTCTTGCCAAGGATTGCCGTGCTGCCCAGGTCCAAGTGTGGGTCCCTCTCTGGTGCTACGGCAGGGTGACGCCACCTCGGGATCTCAGACCTTAACGTCTTCCTGTAGAATTTAAATTTACCGTACCCAAATATTATCCCGCTGGGCAGCCGAGCCGCACTCCGGATTCAATCATCCCCATTATCAGAATAATAAAAACTCCGCCAAAAGGCATATATGGCTTGACGGCACGACATGGGGATCGTTACCGATATGAATTGGTTTCTGCAAACAAAGATCCCGCAGCGGATCGCCAAACCGCAGCGACTCGGGTCTCGTTGCGGGGCTGCTCCCGGAGGGCGCGGACAGGTGAAGTGGGCAGCCGCGGGGACCGTATCGAATGACCCGCGGGTGCATGGGCTGGGGAGATCGCTACTGGGTGAATTTTCCACTGTTCGGAGAAGCCGCGAAACCCAGGGGTCTGTGTTGCGCGTCGACAAGGCTGGGGGAGGACCTGGAAGATTTGCATTTGAGGATCCTCGAGAACGACAGCTGGGCAGGACTTTGTCGGATGAGTTTGCGGTTATCCGGGAAAAATACCGTAAGCTCCATTACACCCACCCTGTTTGCTGTCGCAGAGCTAACAGAGCCATCATACGCAGGGACCCCTCAAAATCCAATTGTTCTGGTCTGCGCCGAGGGTTCCGCACGAGATTATGGGGTGATGAGGTGCTGATTCTTGCTAGTGCCACGGGCTTCTAGGCTTCGACGAGCTAAGGCTCGCAGGGAATTATCTCCCTGGGATACACTACTGGAGGGGAATAACTGAGGCTTTCCGTGCTAATGATATCGGAGTCATTCTGACCAGTGGTCTGGTACCTCCGACCCAGATTGTCTGGGTGCTTGCTGATGATTGTGGTTTCTCAAGTGCCGGCATCCGGATCCATAGAAGTCAGAGCTCAAGCACTTGCGGAATGTATTCGGTTGAAAGCGAAGGGTAGGGATGTTAACATGATAGGGTAAAGCCTCCTGTCCTCCGGGGAGAAGCAAGCTGATAGAAGTCGTGAGTTAGCCATAGCATGGTAGGTTTTTGAATATCTTTTGTTTCCTTTCCATGGCAATTGGTCGAATGCGCGGCAAGATTCTGAAATAGCTGGATAGGGGTAGATATTCCGACCATCGAAGGGTGAGATGTTATTAGTGATGCTTACTGTTTATCAGGGGAATAGATGCAAGATATATGATAAGCAAGCTTAGGCCTTTAGATTTCAAGGTTAGTGAGCTTTTATGTATGAATATTCGGTGGGTTAACTCCTTATCCTTACCAGGTGGTGTCCTTGACTACTGTTGCGACACCTCACAGAGGCTCAGCCTTCGCGGATTATTGCCTCGAATCCATAGGGAGTAAGTCAAGCTGTTTCTATATGTGCCAGAACTAATCCTCGAGAAGAGAAGAGAACCCCCAGAGTATACAAAGCCCTGGAAACCATAGGAATGCAAGCTGGGGCCTTCTCTCAGTTAACCACGGAATACATGGTGAGTGAGTTTAACAAGAAGGTGCTTAACGATGAATCCGTCAGGTATGGTGATTGATATTACCAGAGTCTTTGCAAATTTGGGACCTCCGTGCCCTCAGGATATGGGCTGAGTGACTACGTAGATACTTCTCATATGGTGCCATGACTCAGCCTTCACTTTTATCAATGTTCCGAGCACCCCATCGAATCATATTGGAGAACGAAGGGCCAAACGACGGTTGGGAGATATCCCTCTCCCCCATGTTGGTTTCAGGTTCCTCTCTGATCATTTAACAGGGCTCGTGTCTGTATCGTCTGCTCAGTGGGGCGTTTACAAAGGCACCCTGGTGGGTCCAAGTCATCTTGACCTGATTAACTGGACGAACAGACTAAAGTGGATAATACTCGAAGCAGTGGGAAAGAGGAATCAGTAAGTATAACCGCCCCAGCTAATTCTAGCAACATTCCTAAGTGTAGCAGGTTTAATGCCATCGCGTTCTATCTTGACATTGCGGGTGCGTACCGAACCAACCCTCAAGCAGAAGGCCTTACCCTATTTTATACTGGCAATGCCAAGAGAGCCTTTATCGGGTGTATGAAACCGTGATTCAGGGGAGGGTGCTGACTGGATATATATGTAGACATGTTGGCTGGAGAGGGCCTGTAGCGGAGGAATCTCTTGAAGTCAAGACCCATCAAGCTACTCGATCGGCCTGGGGAGCCTTGCCGGAGAGGGGTAGAAGCGCAGATATTAGGAATAAAAGATCCTGGACAAGCTGGAGGTTTACGTGTTCACTCGATTGAGCTGGCCAAGGGACAAAACGCGTAAGTGGGTGGCTGTGTTTTGTGGGGTTTCGGAGGATGTGGATTCCGCAGCGAACGGTTGCTCGGCAATAGTTGAGGGTGCCATACGAATGGGGGAAAGGGCGCTTGGATAGCAAGGGCGGGAGAGGGGGGGAGTGGGATGCTAGTAACAAGAGAGCTCTCCTGTGAGGGCTGGTGGGCTTATGCGAGTACGATACGGTTGACGACAAAATTCTCACGATACCGGTTCGTGGTCTGTCGCGGGTGCCGTTAAAGCATAATTGTACCATGATTAACCATAGACCTTATCCCAGGGATAGAGAGAGATCACTTTGCTCTACCGTATTATGCCTTCCTTTACATCCCCGTCAGAGGACCTGAATCCCACAGGTGCAGATGGGAGCTCAGGCGGAGTCTCTCGACTTGTTCCGGGGCGCAGAGTGCAAGGTTTCGGTTTGGTCTACGGTAGCGGTACCGGTGCTGGTAGGCTACCGACCGAGCCAAAAACTATTCTTAACCCGGACGGAAACGTTTTTGGTAGGGGATTTGCGGGGCGATGCATAATTACTGGGAATGGGAGTTGCCAAGAACACAGCACTGGTACCCAATATGGGCATTAGTTAAGGATTTAAGCTTTTCCTAATGGCCCGTGCACCGGCTTCCGTTCCCTTCTGAACTCTCTGCCTTCCTTTGATGGCTTGTTGGACATGTGCTGGAGTTGGGGTGAGGTCGGGTTAACTTGGACATGAATTTACTGTGCTTGTTCACTTTGGCTCCACGGCTTTTGCCAGAGCAGAGGAGAGGGGAGGTACAGTACAATGGTTACGGTACGGTACGTGCCATACTGCTATACCGTACTCGGGCAGCGTGAGCACAATGGGCGGGGCGTAAATGGCTGTAGGGTGGGGCACGGGTAATGCATGAATAGGAAGCGTTCCTACCGGATAAATAGTCTTCCTTGGCTTTCTATCGCTAGAGTGACTTGAAGAAGTTTCTATTACGCTCGAGTAACTTATGGCCTTCTTGGTAATATTATTTCTCCTGGCCCATCTGCTCCCGCGACTGACGGTATCTCGCAAACTTGATGGGTTGGCTTGAGCCTCGCTATCGTCATACCGTGCTCGGGGGGACAGGAATACGCGAGGCTTGACGAGCCGCTTCATCCCCGCTGCGCCACAGGGGACTGCCACTTGAGTATGCCCGTGGGCACCAAGAAACCTTCTTCCCACCCCCCCCCCCGCCTCCTTCCTGAGTCCCACCCCCTCCCCCTGCCACTGCAATACCCAAGGCCCGATGAGTAAGGCCTGTAAAGGTGCTTCCCGATAAAGCCCCAAGCCTTTCCTGCCTTTCCTTTCCCTGGAACGGGGTTTCTATAAAAACTAGGCTGACGAAATCGGGCTATCTAATCTCCGCCGTTCTCTCTTTCTAATTCTCTAATCCTTTTGAAAGGCTGACGGGATTTGGTCCAACGACTTGCTCCTTGTGGTGAAACTCTGAGATCCTGCTGGCCCAGTCTTGGAACTCTTTTTTTATTTTATTTTTTATTTTTTTATTTTTTATTTTTTATTTCCTTTCCTTTCCCTTTCCCTCTCCCTCCCGATCCCGGATTCCCAGGGTCCGATCTGGGGATTGGGTTGGAAAGGTCGGTCGGTTGGTTGGGGTTACTCGGTTCGTTTTGCATTAGGTTAAGATGTCTGTTAGGATAGAGCTTGATAGCCGGGGGAGTGTGCTTACCTGCTTGGACTATGTTACCGGCAAGGTATGGCTGTCGTCCTTCTTTTCCCCGTTCTAGCTCCCGGTATCGTCAACGGGCGAGGCTGACAATGACGACGTCGGAAGGTGGTAATGAACACTGTCAATGATGAGACCATTTCCGCAATCACCGTCAAGATGGAGGGAATATCCAGAACCCGCTTAATCCCGCCTAGGAATGACGAAGGCCGGGACTCGAAGCGTGCGGAGGTTGAAATCCACAGGGTGTGTCATTCAATATCCCTCCCCCTCGCTCTCCTCCCCCGCCTGTAAGCGACGCTGATCGAGTTATGGCATGACATCTAAATAGCTCCTATACCTCGTCCAGACGGTCTTTCCGTCGCCCGAAATCAGAGAGAACACATCCGCCACAAACCCAGGATACACACTCAAGCCCGGACAGTACGAATATCCGTTCAGCCTTCGCATAGCGGTTAATAGTCAGTGCACGGAAGGGCCGGGTGCCGGTGGGAATCTTTTGCAGCGGCTCAGCTTTGACAAGGGGACTATGGACTATGCGAGGGATGGTCGACAGCATCGTCCTGGGACTTTACCCCCGAGTTTGAGTGGGATTCCGAATGACGAGGCTTGGGTTAGGTATTTTTTGAAGGCTACTGTCATTAGGTAGGTACGGTGGACCAATTTACGGCATGTTGGTTTGCAGCGAAGAGTGGAGGGCTGATGAGAAGGTGACATAGACCGAAATTCTATAGGATTAATCTACGTGCAGTGAGTTTGTACCGGCCGTTTTCACGGATGGAGAAAGTGGGGTGCTGATGGGCCTAGTTTGACCCCTTCGTCTTTCTACCGATTGAACCTCCACGACCCCCACCGACTACAAACGAGACCTATGCGAAGCGCCAGCATCAGTTCATTTACAATGCCTCTCCAGTTACCAGGAAGCGTAGTCTCTTTGGCGCTTTCCGCCAGCAGGCGCCAGCGATCAACACTGCACCTAGGACGGTCCATTTCTCCATCGAAGCCAGACTTCCATCACCTCCGATTATAGTCCCCAACGCACAGCTACCGTTGAGAGTGATACTGGTCAAGCTAGAGCCCTACACAACGCCGGTGTTTATTCGAAGCTTGCAGATTCACCTGCTCGCTTTCACAGAGATTACAGCACATGATCTTAAGAAAATGGACAAACGGATAATCACTTGCCTGAGTCTGACAGGCCTGCAAAGCCCTCTCGAATATGACTCCCAAGCTATCGGACAGGAGATTGAGGCTGACTCTAAGCTTTGGGCGAACGCTGCACTGCCCGATAGCGTTCCCCCAAGTTTCAGAACTTGTAATATCTGGAGGACTTACCAGTTGGAGATTGTCCTTGGGCTATCGCACGGGTACGTCGGGCCGATAGAAGTACCTTCCCCCCGACAAACTCCCTATCCGGTGGCTGCTAATGAGATATAGATGGTACCCCTGACCCTCCCAATCGACGTCTACTCTGGTATCAAACCACCCCAAAGACTCCTCGAAACCGCCCGCCATCCGATAGCCCCGCGGTTCCCCCCTTTACCCACAAAGGAATACGTCCCGCCGTTACCCCCTAGAACACCAACAACCCAATCCCTTAAGGTCCCAACAGCAGCCTTCGGCGGCTACAATTCTACGAACCACTCGCCGGTATCCTCACCTGTATCTCCCTCATTTCCTCCGCGGCCGCATTCTAGCTCGGGTGGGGGTGGTGGTTGGGGAGGGGGAAATGGCGGTGGGGGCGCATGGCCAGGTCCGAGGCCCGGCAGTGTTATCAGTATAGCTCCAGAAGATGATATTCCGCCACCGACGTATGAGGATACGATTGCGGAGGATATTGGTCCTGTGGATGGGCCAAGGAGGAGATATGAGCAGGAGGGGGCGTATTATGGTGCGTTGCCGGATGATGTGCATTCTTGAGTTCGGGGTGGAGTTGTGCAGGGGGCTGGTGGAGGGGATTACCAGATGAGTGGGTGGGGAGTAATGCCGCCATTAGATGAGGTATCATACTGGGTAATAATTTCTTTTGTCTCGTGGGCCCTGACGAGCTTTTGGGTGGGAGTGAGATACGGGTGACTGCGGATGCGGGATCTTGAGATAGCTGTCGAGAGCAGCGGCGATGTTTTCCACCCGGTTTGCTCTTGGGCGCTCCAGGGTAGATTCCTTCAGAGCTTTGAATCTAGTTATGATGGTTTCTTGTGCTTGCATTGCCGCCTCACCCGAAATAAGCACCATCACAAGTACTCCTTTATTCCTCCTTTTGTTTGTTACTTGTGTGAAGACTGGCACAATCTTAGGGTGGATGGGAGAATAGTGCATATATAGCTTTAATGTACCGCCATGCATTCTTTGGGTTAACCTTTCTTTACATTCCCCGCAGTCCGGATAGAGAACCTTGTACCCTGCTGCAGACACGTTATTGATTCCTGGGCATGCTCCCGGGGGCGACTGTGGACTCCATCAATGCGGTATAAGATGTTTTGTTCAACTGATCATCTCCCCCTCCCTCTGCCCTCCTCCCAAAACAAAGGTTTTATGGTGCAACAATTGAAGAACGTGAACCATGTGGCATAGCGAAAATACAACTGTGGCTGTGCAACATAATTGCCAAGGCTGTGAGTGACGGATTGTAAACTGAGGTAAATAATATATAGTAAGGGTGAAAGATATTAAAGCACATTAAATATAATAGCTTGAGAGTTTCACACTCTCATGGCTCTGATATATTTTCAAAACTTTCTCCTTGAGGTCTAATAATGCACAAGCAATGCCTTTACAATATGCTCACATCATTTAGAATATCTTTGACATGCCAGTATGTGTTTGTTAGTTTTTGACAACTCTATTGATCACTATATTGTATACTTAGTCAGCTTTTTCAGGTTGTATTCCAATGCCAAGACCTCAATCTTACACCAAATCTTCAGTGTTTAAAATGAGTATACCATCCTATTCAGTTGCCTCTACTAATTCAAAAAGCTGTACTTTTATTCAGCTCTTCTTTCCCTGCATTGGTATGGTTTTTTTACATGATTTGAACTGGTATGAGGTTAGTTATACCCCCTTGAACACATCCCCGAATGAGGTTCACACTTATCGGTTTCTGCACCATATAAAGGTGTTACAGCGACCCCTGTCTCTCCTCTGGGGCTTTGTCGGGTCTCTTGCTAGGGGGGGAATCACTAGTCATGGATTATCACTCGCGAGCCCAAAAGGTGAGCGTGGATGGGAGACGTCTGGGGATACTCAACGATGTCCTGATGGAGGCCGAAGGAGGAGGCAGTCACCGGGCTCGCGCCTGTAGGCACCGAGGCACTGCGGTCTCTCGCCGGGGGGTTATTGTTCCCTCCGCTATCTCTCCTGTGTTCCTTTTTTTTTTTTTTTTAATTTAAAAAAAAAAGAGTCACTTGGCAAGATAGTATGGACTCTCCCTTCCATTTTGGGAAAGGGGGAGTCCTCACCCGACAGTATAAGTATTCTATTACTCGCTCGCTCGCTCGCTCAGTCGAGGGGAGCAGCACGTTCACGGAATGCATGAATTGCGTATTCTATTCTGTTATATCCTGCCACAGCGCTCGGTTCCCGGTTTGGCGGGGTGGGTGGGTGTGGTCCGCCGGACAAGGCCGACTGGAAAGTTTATGATATCCATCTTCAAGAATTGAGGGGTGAAGAAAGGCTTGGGTGGTCTTGGGGGGGGGGGGGTTACTGGGGTTTTTTGGTCGATTTTAGCTATGGAAATAGATATAGGCTCTGTTCGGCTCAAGCCAATAGTGAATTCAAAACACCTTTTGCAAAATACGTTTTGATAAAATCGGAAAAATGTGTTTTGAATCGATGGTTTTGCCAAATGGTCCATCTGCAACTCCCTCCTCTACCCCCCCCCCCCAATTCCAAATATATCAATTTTAGATTGCACTTTGAGAAATCATTTACTCACAAGTTTGCTCACACTTGTCTGACTACCTTCTCGGACCCTTCGGTGAGATTGAAGAGGAGGAGGGTGATGAGGTACCCAATTCGAACGCAATGGAGAGATATCTCGCTGTGTACGAGTGATGCTTTTCGATTGCAGGGGGACATCTTGTCCACACACTCTAGAATGCGCAATAGTGAACGGTTGATGCCGAAATGGGGGTTGGATGGCTAGGTCATGACGTTCTACTCCGTTGGCTTGCGGAAGGAAGGAAGTGCAGGACCGTTAGGCCCGACTCTAGCGTTTGTGCTGATGGAATGGAGCGGACACCTGCGGAGGGTGGAGGGGGAGGAAATATGAGAGGCAGCGGTTTCGTTGCGAGTCATGTATGATATCGAGAACCCCGGCGGAGCCGTCTCACCATTGGCCCGGTGCCCTTTTTGGATAGTCAATGGAGTGGAGCTAATAACTATGTTAGAGGTTAACACCCATCCCAAAGTACGCATCACTTGAATCATCTGCCACTTGAGAAAAACTATCCGCGGATTTTTCCTATGGGTTGCATTTTCTAGATATACATACTAGATATCACGACCCACGATGTGCGGGCTATAAGAGACCACTCGGTCTCACCCCCCCCTCGTCGGGATGTTGGGAACACTGATTCAAAATCGTGCCCTGGATTATGATACTCTGGAAAAAATGGTAATTATAGAAAGGGAGAGTGTGTGATATTAAGAATATGCGGAATGGTATTACACACTGTATAGCTGCTCGGTGGTTTCTGCTCGTTATAAGTATCATATTGGGTACGCCACCAAGAACCCTTTATGAATTTTTTGGTAATACCCAGGAGACATATCCCATAGCTATGATACCCAGACACCTGTGAAAACATCTAGTATCAAAGAGGAAAAGTTCCCGATTCACGCGCAGGTATAGTTTTCGAAACATGGATCCTGTTGGTATTATACTGGAAACCACCCCTTCCACACAATTCTCCCATTTTTCTCTCATCATCCTAGAAAGTCTTTATAAAGTCTATTCTCAAGCTGGAATAACCAGTAGTGGCTTACTACTCCAAGATTTCAAGCTCTTTCAAGTAAGTTTACACAAACCCCCTCTCTCAATTCCCTCTCCCTTTTCACTAAATCACCGATTGCCCTCTGAGAAATATTATAAAGAGCTGACACTTCGCTTTGAACCAGTCAATGCATCAGGCATACTCAGACCAGCCGGTTCAGGCTATCTGAACGTCCTAGAAACCCAATAGGGTTTAAATCCCATCGGAGAAAGCACTCATTCAACAACCGGCCGTTGGCTTTGATCCTCGTCCTGTTCTCACTTCTTCTCCAATTTGGACAGCAGACATATTTGCTTAAAGTTGGTAATATTAGGTATTGGAAAGGGAACGAAGGTGGGGGGTTAATTCGCGGAACCATTGCCGATACCCCCATTCCTATCACGCTAACCTTCGCATCCTTGATATATTTAGAATATATCTGTATTTGTTTGATTAGTCGGGTTCGGTCCGCTCTGAGTATTTTTGGCTTATTATGAAGTATGAACTTATAATAATTATTTGCAGAGGATTTAGAATGGTGACATTAAGAATAAAACAAACCTGCCCGCCATCGCTAGATAGCAGTCAAAGCTAGCTCACGATAGCTCGAAAAGTCTCTAGGTTGACTCCCCTAAGGGATTGCCTCCTAATCATAAACTATCACTCGCTGTGCTATTGGATCTCACTGTTGAAACATGGCTTCTGACACTACTAGTAACGGATATTGTGGCATCGTTCAGACTATTACTTTTCTCCTTGCATCAGTTCGTACCCCAGGCACACATCTAGGCCTCCAGTACTATTGAAGATACCTCCTTACATTTCTTGTTACTGCTCGCTCAACCTTATTGTCTCGCTCACAATAGTAGATAGTAAGAGCTGCTCGCTCTTCCTTTCTAGACAATTAAGCATTCATCGTTCTCTATCACACAATCTTCTTTGCCGTGCAAAACACTCCTCACAGTACTTTCACAATACCCACTTAACCCTCGTCGCCCCCGCAACCACACGGGTCCACCTGAAGGCAGGGGATGTCACGGGATTTTACGGTATGTAATGGATTACTAGAAGCACTGGTAGCTACAACATACACAACCCCAACAATACTATCGTAGCACCGATATAATTATGATATGTGCGGTGCGAGCGCTCCGGGACATTGTACCCCCTGGAACGCCCGGGGACTTTCACACTCACACCTACAAAAGAGGATTCCGGAGTCTCGGGTTGGCACTTTCGCTCTTGGAGGGATAGACTTTACGGAATTTTCTTTTTTTCCTCTCAGCTTTTTGTTTAGAAAAAGTTCGGAGCATGGACTGGGAAGAGCCTCTTCCATTGATAATAGTTATGGGGAGGTATTGCTTCGGAACGGGGTTTTCTCGCCTGGTGATTGAAGGGCTGGGTGGGTTATCACTGGGTGTGAGTGACCGCTTGTGCAAATCACTCAATGCTGGAGGATTATCTGTGATCGGCATTTCCACTTTTTAGGAGAAACCGGGTTTTTTTTAAGGGGAGAAGCTTTTGATATGCCCCCAGTGCCTTTAGTCAGGGCCTATGCTGACATTATATACCCATGATTGTAGTAATAACAAACCCCTCTAATCCCCGAAGGCCCCCTCACAAAGCTAGAAAAGCGAGCAACCCAGCCCCAAGCGCAAATCCATCCGGCCTAATCCCAGCAGCCGAGTTCGGCGCTCCTGTAGTCGTGGTAGCCTTGGCAGCGGTAGTAGTGGCAGTACCAGATGTGGCAGTGGTTGAAATAGTAGCAGTGGCATTAGCAGATCCTCCGACACCGTCCCCAGAGACCTCAGTAGGAACCGCGGATCCACACATACTCTTTGCAAAAGCGGTTGCTTCTGTGTGTTTTTGAATCTGGTTAGCACCCGCTATTGCATGAAACGGAGAGAAAGGGAAAGAGAGGCGGAAGGGAGAAGGGGGGAGGAGGCGCAACTTTTCAAATCTTCACCACTGCAACTCTTCCCCATGCAGGTGCCGATGGTATTGACGAAATTTTGATTGCGGCACATACATGGGTAGTCGTCGGGTTGGCAGCCAGACATGGAGGCGAAGGCGTTTACCGAGCAGGCGACCTGTTTCGGAGGGTGTTTGTGAGGATAGGAGTGTATGGGGATTCGAAGGGGGGGGGGGGCTTACAGCGCAACTGGGGAGTTCTTTGAGGTCAGGTCCTGTCGGAACCGCGCTAGTGTTTTGGGCAGAAGACGAAAGTGTAAAGAAAAAAGCGATGATGAAGATTGGACACAAGAAATGCATTTTGGCTAATGTAAATTTCTGGGTAAGGTGGATGCTTGATGGTGATGATATGATGAAATGTGGCGTTCCCTGTATATGAGTGGTGAGAAGGAGGGTAGGATGTCAAGTGTCCTTGGGCTATATAAATAAGTAGAACCTCAGGCATTTATGAGGGGAAACTTTTGCCCTATAGTATTTTTCTTTTTCTTTCGCAGGAATGCTTCAACTGCTGGGTTAAGGGAACTGTACAAATGATACGGCAGTGAGAGGTCCTTGCCCTCTGATATGAGATGCCTGATTTCTATGGAATAGAGTTAGGAGAAATCCTATGAGTTCCAGTCGCGCAATGATTGATCCATATTATTATGGAGCAACCTGAGATCCACGGATTAGAAACACGGACTCTTGCACTTGCTTCAAGAAGTTTATCCGTTTGTATTATATCTCTAGGTCTATACACCAACGATCGCAGCCTAAGTATATGGGAAGAAAAAAATGCCTTTCAGTGAACTCCTAATAGTCGATATGGCAAAAACCCCTGTTCCATGTGATCTCACAACCTGGGCTCACTAGAACTCTTTCGCGCCACAATGCATCGATGTTGAAGAAAGGCTCCTCGGATGTGTGATTACATGGCCGGGGGCTCACGGGAGGTTGATACACCCACTCACCAATTCAACTTCAAGGCCAATACTCTATCTTTCAAATAATTCACTTTATGATATCAGTAAACCACCGGTCATTGATGTCGTCCAGAAAATATTCACGGTGGTTGATCATTGACCGTCTTAGTCCAAGTGGACCAGCAAGGGATACTAGAGCAGAGTACCAGGACCCTGGAGGCCCCCCCACCCCCCGGTGTGCTAATACGCTTAGCCACCCCGTTAGTGGCTAGAACCTGCTCGCTTTTCCACAGTATGAACACAGTCCCGAATGGCGACAGCTGAGGATTGTTGCCCGGTGCGCGAAGGGGAATAGAAAGAGTGAAGATTCTTTTGTTAAACAGTGATAAAGAAATGTGATGGACGATAGCATCTAGTGTAGTGATCAAGGAAACAACTATGATACGAGTGAGATACATGGCTTGTGGAAACGATACTGCAAGTTCCAAATCCACTTTTCTAGAGAGTTAACCATCCTGAAACAATTTGCTGACCACAGAACCCTCATCAACGTTTTGCACTACGGCTAGAGCATCCGGCGCAGCACTAAATATTCCCAACTGTCGAGATCTCTGGCACTGTACCCAGGGGAAATGTTTTTCTAGATTGGATATACAAGTACCGCATTAACTCGAAAAATTGAGCATCTCCCGACAGGGATTTAATCTCCAGATAAGTTCTTGGCTGGCCTATGTCTGAGCGATCCACAATGATCACTGAACCTCTACTAAATGTCAATATTCAGGTATTGTAAAGTGAGAAAAGTATCCAATTTGTATGATGATTAATGCAAAGAAAAAAAGGGGGGGGGAACTGGAAAAGCACGAAGTGAATAATCTCCACAAAAGTATATCTTTTCTTCAATGGCCTGAAACTTAATTTCTTCGGTATTGTCTTCTCTAGCTAGAATATTAGTATGTGGATCTTTATTTGAACTCTTCTCTAATTACCTCTTTGCAATCCTCCAATCCTCTTAATATCCAAATCATAGTCTAAACCACCACCTATTGGAAGTAATGGTATAATATTTTAGTATCTTGATGACTGTGAAATAATTTAATAATTTTCAGTATAGAACTAATAAAAAGTATTACCAACAGGATAGGTTGCAAGAATATAGTACTATTAAATAAACAATTATTTTATTTGGTTACTTTCTTATATTAAAAAACTTTCTAATTAGTAACACTAGGTATTATGTTTTTAAAAGGCTTGCTGGTTGATATATTAAGAGACAAAATAAAAAAGATGTTTGTCACAAACTGTAACTAAGCAAGGCAGATTTCACATAGCTTGGGATTCTGAGCTATAGGTATGTTGGGATTTCACATGACGCATACTAGTGCACCATAGGTTATTATGTTTACCTGTTTGTGACTCACAGTTGTGAGTTACACAATAATATTATTATAATTTTCGCACATGACTCAAATTATAAGTCATGGGTTTTACTTGGGTGACGTTAGTTGCATACCTGACTTGGTTATTATGTTTTGATTGGTTTTGGGTATGTTGCATAGTGACTCATAGGAGTTAGCTGATGGATTTCGTATGACTCATAGTTATGAGTCACAGGGTTTGCATGATGTGACGTATGAGTCATACCAGGTGAAGAGCAACTATCTAAATAGTCACTAGGACTCCGAGTATAAGCTCTTCACATGTTCTTCTCATTTATTTCCTACCTTTAAGTTTTTATAATAAAATCTACTTTTACACTCTTTAAGATTTATCTTAAGAAACCCAAGAATTGTCTTTCCTCCTACAACAAGGAAGAGTAAGTCCTAATTGAGGACTCAAGAAGATTAAGAAATAGGTGTGACAAGATAGAAGTCAAGGGACTTAGCTATCTATATCGTGTAGGCAAAGGCCTAAGAACTATCCCCTTACCTAAGTAAGAATTGTTACCTGTCGCACTGTTAAGAATCCTACCGAGTAGGACCGAGCGACAGGTAACGATACTTCTCTTGATGTAAGTAGATAGTTCCCAGGCCTGGGCCTACGCGATCTCGATAGTCCAGTCCTATGACTACTATCTTATTTGCGCCTATCTCTTTAATCCTCGTAGTCCTCGATTAGGACTTAGTTGTTCGACGTGGGAGGAGAAATAGTTTTCTCGCTTGAGAGGAAAAACAATTCTTGAGTTTCTTAAGAATAAATCTTAAAGAGCGTAAAAGTAGGTTTGTATTGATAATAACTTAAAGGTAGGAAATAAACAAGAAGAACGTGTGAAGAGCTAATACTAGGGGTCCTAGTGACCCTTTATATAGTAGCTCTTCACCTGGCGTGACTCATACTTATGTGTCACGCGACCCTTGTGACTCATAACTATGAGTCACACGAAATCCATCAGCCGACTCTTATAAGTCGCTGCGCAACATGCCTAAACCTAATCAAAACCTTAATAACTATTTCAGGTGCGCAACTCACGTCACCTGAGTGAAACCCATGACTCATAACTTGAGTCATGTGCGAAAATCATAACATCGTGTGACTCACTAGTGTGAGTCACCAACAGGTAGATATAATAACCTATGGCGCACTAGTGTGCGTCATGTGAAATTCCCACATACCTATAACTTGGAAATTCGAGCTATGTAAAATCTGCCTTGCTTAGTCACAGTTTGTGACACGCACCCCTACCACCGGTAGGATTCTTAACAATGTTGTATAGAAATTAGAGATAAAATATTCTGATAATAGTAATGAAAATCAACTTGAAGAATAGTACTAGTAGGAGTTTTCTAAGAATCTATCAGGCCTAATATAAAAAGAATAAGGTAACTTTAAAGAGTCATAATAAGGTAGATAGCAAGATAGTATAAAAATAGATCTTTGCTTATATAGTAAGTTTTTTTATTATATTTAACAAGTATATTCATTAAGTTATAATATAAGTGTGGTTTTATTAGAATCAGCATATGGGCACTCAACCTCCAAAAATTTATTTTGGTATAGCCACCTAGATAGACCTTTAGAGCATACTCCTAATAGCCCAGAAAATATTCCAGAAGCTCCAATGACCTCTGTAGCATCTTTTACATATAAAAATAATGAAAATTTGTCTTTGGTTGTGATACTTTGAACTTGTTTCCCCAGTGACAACCAAAAATACCCATATGCTGATTCTAATAAAACCACACTTATAGTATGACAGTCATAATAATAAAACTTATAAACCAACTTAAAGTTTTTTATATTTTTGTGAAATATTGTTATAGATAAGATACAAGATATACTATTTTATAAAGACATAAAGTACTAGGTAAGCCTGTCTTTTATCTAAAGTTTTACTTACTAGTATATTCTTTACTAGTCATAGTATTCAGATATAACTTATAAAATAGAAATATTATATTCACATGAGACCAACTTCTGTAACTAGTTTGTCACTTGTTTCTCCCTCTTCTGAAATAACTTAGGAAGTTATAACTTTAGCTCAAACTAGTATATAATCTCCATCTCTTAAATACTTGAGCCAATATTGAACTGAGAATCAAAACAAATCCAAGACTTCTTGCTGTATCAGTTTCTAGTATTCAATATTTTCTTTAAATATTCAATAGTGATATAAGAGCTTTAGAATATGTACTTGCTGTGTATGGCTTCAGAAAGTCTCATGTCTCTGGATTGGCCACAGATCAGGTTCTTTTGGAACTCTCTTAACAACTATTTTCACATTTGGTTTAGACTTCAACTTTGCTGACTTCCAAGCTTGTAACGTGGTGGGTTGTTTCCTTCGTCTTGCTTTCTGGCAAGCTGGGAACTTGATACGGGACCCATACCAAGGTCCCATTCATTGCCAATCATTCAGGCACAGGCCAGCCAGCACCTCTGGAGATTGCATCCCTGTCCGGGGAAACCGTACTCAATTTTTCGAGTTAATGTGGCACTTCACATAGCGGAAACCGGAACGCCACAAGGCCGTTACAATCTCCTAGACCGGCAAGATATGACTTCCGTGCAGCCCCCCACCAGTCTCTGAGGAATATATGGATGACTGCGGGGAGTTTGAGTCACTGCTTCAGCGCTGTCCGTATGTACCGGTATCCCTCGGTAGCCATAGAGGTGACATGGGTACAGTCAAACGGTTAATACCATAAAAACTCGTGTTATCCACTATCTCCGGCAGGTCCCCAATCTCCGGCTTCTGAGTCAAAAGTTCTAAGAAGGATTAGTGTTTTCCCAACACAGTAAAGATCAGCCTCCAAGACTTCTTGGATCTTGTTAACCGGTATACGCAATCCTGTTAACCCATAAAGCCAAACCATCTCAAGAGGGTTTGACTCAGAATCTGGAGATAAAAGGGCTGCCGGAGATAGTGGGTAATACGAGTTTTTACGGGTTCGGTGCTCTATTAAATTTAGGTTCAAGCCAGCCCATCTGTAGGATTTCGGTTATCGACAAAAAAGAAAGGAAAAAAAAAACTTGCTCGTTGTTAACCTCTATCCCAAATACCGACATGACACGACTGCTCGAAATTTTTCAAGGCTGGCCTACAGATACGGAAACTGGATCCACTCGGAGAATGCACTGCTATCTCCGTTCCGTGATTTTGTTAACTTGCTCAGCCATAAGCCCTTACCGGTATCCGATAGTAGATCATCCCGGTATCGATGCCGGTAGATATGGTTCTCCAACTTAATTTAGTCCCGCATCCAACAAGGGAGATCGCGGATGCTAAATTAGTACAAGTAGACTACAGAAATGCGAATCTAGCAAACTCTCCGGCAAAATGCGGTAGCCCTTCTGGTTATGTAATACCGGTTATACCGGGATTCGCCAATCGAGCCGATTGAGAAAAAGGCGGAGATAAATTCACCCGACCCAACGCTACCGACCGAGACACTGCTCGTATGATATGTTGAAGCCCTGCCGGCCCCTACCGGCAATACGAGCCCTCGCGAAAAAAACAAAATGGACATAAAATAAAATAAATATACAGGTATCGTGTTTGCACTACCTTGCCAAGACCGCATTTGATGGAGAGAACGAGCAATCGTGGATCAGAGCCGGGCTGAGGTTTCCCCGGCCGCTGCGTTTCGATTTCCGGGCGGAGAGACAATCTAGCCGAAGATTGAGGAGCCGCACTCGGATCTCGGGCACACTGCACGCCGGAGGTAGATATAGGTTGCTTAGAGTTTGCACGCGCAGGATGGGGCGAGTGATATCCAGTGAGTGCGTTGTAGGACTATCCAGACATCTAAAGATTGGTAGCGCGCAACTTAGTTCCCAGGCGTTTCTAGAGGGACCATTGCTCATCCAATGAAAAGAGGCATTCACTGGGAACGGCCCACGAAGAGCGCTCATTATTTGACTAAGGTAGGCAGGCTATTTGCAGCCCAATTTTACTAGAAACCCCCCAAAATCCATGATCCTTCATTGAGGGGGTGCTATTGGAAACCCTTTGAACCCGTGAGGAATGAATGAAATCACACCTAATCATTACAGGCCTGATTAAAGCTTTGCAGCCCTCTCCTTTGCACTATCGATCCGGTCCCCCTCATCATCCTGCTCGGCAACAGTCAAGTCCGGGAACCCCGCCGGCATCATTCTACGGGGAACGGTCCCGGGGACCAGAGAGTACTTCGAGAAGTCTGTGACTCCCTCATGCTTCCTAAGAAAGTCCTCATCTGTATCTAGAAGCCCGTTGATAGTCTTCACTGGAG
The DNA here is from genome assembly GCA_900010015.1 of Tuber aestivum. Taxonomy (NCBI): domain Eukaryota; kingdom Fungi; phylum Ascomycota; class Pezizomycetes; order Pezizales; family Tuberaceae; genus Tuber; species Tuber aestivum. Next base: position 985,263 of record LN890950.1, read on the forward strand.
CGTTGATCATCGCTATGATAGCGTCGCTGAAGATGCTCTGTCAACTGGGTAAGTCATTCATATCATACCTAGCGTGTAAACGGGGGAGGATGTAGCTTACGGCGTTCCGGAGATGCTTCGGGTCTATCCTCCCTGTGGCACCGGACTGGATGGCCTATAAAAAATAAACCTCACAGTTTCCGAATCCAGTGGAAAAGATATATGACCTACCACCGCTGGCCAAATCCCACAAATCCCCAGCCCCTTCTCTCCCTGCCTCTCCCAATCCATCGCCAATCCCTTAACCATAACACTCATCCCCACCTTCCCAACAGCATACGCCGTCTTCCCACGGAAAAATCTCGAATATATCGGGGGACAAACAACCACAATTCTTCCGACCCCTTGCTTTTTAAAGGTCGGGATGATGGCCTGCAGAGTGATGTACAACCCTTCGGGGTTAACCCGCTGCAAAAGCCGGAAGCGGGATGTGGGGGTGGTGTCAAGGGCCGACCAGTAGATGGCGCCAGAGTTGTAGATTATGAGATCAATCTTGGAGAACTTGGAGAGGGTAGCTTGGATTAGGGAGTTAATGCTTGCTTCGAAGCGGACGTCAACCGGGATCGCAAGGGCGGTGCCCCCCGACTCGGATATTTCGCGGGCGACGGTGGTTATCGTTGACTACCTCCGCTGGTTAATGGCTGACGAAAAGGGGAGCTAGGGGAGAGGGAGAATCGCCTGGGAAGAGTTGGGATCGGGTGGGAATGTGTACGGCTTCGGTCCATCCGTTGTGCTCTTCGCGGCGAGGACAACTATCGCGCCGTTAGCATAGCCCTCCAATGGAGGATACCTTCCACCCTGCGATAGCTATAATAGCTGCACATGCAAGGGTGCCAAACCAATGTAACCAGCGCGAGCAAGATCAATTGCGACTTGACGTCCGATGCCCCTGGACGCACCGATTACAAGGGCGACTTTGTGAGAATTATTTCCAGGCATATTTTAAATTCGTATTCGCCTACCGTATCACGCACGGTACGAGTGGTTGAGGAGTTGAGGCGAGAAAAAAGAAAAGATAACCTTATACATACTGTAGATCCCTTATAGCGGGGTGCGACTGCTATGCACCACAACGTTGCACAGCGATGTTGAGCCGACCGAGGCAGCTACGAGTAGACTTGATGTCCTCGGGTATTGTGCACAGTACACATGGTAATCCCAGTGGTGCTACCGTATCACGAACAATGCCAGGGCTTGCACTGTATGATGCAATAGAGACAATATATAACTGAGCCATTCCCTCCGCTCTGGAAGGTTGATCGATAAAGAAACTCCATCGCAATATCGCAACAATGACTTCCACCGCTAGAATTACGACCTACCTCGATTGCGGTATGTTACCTCCCCGTGCCCTCCTCCCTTGGAGCATGAATGGTGCACCATACCATGATATGGCCATATATAGCTAATAAATCATCAAGTATCCCCATACTCCTACTACGCCTTCACTTTCCTAAACAAGCACCGCGCAGCCCTGGACTCCCACGGCGTCAAAGTAGACTTTGTTCCTATCTTTCTCGGGGCCGTGAACGTTGCGACCGGGAACCAACCTCCGTGGAAGCTCCCCGCAAAAGCCGCGTACTCGGCAATCGACGTGCATAATGCGAAGAGATACTTCGGGCTTCCTGCGCTGAAGAGGCCGAGTGTGTTTCCGATCCCCACGATTAAGGTATACTCACCTCTTCATGGGGGGCGTGGTGAATAAGGGCTGATGGGTAGTTTATCTAGCCGCAACGAGGACTAATCTACATAAAATCTCACTTCCCAGAGGAAACCTACCTAGAGGCATTCCGCCTTCTATGGGTGTCGCTTTGGGAACAAGACAAAGATATCTCACAGGAGTCGCAGCTCAGGGAGACGTGGAGTGGATTATTTAAAGAGGGAGAGCTAAAGAATATCATTGAAGCAACTGAGGAGGAGGAGTACAAGAACGCCCTGACGGAGAATACCAATGAAGCAGTTAAGAATGGGGCCTTTGGGGCGCCGTGGTCAGTCGTTAGGAACGCAAAGGGGGAGGAAACGAGGTATTTTGGGAGCGACAGGTTTCATTTCATGTGGGAGTTTCTTGGGATTGGGGATGGAGCTGGGTTTGTTCCGAGTCCTAAGGCGGTGCTTTGATATGGTAGGCTTTTTTTTGTTGCCTGCTTTTGTGCGCGAAATTTGATAGAATGCAATCTACTCCAGTTTTCCAACGTTTCAATTCTCCGCTCATACAGTAATAAGAAAAGAGAACAAGAGAACCCTAGTTATACATGACCTATGGAGGACCGAGTATGGCATAGGCTAGGGCCCATCCCCTGGCCACCAAACTGCGGAACTTACAATCACTTGCTGGTTCAACTGGAGCTATTTCTCTACTTGTTGAGAGAACAGGATATTGTAGTCCATGCTGTAGTCTTCTGCGCTCGGAAGTTCATGCACAGCGCAGCATCAAACCAGAGACACCCTCACCCTTCTCTAGGTATCGCGAATATTAGATGCCGTAATTGGCCAATGCTTGTATCACACTGTTAAGAGGCGGCCCGGCCTGGTTTCCCTCACCCCTAGTAACCAACCAAACCTTCTTTCCATAACAACATTTGAAGCGGCCGAAAAAAATCAAACCCTCTTCATAATATCTCAGGTGATTTTGTCCACTCTTTCACTATCAATACGCCTAATAAATTTAATGTGGCCCGCGGTTGGTCTAAAACGTTAACATATCCAGTAAATAGCGCAGGAATATACCAAGGGGATTCACCTGGGAACTCGGCAGGGAGTGGGAAGGGCTGCGGGGGTTTGATCATAAACTTCTGTATCCTTTTCAATACTTTGGGGCTGACGGAGAAACAGGAATATATGTTATAAAACAGCAAAAGCGTTCTTACTCTTCCAAGGACCACCGCACAGTCTCGTTCCTCTGCAGACTCCCACAATGACAAAAAGACATTCCACCATCATCCCCCGACATAGGAGTTACTTCCCGCAAACCCGGGATAAAACGCTAGCGTAAGTATCTCCCCTAGTGCCTCGGAGGCGGTATTAAGATATGTGAACCTGCCAGGCCAATAGCGAGGGAGACTGACTACTCTTACACGCCAGAGATTTCGAATATGGTGTGATACTAGTCCCCGAGGTGCATCGGATAATGTAGTCTTGTTTCCCTGCGAGTATCCAGGAGCTCTCAAGATCTACATCAGGTAAGATACTCGAGTAGGCGGCCTTGGGGAAAGGAATGGTATGTCTCTCAATGCTTAATGTTAGCTTCATTCGATCCAAAAAGATGTCAATCCCGACGGACACGGGCACCGCGACCAAACCCCAACTGCGCTAGCTTCCGGAAAGGGGAATAAATAAGATTGAAGCACCTCCTGCTACGGGACGACATCAATCCCCACCGGCCTGGCTTTCTCCCCGGCCAAGCACTATTCTTATGTGTTATTTTATGAGAACGAAGGCGCAGGCAGTGAGGCTTCTCTTAACCCCGGGAGATGTCAACCGAGTTAGAAGAAGGTGGTCAAACACCAATCAAACCGGCTCTCGAGCTGAAACCTGGTGGAGAGAAAACCTGGGAAACTATTTAAAGGCAGCCATGCCGAGTCAGGACAGGTGGGCAAGCAGGGCCGAGCTCCACTCCAGCAGGATCTCCGGCATGACTGCGAGGGGATGGGTGTTGCTCCCAGCCCCGATTACCTCCCGTCATCAAGTTGTCTCTTAGTAGATATCCCCCTTAATCATGTAAACAGCAAAAAAAAAGCCGGGTGTACAGCAGGAAGGTTAGAAATGCGCCACAGTTTCATTTCTTTAATATGATTTTCCTCCCTTTCAGGTATATTGAGCTGAGGGTCTCTTAGAGAGGGTAGATCGCCCAACAAAGTGTTCCCCGTTGCTTTTGTCAAGCGCTGGAATGGAAGCCGAAGGGAACGATGAGTTGAGAGGACGAGCTTGTTGGTTTGCAGGTTGCACATTTCGTAGTTAAACCAGCGAGAAAGGTGAAACAAAAGTAGAATCCACTCAAAAGCTGGATGATCGAGCGGATCAATCCATCATCGTCCGCCGGAGCTAGGGGAAGTCGCCACTCTGCGGGTGAGGTAAACCAAGGATTGGACTACCGTATACACTTATGAACCCGGTTTCCCGATTTCCCCCTTCCCCAATATCTTTGTTTAGATTGAATGAATACCAGATCCCAGAAGGATACTGGCATTGAATATCGGAGTAGGATCACGATACCTGACACCCTGTTTCTCGACTCAGATTCCCTTCTGGTGGACTGCGGTCCGTGGGGCGTCGGATGAGTGATCCCGGATGGTTCTCAACTCTTTGCGCTTACGTGATCAAGTTTCTTCCGATAACAGGGGATGTTGACCTTTTTGTTTACATTGACAACCACCACCAAAATTTCACACCAACCTCAACCACCACCACTACCACCAAAAGAGTACTAATTCTCCCAACCCCACATAGCTATATGAGCTATGGATCCCAGAGACCTAAAATCCGCGTCGACATACGTAAACAACCAACTTGCTTCTCGAGGATTACTCCGGGGGAACCCAATCCCTTTTCACAAACCCGGCGACGACGACGGCACTCCTGCGAAGATCATCAACCTTGTTCACGAGCTTATCGCTCGGAGAGATGTAAATTTTTCTATAACCCAGCGCGAGGCATAAGCTGACGGTGTGTAGAGGGAAGGCGAACAACGTGAGGATTTAGCATTAACAATTCGAACGCTTCGCACCACGGAAGTAAGGCAGAATGAGACGATTGTACGAACACTCTCCCCCCAGCCGCTTGAGGGTCTCTCGGACTAACGCCCTTCGAAAGGAGCAACTAAAAGAGAAAAACCGCGAACTGGAGCGCAGGAACGCAATCCTCGATTCACAAGCCCGCTCCTTCAACTCCACCCTCAGAACCGTGGAAGCCAGTGCCAACGCCCTCCGCCACGAAGCCGCACGCCTGAAAACCCTCCTCGCACAAGTCCGCACCCAATGCGCAAATGACATCCGAAAGCGTGACATCCAGATACAGAAGATGAAGGAGCGGTTAACAGACAGTAGCAGGCGCGGGCGGGCGCCAATGGCGCACATCAGCGTGATCGGAGTACCGAAGGGATCGGTATCGGGCGGGGACGAGGATGGGGCGACAACCACCGCTGCGGGGAACTCCCTCGGAGCGGATACTGCGGACTTTCTAACAACCCTGTCGCAGGGGCTCGCGGATGAAAATGATAATCTCATCGCGTTGATCAGACAGACCTTGTCTACGCTCAAAACGATTCAGGGGCTGCCGGACAACGGCGGGCTCCATGCCCCGGAGGAGGATGTGGAGGATGTGGAGGATGTGGAGAATCCGGTTATAGCACCGCCGGCCTCTTTTGATGCGCTTAGCGATGATCTCGAGGGTGTGCTTTATTCACTGAAGGAATTACTTAACCAGCCGAATTACGTTCCCCTAGAGGAGCTCGCAGAGCGCGATGCTGAGATTGCAAGGTTGGTGGCGAAGAACGAGACTCTGGAGGAGGAGTGGAGGAAAGCTATTGAGCTGGTGGACGGGTGGAACAAGACACTGGCCAGGAACTTGGACAAGGGGAAGGCGAAGGAATCAAAAGCCGCTGCGAAGGAGCGAAAGAGGGGGCAAAGGGCGCTGGCGGACATTGTTAACCGCAAGGATAACATCGCTGCTCCGCCGGAGGAAGATAATGAGACAGAGGATAAACTTGTGGGGAAGGAAGCCGAAACCGAATGTGTGAATGATAGTAGGGATGAAGACATGGACGACATACAATTACTCGTTGTGGAAGCATTAAACCCCGTAGAGCCTACCAGGCGGAGATCTTTACGAAACGTAAGCCCTATCCCACCCCATTGCCTCAACAATAAATGAGTTAGCCACTAACGCCCCCACTAGAAAGAAAAACAACCAAAGCAAACCCCATCCCCCAAGTCCATTGTCAAGAAAAAGCGAAAATCAACTCGCAAGAGCAGAGGCCTTTCCTCGCGAGAACTGGAAAGCTTGGCGTCATAACTTTTTTTGCACCCTCCATCCCTTCTTTACCATTCATCACACCAGCCCCTTCTGTACACCACCCCGCATCTCTTCCATTGGCGTCTGGCGCGATTCTCTGCGGTAATGTTCAAAGTTTCATACTAGTAATTCTGTCATACCAGATTGCGAATACAAAAGTAGTCTACTTGTTTATCACCGAGATGCGCTATCTTGCTCCCACTTTACGGGCTGATGACCTGTGGGGGAGCACCGGCTCGAGAGTACATGCAGTACAGCGCCCTGCGGTGGGCGATGCCGAAGTAAGGCAAGTTTCCAATCTGTGATCATGACACCTTCAGCGAATGCTGCGGTCAAGTTCATGCCTTGTGGCGGGTTTAGTAAGGGTGTACATGCATGCGTGAACAGCTTATTCATTCATAGTGAGATAAACCACGCATCGAGTGAGTAGGATATGATATCTCGAGCGGAAAAATGCAAACTACCGGTATCAGCGTGGAGAGCCCTGTGCGTGAGTGGGGGGGGGACAGTGGGATTAGTGAGCCATTTCAGGGTGGTTGGTCGCCTGGAATAGCAAGGTTTTGGGTTTTTCGTTTTTCCCCTTTCCTTTTCTCCGCGCAGGGGATTTCGTAGTTGTGGAGATCTATCATGCGGTTCGGCCCTGTTGGTAATTGTCGGAACTCTGAAGCTCCTGGTTGAGGGGATTTGTGTGATACATGACTGGAAGGTTGATTTCGTATCATAAGGGGCGTTTGGGCGAGAGTGTGTATGTATGCGCATCCGGTGGGGAGCAGGAGAAGGAGGGGCCGGTGAGAAAGGGGGGGGGGAAGGGTGGGTGGGGAAAATAGGATCAGTTGGGCGAGAGTGTGTATTTGGTACCGTAGGTGGTTTGTAGCGAGTTTTCGGAAGAAGGAAAGGAAATACTTTTCTGAATGGTTGGATCTTTGCTCCAGTGAAGCAATGGGCAAGAAACGATGCCATCTAAAACGAGATACTGGGGAAAATTACGTTGCCACCTCCACGAACAAATCGCGAAATCGACGAGTGAGTATTTGTGATGCACAACTTGAAAAACGTGTTTGATCTCGGTAACATTCAAAAAACAAAAACTAATCAATCTTGCAAAGCAAATTCCTATCATATGCCTAGACCAGTATACGTGGTCTATTTCCCAACATGCTTCTCGTTAACCAACACAATCCTATACCGAGGCTCGCCCCTTTCAAAAGCCTGCAAGGCATCATTGACCTTCTCAAGCGGCCAGGGATTCACCCAACTTTTAACACCCTTCCGTGCCGACAATTCCAACATCTCCTCGATGTCCTTCGGGCTGCCGATAATGCTTCCGCTGATACTCACACCTTTGACGATGAGCGGGAACACACTGAACCCGGGAACACTGTCCTCTGGTGCGCCGACCTGGACGAAAGTGCCGTGGGGGCGGAGGAGCTGAAGATACGAGTCGATGGGGAGTTTTGGGGAGTTCACGGTAGACACGATGAGGTCGAGGGTGTTGGCGTGCCTGCTTGCCCACTTGGGGTCGTCATCGGTCGCGACGTAGGCGTCGGCGCCCATAGCGAGGGCGTCAGCCGCTTTGTTGGATTTGCGTGAGATGGCAGTGATTCTGTCCGCCCCAAGGGCTTTGGCGAAGAGGATACCGAAGTGTCTGTTTTTTTATCTAGTCAGTATTTAGGACGTGGTGGAACGCGAGAGGTATCATAATATGATATGAGAGAACGTGTGCGTGGAGGAGGGGAGAATACCCTAAACCTCCAATGCCGATAATTCCAACACTCTTCCCAGGCCCACAGCCATGGCGCTTTAGGGGCGAATACATGGTTATTCCGCCGCAGAGCATGGGTGCAGCCACTTCACTGGGGAGTGCATCCGGGATCTTGAAGACGAAGTGACTAGGAACACGAGTGTAGTCTGCGTATCCACCGGTGGACTGGGTGCCGTCGGGGTATGTGCCATTGTAGGTTGTTACCATGCCATCGCACTGTTCCCACCTTATAAGCAGCTGCCTGGAGGAGGAAGGGTTTATGAGGGGAGGGCAAATACGTAGGGTTCATTATCAACTTTACACTCTCCGCACGACAAGCAGGAGCTCGACTGTGCGCCCACTCCGACCCTGTCACCGACTTTGATTCCCTGGACGTTCTTTCCAACCTTTACCGCTGTGCCGACGATCTCGTGACCGACGGTGATGGGGTAGTGCGTGCCGCCCCAGCCATTCGTCAAGGTGTGGACGTCACTCCTGTTGCCCTCGTCTCAGCAAGTTGCATTCATAAGGGGGGGAGAAAGGGTGGAGAAGGGAAATGAGCTTACCCGCAAATACCACAATGAGAGATCCTAATATCCACATCGTCCTCTGTGAATTTCTTCGGTTCGATATCCGTATAGACAAGACCCTGCTTCTCGATACAATCACTGCTCTTGCCAACCCATCCCTTGAAAGAGTAATCTGTAGACATCTCCCTAGACTTGCACACTGCTTTCTCGCTGTTTCTCGTCGGTCCTGTAGTTTTCGCTGCTGCTGATGTACTTCCCGCTGAGTACGAGATGATCTCTGAGTGCTCTCAACCTCTCGAGCGGGCGAGCAGGTCTATTTGAATCCTCCATGCCTTACCCTCCTCCACTCGCTTCTTACCACGTCGGTCGGAACTCCGGAAGTGAATACACAGGCTTAATTCCCTTAACACCGCCTATCGCCTCGTTGGGGGAGGAGGGAAAGAAAATCCTCTGGCAGCTTCTATGGTAATCGCACCAATGGTGCCCAAGTTCCGCTGAGGTGCCGTGCCGCACCTCCAAGGCAAAACAGTAGTCTGAATCCGGGGAACACGGGAAGGAGGAATAGATGGCGCATTCGGTGAAGGATATGGAACCAAGCTTACAGCAGCAAATTGATAATCAGGAAAGCACCACCATACGGTAAGACCCCCGTGGAATAAATGAGAACCAATTAATCTGTTGAATCAAAGCCAGCACTCATCCACATCTGGTCCACATAACATTACGAGTAACCGCTGCAGAATCCTAGGCTCCATCCATCCGTTCCGAAAGGCCTCACTCACGATGGGGTCAGGGATTGGGGATCCTGCATCACCGTACAAGTACAACCACCCACACCCTCAGCATCCTTTGCAGCCCCTTTCACAAATCTGCCACTGCGCGGTGTGGTATAATATTGAATAGTACCAGGCGTGGATGTCACGCCAGACCTCTTTTTTTTTCCCCCCCCTCTCCCCTCCCCTCTCTTAGGCAACCTCCGCAAGAATCTATTGATCTCGGAGATTTTTGGAAATTAGGAGTTTGAAGTTTCAGTGAAAAATCCTTTCCCTCATTCGTTTTTCCTACAGATTGATTCGTGATAAAGGGGGGCCAACCTGTGATGGCCATGCATTCGGCATAATGCCGTAGACGCCAGCCCAGCCCGGCCCGGGGAGAGGGGTGCGAAGAGGTATCATAACCCAAAAGCTTCCCCTTGATGCAGTACTCTACTCGTGTTAGAAGTTGCTCAATGTGGTCAAAAAGCATTTGGTGCTAGTGGGGATAACATCACGGATTGGATTGCGTAATTGGATTTTGTCCACTGGTTCTGTTCTCGCTTGTTCTTCTTCTTGTCATAGAAAATACAACTCTCATCATTCTCGTGATCAACCAAACTTGAATTGCACAAATTTCAACAACTCGGATATAGAGACTTTGATTTGCTGTCTGCGCCTCTCTTGTGCTTAAATGTGGTGAGCATATCAAGGCTCATTAAGTGTGCCAAGGCATTAGCCGAAGCTGCAGGGCCTGGTGAGAGCGCAGATTAAGGTTATTCGAGAGTAAGGAAAGGGATGGATTACTACAAATCTACCGTATTTACTCGTCTAATCCACTATCTCCGGCATGCTCTGAATCTCGGACCAATAGCTCTTGAGGGGGATTAGAGTTTTCCCGACATGGGATAAGATCCATGTCCTGGAGTGTTGTATTCGCAACTACGTTAACCCGTTCAACCAAACCATCCCAAGAGTTCTTCACTCAGAATCCGGAGATTAGAGGGATGCCGGAGATAGTGGATTGCGCCAATAAATACGGTACGGCTCCGGACACTGCAACCACTTGTGTTAATTCGCCACCGCTTATTTATCATGCAATCATCTTCCCAATTAGGTTAGATCGGCTTTAATAAGCCCAATGACCGACGGGATAACTACCGTATTAGGTGTAGTGTTGACATTATATTACTTAATACAGTTAGCCTGGGCCGTCTTAACTTGGCAGCTCTCATACTCGTACAAAATTCACCAAACTTTGAGCCGCGCTAGTGCCGCGGCAAGCAACTACTTCTTGGAATCCTTCAGTAATTCTTTAGGAGATCATGAAATGAACACTTTTACAGAGGGGTTTGAGCCCACGGGTTGTGGCTGTTGCCTCAGAGCAATTTGAAGCTGTTCATATACCGATATGGGGTTGGCAGGGGGGTTGATTTGCATTGCCCCGAACCATACTTTGGTGGAGGGTTGCGGTACTCCGGGTGGGACTATGGAGCCCATATTGGGATTGAGTGAATGAATGCGAAGACTATCATTCCAGCACGGTATGCAGACAAAAGACCCTCTGCTCTTTTTCTTTTTCTTTTTTGGCGGACAGGGAGGCATAGATAATCACTCGCTAGCGTAATGGCATTATTTGCTCAGCCCTCTTTTGTGACAAAGGTGAGACGGCACCGTTCATTCCGGTGCATACGATATGATCCGGCAAGCCCAGCACGGCTGGAACCCAGACACACAGAATCTAGGCTGCGAAGGCCCTTTCTGAGACCACCGAGGCTCCCACTCTCTGGGTTCCATGTGCTCAGAGAGAATTTTTTTTAGTCATATTACTCACAGACTACTGTACCGTGCATGATAGGGTATAAGGTGCCTATAGGATAAAGTGCCGGCATGATAGTGAGTAGTACTGATGAGCGAGCGTAATTTGTTTGAGTTAAGTGCGATATCTCCTCTGCAGGAGGTGGCTGTTCTCGCTACACTGTCGCGCCCCATCAGGTAGGCGCTCGGCCCGTACTTGTACCATATGGTTATTAACTCTCCAATACAAGTACTGTCCGACTGGCAAGGAGTCCACGCTCCCTAATAGGAGGCTGGCATTTGATAATAACAAAGGTGGCATGAGGTGAAAGATATGGAATTCCACTTCTATGACTACTGCACAAGTCGGATTACTATTGGAAAATATCAGGAGGACTACAATCAAGGTTTTCTCTAAGACACTACTACTAATAAACCTCCTATACCTTTTCCACTTATTCTAGTTAATGTAGAAGTACACCTCAAAGTTGAAAAACAGATACGTGAGAAGATATATATAAGAAGTCAGTGGAATAGAAATACTCATTCTACTATGAGTATAAGTTACTCTTTCAGAAATGCTGGAACGTCATAATTCATCTAAAAATTCAAGGCTGATTGGATTTATCAGATAAGAGCCAGTAAGAGCTACTTGAATACATAAATAGACCGGCCAAACAAAGTATGCAGATCAGCTTAGGACTATTCTAAAAGTGTAGCTAAGGCTATAATATAAGATATATAGTGAAATTCCCTGTTTTGAACAATGCTAAAAAGGGAGTAGAATGTAAGAGACTGAATCCAACTTCAGTTTCAGTATTACAGAAGAGCGATAAGAGGGAGGTGAACCTGATAAAAGGAGTTTTCTTTATGTTATAAAAGATAGGATAAACTTTTCTATATGTTATCGGTTAATTTTTATTTCATGAGACATACCAATTTGACTTCATGAGTTACAAGTCGCTTACAATTAGGATGTAATTATATGTCGTTTTTACCGTTTATTTATTACATTGGGAGTGGAGGTTTCCATTATTTGAGGGATTTTGTAGACCATGCATTGGGGCGCTGGCCATGGTTCCTCCTGCAGCTCCAGGATCACGAACAAAGTCGGCAATTTAACAAAAAAAAAAAGCCCATATGGGTAACTCTATACAGTATCCCACGTCACTAAACAAAAATAATAATCGGAGATTGCTTTGACTGCCGTCAATAAGCCTCAGGTTCCCGTTAACTATAAAAAGAATGGGAAGACTACTTTAACTGCCGTCAGGAAGCCTCTTTGTTTCTTTTTGTAGACTACTCGAGTACAAGGTTCAGCAAGAAAGTTGTATGATAGGACGGTTATTTGGTGCTGGCTAGCTAAACATATCCCTTGTACCCACGCCTTATTGACCTGGCAATATTTCATCTCATTCCGGGACCGAGGGTATTATAGTTAATGGGAATTTGAGGCTTCCTGACGGATTAAAACAATCAAAGGATTTAACAAGTGCTCTATGATAGCACATGTTCTTGGGGAAATGGGTACATCAAGAAGCGCGCGGCAAACTGCCCAAACGCTCATCGGGTAATGTTGGCGCGCCCGTACTACAACCATACTATCAAAAGCCTAATTTTGACAAGCTATCCCCGGAGCCATCTTCCCGTCGAGCCCTAACCCCTAGAAACCCATCAATTTTTTCGTGCTCCCGGCATCACTTCATCTACGGCACCGCACTGCAACCCCACACCGCATTTAAAGAAGGAAGGAAAAAAAAAAGGGAGATAATAATCTACACTCACTACCATCAGCCCGACAGAATACCCCCCACCTCCTCCCTCAAACAGAAGCCGAGAAACATGCCGCCAAAACGTTCACTTGCGCCTGCCGGCAATCCTCCCCAGCGGGGCCTCATCTCTTCTTTCTATCACGGCATCAAGTCCCCTGAAAACGCCTCCGTCGTAAGAAGTGTCGCTGTATTCGTGGTAAGTTCCGGTGCGCGCGAATATGTGTCTATTGACGCCGTGGTTACTGATGGCGACTGTGGGGCGTGTGCGAATTAGGCTGCTGCAGCTTTTCTATCTTCTTCATGGACTGATTACTTACTTCCTCCGTGGGTTATCTTTTCCTTTTATGCCTTCCTCCACCCTCCCCTCGTGAATGATTTGGGGAGGTTTATTATGCGCCCTGGGTTGTGGGGCTTGTATATACAGTACTGACAAGATATTTAGGGTTTAAGACTCCAGGACGTGGGCGCGGTGATCAAGGCAGAGGATCGGGGTGGCGGGAATATTGGCCACACGTTATGTTAGGTGGACACGGATGTGCACAAATCCTGTCGGTGCTCTTACTAGAAAGTATGCTACTATTAAACTAGCAAAAAAATTGTGAGAGCTATTTTCTGGCTGTACAATGCAATACCGGTAGATTTGACTGCCGGTTGTTCTGGTTGCTCTCGTATGTTTACAGTTCTTTGGGGTTTGCCGTCCCAGCACTGGGGGGGGAAACAGCTTCCTCCAGGATAGAATAATACAATACAGTCCTTGGGGGTTCTGGCGATTCGGTCTGTCTATTTTTCAGGTTCCGATGGGGTATTCATCAGGCGGGAGTGCAAAATCGTAATCTACCGTATACCGGCGTCACTTGCCCTAAGTGCGAGTACGGAACTCCTGAAAGAAACCAAACCCAGCCCCCGCATATCACCATCATGCCTCTCAACTGCATGCGCTTCCAAAAACTAAATTCAGCAAACGCGAAAGAAGAGGACAGAGATATACTTCCCCGGGCCGGGTTTATCCCTTCCGAGAGCTATATCTGTTATTACAATATCCCGGGAAGATGAATCGGAAAACAGGTATCCTTAAGCCACGAGCAGCTCCTTTTCAGGGACGATTTACACCAATTACGGATATTATTTTGCCACCCAGATCTAAATTTTCCGGCTACTAAGCAACTCCGGGCAGAGCTGCCTACTGGCTCTAGTATTCTCCCAATAGAAGACTAGTTTTCGCCTCGAAAATCACTTTCCGATTCACCTTACTGGTATGTGTATACCACTACCCCACCCGGTAGAAAATCAATCCCCCCCCGGGTCTCCCGCCAACCCTCATCCGGTACGGCGCCTGACCAGTCAATGATTCCTACACTTTGCCCAAAACTTCGACCGCAGGGGTGAGCAGATTAGTATGATCCTTCACAGACTGCAAAAGAGCGGGCCTCTTGATATCTCAAGGGATTTGGAGACAATCTGCGCCT
>LN890950.1:999388-1060157 GCA_900010015.1 Tuber aestivum
GAAGCCCTCTTTCGGATTCTCCACCCACCAAATCAGAGGTATCCCTCCCTTCTGGTCACCGGGACCTGGTCTTCCCGTGCGCCTCGTTGCTGGAAGGCGAGATGGGATAGGGCAGAAAGAAAGGAGCGCAACTGATCTGATTAGAGCTTCTAAATGGGGGGTTGCCACCCCCCGCGTTTCAGTATATCATAATATACAAGCTACTTCATAGCGGTTAGGTTTAATCCTTGGTCTGGCTCAGTAATCTAATCACGGCGAATCCACTAAAACTTGTGAAGCGGAACTCAAGCATGAAAAAGCTGAGTCATTTTTTCTTTTTCCTCTTCTTTTCTTCTCCCCCTCCAAAAACGGGGTTACATCAGTTCCACCCTTTTGAGGGGAGATAAGAGATTCTCTTGTTAAACCCTGTGGATCGAGTTTCGCGCAAGGCCAGAGCTCAAGCGCTGTATCATACATACAGAATCTCCAGCCCACGACATGAAAGCCCAAAAACACAGACAAAAAAAAAGAAATACATCCCAACCCCATATCCAATAACCTCCAATCCCACCCGTACAGCAACAGCCCCTCCAGTCCGAAACCAACCTCGCAATCCTCCTCCAAAGGTGGAGAGGGCAGGCAAACCTTGAAAGGGAGAAGAATAACTACCAGTGGACGCCAAAACGAAAAGGAAAGAAAAACTGTGACAACCAATCAATTCCAATCCACACTGTCCCAGCCGGGAGGAACAAGACAACTCGAATCTTGCCTTGTATCATATGATAGATTAAAAATTCTTGTAATTCGCTCCCAGGTCACAAGCGGAAATTAAGCCGTCGGCCCACGGCGAGGTTTAGTTTGATAGGTTGAGGGAATTGTGAATACCGGTTAATGGGATCCAAGACGTTCAGGTCGACCGGTACTATACAGTTTCGGGGAAACGGTAATCCTTCCCAGGAGCTTCCGTCTGTTTTGTCCGGAGGGTATAGGACTGGGCGGAAATGGTGTACTACAAGGGCTTTTACGTTAGGCGGAGAGAGGATTTGACCCAGAGGTGTCGGCCTCTCGGGGGGGCTACAAGAGAATCTTCTGCACAGCCGGCCTGACAGGCAAACATACCTGCCAGAGACAGCGTAGCTCGAGCACAGGGGAGACTACACAAGGAGGTATAGTTGAATGGGATAAAGGATGGTAATAGAAAGTGTTGGTGAGGCCCTTCACGAGCGGCGTTAAGTGCTAAAGATAATCCAGGAGTTCTTTGGCTCCATACAACTAGTGAAGCCAGTATCAAGGAAGAGCAACCGCTTGGCTATTGGGCTGAGAGGCTAACTTCCGTCCCCACCTTGAGCTAACCCATAAGCCTGTAGACTAATGCTCTTTCAATCTTGTCAGGTATGATCGCGAAGACAAATTGGTGTTTTACTCTACAAGCATCTTCCGATCGTAAGTAGGTGGGTTGCGAACATAAGTTAATTGGTGCTAAATAAGGTCAAGGGAAACCAGGAGACTATGATAGTACGTGTCCTTACTGCTTCCTCGGTCCGACCAGTCCATCTTACGATCGGGAAACTAGTAGCTCTCAGCAAAGGCAGGAGGCGATGAATCGCACCGTGTACGAAAAAACCGAGGGAGGGAGGTGTAGTGCATCCAACACCGACAAAGTAGGCCAGTCTCTACGACGAATTCGCAACTGGCGATCGTGTTGGTATAAGCTGTAGCAGAAGGATGTCTCATCATCTGTTGGTCCGGGCAATTGCCGGTACCGCACTCCCCAGAATAAGGGAGGACGAGTATTGCAGCCCGCACCCCCGAGGGACCACATTCATCGAGTGATATCAAGTGATCAGGACCCAAATGTCATCCGGTTGTATTTTTAGATTAGAAATAGACACGCCACTCATAAAACTTCTCCGTCCATTCTCCTAGAAGCCGTCATTCTCTCTATCACATCTATAGAATCTAGTAGTTTCTAATGTCATTCATAGGGCAAGTACAGAAGAATGTAAAAAATGTAAAAAATGAATGATTAGCTAGTGGATATATCGTACATTGACATTTAGTCTAACATTTACGCGACCGCAAAAATAGCGATAACTGTACAGTACACCGGGGCCCCAGTACCCTTTTTCAAGGGAAGAAAAGCTAGCGGGCGACAGACGATCTCGGGGAGCATCAAAAACACAGAAAAGAAAAAGGTGAACGTACCCCAAGGAAGAGAAAGAGAGGAAAAGGAAAAGGAAAAGGAAACGGCCCACGCATATCCGCTAATTAACCCCGAACCCAAGATTTCCAGACAGGAAAAGAAAAGGAAAAAAAAACATCAATCCCATCGAGTCATCTCATTTCGGCGGCCCTTTAATTTCTAACACTCACGCCAGAACGCTTGTGATACATTCTGGCAGCGATGTTCATTGAGGCCAACTCTTGGAAGAGTAACTTGGCGGCATATGGGAGATGGATTTGAGAAATTTTAGTCTTGTTGCGACACGGACGACACTCGAAGAGGTTCTTCTTAAGATTGCTAAACATGTGTGAGCAAAAGGGCTGCCGAGAGTCATGAGATTACTTACGCAATGGGTGTCATGAGTCCGCAGATATCACAAATATGAACCCTAAAAGCGTCCGAGACTTCAAAGAGTCTCTCTTTAAGAAATGCGCTAGCACCGTGAGCAATCATACAATCACGTTCCATCTCTCCGAAACGAAGGCCACCATCTCTAGCACGGCCCTCGACAGGTTGACGAGTGAGAATCTGAACAGGCCCTCTCGCTCGAGCATGAATCTTGTCGTCAACCATGTGTCTGAGACGCTGGTAATAGGTGGGACCTAGGAACACCTGGGCAACTAGCTTCCTACCAGTATAGCCGTTGTACATGACCTCGAAGCCTCGAGACTGGTAGCCATTCTGTCGTAAAAGAGTCGATACGGAATCAACCGTTACGTCGCTGAGAATAAATGGGAGGGCGATCAGTTAAGAGAAGTGGATAGCGGATTGACTTGGAGGCCTTACGTAAATGGGGTTGCGTCTCCTTCAAACCCTCGTAATGAGGAGACTTTGCTCAACTGGCACTCGATCAAGTGTGCAATCGTCATACGGGACGGGATAGCATGGGGATTAATAACTGTCACAAATCAACAAAAGGACCTACAAGAGTATCATCTTGGAAGCCTTACTGAGGTCAGGGACAATTCCTTCGCAAGTGAAGGGCATGTCCTCTTGTCTGTAAGTGATGCCAATCGTACCCTAATAATTGTAGTCAGGATTTGAGACACCACTTGTTGAGCACCCAAACTATACCTTCTGCCCATGCCTGGAAGCAAATTTATCCCCAATCTGTGGAATCTTAGTTGTTCTCATTCGGACTTTAACAAACTTCAAACCCTCGGCGTTTGTAGTAAGCATGACCTGGTCGACGATACCGTTCTCTGTACTTCGAAGTGGCGTAGAAACGTCGCGTTTGGTATGATATTTTTGTCTCTGGCCCATCTCGTCGACATCAGGAGCGATCGGCGCTGTCTTGCCGATAATAATGTCCTCTCCCGAAACTCTCACACCAGGGGCAATCAGTCCATCGTCGTCCAACTTATCATAGGTGCCATGCTTCAATTTAAGCGTGTTGTTCCTCGTCGGCTTTTCGAACTCTTCCACAATCTGCATTCCGATCCGCTTCTCTTGATCCATATAGGACCGATAGAACAAGCTCCGGAATAATCCACGATCAATACTGCTCTGGTTCATGATGACAGAATCCTCCTGATTGTAGCCGCTATAGCAGAGAATTGCGACTATAGCGTTCTGACCGGCAGGAAGCTCTCTGAACTTAAGAAACTCCATTGAGCGGGTCGTGGCTAACGGCTTCTGGGGGTAGTAAAGAATATTTGCCATTGTGTCCATACGTTCCGAGAAATTTGTCAAGAAGACACCCATGGCTTGCTTACCCATAGCGGATTGATAGGTATTACGGGGTGACTGCGGGAGGTTACTGTAGTTAGAACTCGAGCCGGAAAATGGGGAGGATGGAAGGCGGGTTCAGCAAGAACATACCTGATTATGATCGGGGAACGGAATAATACTGGCGCAGATTCCAAGAATCATACTCGGATGGATTTCACAATGTGTCCAGGTATGAGTCGTAGAATTGATTGGTGCCTTTACCCGCTTGGCTTGGTCGGTTTCCTGTTCAATCTCATAACCCAGTTGAACCTGTCTTGACAAATCGAGATCCTCGGGTGTCATAACAATCATAACACCTTCCTCCTCCTCTGCATCAAGATACTCAACAGCTCCAGCAAAGAGTAGGCCTTCCCAGCCAAACCTGTCCTCTATATCTAATTGATGATCGTCTTCGAGCTTCTCTATATGCTCCTTTTGCAGGACGAGCTGCCCTCGTCGCTCGCTACGGGGGTCGTTGTCGATAACGAAAAGCGGACGGCAAACTCGCCCCGCATCTGTGAAGATTTTGAACTCTCTATCCCGGATATCACGAATGACGCTGACTTCGTGGCTGACAACACCCTGCCTTCGCACATCTTGAACAACCTTCGCTAACATGAGAGGATCGCGATGGGTTCCAACCCAGACCCCATTAACGAAAACCTTAGTAGCATTGGGAGACCGCTGAGGTTCATATTCCTCGAGTAATTCCATATCATTGGACGACAAAAAGTCAACCAAGGGATACCCAGGAGTGCCAATTGTGATATAAGACATCAGAGACAGGTTTTTTACAAGACCGCAGGCCTGCCCTTCGGGTGTTTCGGCCGGGCACACCAGCCCCCAATGGGTATTGTGCAACTGGCGGGGCTTCGCAATTTTCCCGTCTCTGCCGATAGGAGTATTGGTGCGCCGTAAATGAGAGAGGGTAGAGGCAAAGGTATACCGGTTCAATACTTGAGACACACCCGCCTTGGAAGAGGCCGCTTTCTTTTGTTCGCCCCAGTTACCTGTTGCCAGAGAATATTTTAGGCCATTAGTAATAGTGTTAGACTTGACAGCCAAAGTCAGATTGAAATCTTTGCTGGTTTCAACGCATTTCTCCAGATATTTGTAGACATCCTTAGTGAGCTTTCTCCAAAGAGTCCGGAAAAGCCCTGCCAAAAGGGGCCCAGCCAAATCCAACCTCTTTTTTCCGAAGTGATCACGGTCATCCACTTCCCGGCGCTCCAAAGCACATTGCAGCATCCTATGTACCATGTAACCCAAAAAGAAGGCCTTCCTCGTCTCACTTCCTTCCTCCTGTGAGATATGAGGCAGCAACTCCTTCTGCATGATGTCGCGCGCATACCGTATACGCTTTTCCTTATTAATTCCCTGCGAAGACCCTCGCTTGCCAATAAAATCAAGAGCAACCTCCCTGTCCTGGATAACAAACGCTTCCTCAATACAGGGCTTCATCATTTCAAGCATCTGCGTGTCGTTACGATCGTAACAGACATGGTTTAGGATGTCTTCATCTGATACAACACCAAGAGCACGAAAAACAATGACAATGGGTATATCACTCTTGATATACGGAAGGGTCGATTTGATGGTCGCATTGTATCCGCCTCGTGCCTCTCCCTTCGAAAACAACTTGATCTGCATGCTACTAATGAGCCGCGATCCCTTCTCCACTGCGCTTCGAATCTCAGCCACATATGGCGTTGGTGAAGGCAGCGCTTTTTTGAACACTTGTACAATATTGGCAGCGCTCCGCTCTTGAGCAATGAGGACTTTCTCCGATCCGTTGATAACGAAGTAACCACCTTGGTCGTAAGGGCATTCATTGAGACTATAAAGCTCCTCCTCCTTGAAATCCTTCAGGATACAGTACTGCGATTTGAGCATGACCGGCATTTTACCAATAAAAACTTTGGTCGCCGCTTCATCTTCCTCTTCAACATCCCATTCATACCTTACCCTGGCTTTGTCCTTCTGCGGGTCTCCATTGTCAGACCCACCGTCCTCATCATCCGATGCAACTTCCACTTCTCGAGCCACCATAACCTTCTTTTTAAGCTCGCAGTACATTGGCGCTGAATACGTAAGGTTTCGTAATCTTGCCTCCTGGGGTAGCATAGGCTGTGTTGAACCATCGCCTTCAGTCATGGTGGGTCGTGATAAGTAACAAGGTCCAAACATGATCTCGTATCTTCGCAAAACAATCCCATCGTCGCTCTGAGGAGTGTTCTGATCAAGTGTTAAAAGGGAATCCTCATCGATCATCTCTACCATCGTGGTGCCAACGAATTCATCGAAGGAGTCAAGCTGCTGTGAAACCAAGCCTTTCCGATCAAAAAAGGCGGATATAACTGTTGCGCTCAGGAGGCCATCAGGTCAGCAATTCCAAGAAACTAAAACCTGAATAAAGCGATATACCCTGCCAGCAATCCTCAGCCGTAATATCGTCAGAGTATTCGTCCATGGTTAAGTGGTTGAGAAAGGTTTAAGATCGGGACGAAACGAGGAAGGACGCAGGTAGCGGGAGATAGAGGCCGGCAAGGAGAAGGGAGGTTACAGCAGTAGTGTTGACGCGGAGGGGAGGTTACAGGTTGAGCAGCAACGGGGTTGAGATGGAGGCGTTTGGGGTGAGAAAGATCTCTGCCCTTGTCCTCTGGATCAATACTCATAACCAACTACGGCAGGCTGACTAATGAGAAAAATTGAAAAAGCCGCCCTAGCTTACTGATATGGTTACCCTGCAAACACGATAGGCAGAATGCCAAGGGAAAACGCGTGATCAGGAACCCACGCAGTACGGTACTCTAGGGCTTAGGATTGGCTGAGTTGTGGGAGGGAGCTATTTCACGAAGACCAAGAAACCGGAGACGGAAAAATGCTTACGATAGTATCATGGTCAACCGAGAACAGGTGAAGTATGTGAGATCTCAAGGAAGTATTTATTGATCGTTTCACATCACGGATGCCCTACAAACCCCGAAAAACTTCCGAAAACATAACCGCCGGAAGGATATAGAAAAAGAAATTAAGAAAAACGAATAGTGAATAACCATCGCCAATTAACGGTGGGATATTACCAAGCCCTCTTCTTTTCTCCACCAGATACCGACCATATCAAGTAAGAGATAAGCTATGCAGTCTTGAAAAGCAAGACTGCGAGGTGTCCGACGTAGAAGTAGATGAAATTTTTGGTTTCTAAACTCCGCGTTAGGTATCGGTCCTTCAGAAAGCATAACTTCTATCAAATCCCTACCATGAGTAACAAAGCTTCCGAAGTTTCTTCCGACAATACAATGCCCTAAAATTCATCAGTAATGCCCGCAAAAAACTAATCGCAAGGGAGGTGGTACATGTGCTGCCGAATTTGGCGTCAAACTTCAGAACGAACATTAGCCATGTGTGGGAGGATTAAAGGTCGGATAAGCGATGAGAGTTGACCAACCTCCTTCTTGATATACTGGGCGATGTCCTAAAGGCACTGTAAGAGAATGTAAAGAGTTTGGTGTCAAAGATGTTCAAACCTTCTCGACGGTTTTACTATTCATTGCTCTCTTAGCTGTACGATAATCGTTAGATGGTTAGCTCAACATGCAATTGTGCTATTGGGCCCTAGTAAATCGGCGCATAGAAACTTACCAACGTCGAGGGCGATGCTAGACATCTCCTCTGTCTAAGAAATACGAATTAGAAACTATAATGGTATGACCCATCAAACCGAGACGTACCATATCAACAGACTTGACGGTGGCTAGGTATCCACCAATATTAGTGCACTAATCCGCAGAAACGAAGGGGCCAAAGGTGAATGATTTCCATTCAATCGGGGTCGGAAAAACTCACTCTTCGGCTCAGCGGTATTGTTTGAAGATTTAATATTATCCATCTCGAGAACTTGGAGATAGTGATAAAATCAAACTCCCGATAAAGGTTTGTGGATGCGACGTAGACGATAGATGGTGGAATCAATCACCGACACAGAGACAAAATACAGCAGAAGGGGACTGAGGAAGAAATTGAGAAGATATAGGGTGGGAGAGGAGGAGCGGGGGTATGGCACGGGAGAGGGGTGAGGTCACTGTTGAATCGGTGCTCTCGGGAAGGGTCTGGTGTTGTCAGGAACAAGGTTAGCGGTATTTGTTGTTCATTTACCTGTAGAGGGCCAAGCTTTTGCCACCCCTGAGGTGTTCATTGTTTGCTGAAAGGGTTTGCTTCTGACAGCCGTATATTGTTGACTAATACGGTAATCTTTGCCGCTATCAAGCCTCAATTAATAGAGCCTAATTCATCCCGATATGGCAATTGAGGCACACAGTACAAGCCACAAACCCCACCAAGCTCTTGGTCACTGGTTTTCCCCTTCAACTGCCAAGTTTTTTTTTTCCCGATATCATACACCACCTCTTGCCTTTCATCTCTCAGCACTCTCATCCATCGCCTCGCTATTCTCACGCATTCTTTCACCCCCGAGAAAAAAAGAATAGAATCCACTTACATCGTTATATTATTGGCATGTAGGCTCTTCTTCTGCTCCGGGTAAAATCAATTACTACAAACTGCCTACTAATATTCGTAGGTCCACTCGTATATTCGTCCGCGGACTTCCACCAAAGTTTACGGATGATGACTTCAAATCATATTTTTCCAAACAAGGAGCCATAACAGATTGCCGGCTTATCCCAAGTCGGAGGATTGGATATGTTGGCTATAAGACGCCGGAAGAGGCTTCAGCGGCCGTCAAGTATTTCAACAAGTCATTTATTCGGATGTCACGGATAGGTGTTGAGATTGCACGAACAGTATGTGATACCCATCAATGTCATTTATCCTTCTAACGTATAAGCAGATAGAAGATGATCATCTTCCGCGAGCATGGAGTGCGCATACCCCTGGGTCAACTGCGTACAAGAGGAAACATGAGCCTTTCGCTTCCCATAATACAACGGCGATGCCTCTTCGGCGAACAGGGAAACGCAAACGGTCCGATATCGGGGACAGCTCAAAGAGCGGAGTCTTGGAAAATGATCCAAAGTTTAGAGAGTTTTTAGAAGTCATGCAACCGAAGTCCAAGTCTAAGACATGGGGCAATGAAGACTTGATGTCCTTTTCTCAAGACTTTCGGGTCCAGGTCTCACAGCCAGACTCTGGCGACGCGGAGGGTAGTGATGACGAATACGAAGATATCCCAGCACAGAAGAAAAAGCCAAATTCTTCAGACCCCGAGACCGTGGATGTTCATCATATCGAACACGAGAGTCCCCCAACAAATAGCATGCAACCAGGCGATGAAGAGCTGTATAATATTGATGAAGGAGGAGCCACTGGTGTTTCGGACGCCGAATGGTTACGATCTAGGACAAGTCGTTTGCTCGACTTGACGGATGATGTTGAATCACATTTAGCCCGTCTACCGGAGACTGATGATACAGAGCAAGATACTCAAGAGGCTAACGAAGTCGATGGAGAGCCAGGAGAAGTGGGAGGAGACACTCAAGCAGAGGAGACAAAAGAGGAGCAACCGGGACAATTCACTTATGTCAAAGGGGAAATGGAGCAAGCAATTAAAGTAATATCACAGAGCGGCAGATTATTTCTTAGGAATCTATCCTACTCAAGCACAGAAGAGGATCTCCGACAATATTTTGCTCTTTATGGCGACCTTGAGGAGGTTAGCGACATCCCCCTTACTTCTTAAAAGCCTTCTTTCCTCTGCCTGCTCTTAACCCCTTTCGATTGAAATGATGAAATCCTTTGATAGGGACATCTTATGCTGCGGCAAATGATTATTCCCTTTGGAACAACAGATAGTAAAATTTCTGATCAGCTTTTCTTTTCTTTTCTTTTCCCTACTTTACTTTACTTTTCTTTACCTTGCGCTCGCCTGATGCCAGAATTATAACTCACATTCGTGCCACAACATCAGGTCCACCTACCAATGGACAACAAAACACATTCAAGCAAGGGATTTGCATATATACTCTATCAAAATCCCCGACATGCAGTGCAAGCATATCAATCCTTAGATAGGAAGATATTTCAAGGTCGATTGTTGCACATCTTGGCTGCTTCCCCTAAACGCGAGCACAAGCTGGACGAGTATGCCATCTCCAAGTTGCCCTTGAAAAAGCAACGAGAAATAAAGAGAAAAGCTACTGCTGCGTCAAGCACTTTTAACTGGAACTCAATGTACATGAATGTAATAAATTCTTTCAATCTCCGTATATGGTTTTTTTTTCGGTTTTTTTTTTCCCCGTGCTAAATATGCGGTAGGCCGATGCCGTAATATCCTCCGTGGCAGATCGTCTCGGAGTTCCCAAAGCAGAATTACTAGACCCCACATCCTCCGACGCCGCTGTCCGTCAGGCGCACGCAGAAACACATGTAATCCAGGAGACTAAAGCCTACTTCTCCCAGCACGGGATGGACCTCAAGGCATTCGAGAAGCGAGAAAAGGATGACAAGACAATCCTCTTCAAGAACTTCCCCTATGGAACCAGAGCAGAGGATATTCGCGACTTGGTAGAACCCTTCGGCAAAGCCGCACGAGTGCTCATGCCCCCAGCGGGCACCATCGCCGTGGTAGAGTTCACCGACGCACCCGCGGCAAGAGCAGCATTCGCAAGTCTGGCCTACAGCCGCTTCAAAGAGACTGTGCTCTTCCTGGAGAAAGCTCCAAAGGGCCTGTTCATCGAAGGCTTCACCCCCAAGATCATCGACGCACCAAAGATGCCGGCGACGGTAGCATTGGGTAAAGATCCGAAGGTCTCTGCCACGGACTTGCTCCTCCCGGCCCACACTGCTGCCACGGACGAGGTGGAGGCAGAAACGTCAACGCTCTTCGTCCGGAATCTGAACTTCACAACTACAACCACCACATTAACCGAGTTATTCAAGCCAATAAACGGCTTTCTCTCAGCACGCGTAAAGACAAAGCCCGATCCCAAGAACCCCGGCGGAACATTATCCATGGGCTTCGGCTTCGTCGAGTTCCGTAGCATGACGGATGCCATGGCGGCTATGGCAGCATTAAACGAACACGTCCTGGAAGGCCACAAACTCTCCGTCAAGCGCTCTCAAAAGCACACTTCCTCCCCCTCCCAAGCAAAGCCTACTGCAAAGCGCACCAAAATCATAATCAAAAACCTCCCCTTCGAGGCCAGCAAGAAGGACCTCCGCGCGCTCTTCTCAGCATACGGCACCCTCCGCTCTGTGCGTGTACCGAAGAAGTTTAGCGGTGCCACTAGGGGCTTTGGGTTCGCGGATTTCGTCACGGCCAGGGAGGCGCAGGGGGCTATGGACGCGTTGAGAGATACGCATCTGTTGGGTAGAAGGCTGGTGCTCGAGTTTGCGGAGGAGGAAGCGGAGGGGGCCGAGGAGGAGATTCAGAGAATGCAGAAGAAGGTTGCTGGGCAGAGCGGGGTTGTTGAGGTTGCCAGGCTGAGGGAGGGAAGGAGAAGGAAGGGCGGAGAGTTAAAGGATGGGGGGGAGGTGTAACCAGACGTCGGGGGGGACGCGCCGACTCATGTCAAATCAAAAGTTTTCTGGATACAAGTAGTTTGGCTTGTTTATGTATGATAGTGTGCTTGTTTGCTTGTGTCATACAATCACCAATTAACCAACTAATCTCTCCCACTAGCCCCTCACATGAGTGATGATCAAAGCAACAACTGGTCCGACTACTATTCGTGCCTGACCCGCCTCCCATTCTCCCTCCTCCCGCCTCTCCCCCTGCCCTGAAAAACCCTAACTCCTAGCCCCCTAACCCTCTCTACAGCATCAACACCCACACACCCACACCCCTCAATCCCAATCCATTCAACTCCTAGCCCATCTCGGTCACCCCCCGTACCCCCTTTTCCCGCCCTAACAGCAATATTCAAGACCCCCACCCCGCTAACCCCAGTAAACCCCACATCCACGCTCCGCAGCCCAACAAACGCTGTGAACTCCACGCTGAGCTCATCCTGGAACGCGGCATTCCCCTTCACCGACATTGTCTGCAAGTGCTCTGCCAGCCCACTCTCGCGCAAGAAGGCGAACACGGCAGTAAAATCCAGCTTCGGGCACATCTCCAGTCGGAGCGTGGTCAGACATTCGATGGGTGTGGGAGGGGATAGGATGGTTGTCAAGGTTTCCGTGGTGAGGCTGGGGCTCGTGTCGAAAGATAGGGAGTGTAGGGAGGGTAAAGGGGAGGAGAGGAGGTCGGGCGTTGTGTACGTTGCGAAGGTTTCAGTTATGGTTAGGGAGGCTATTGACGAGGGGAGCAAGGGGTAGCGCGGGCGCGAGGGCTGGGAGTAGTGGAGAGTTGCGAGGTGTGGGAGCGGGGTAAAGTCTAGGTGTTCGTCTTCCGAGAAGATGGAGGTGCCGGGAAGTTCGAGGATGCGGAGGTTTGGGAAGGCTTTCAGGAGAGTGGACTTTATGCATGTTATCGTCAGTGAGCGAATGATACTTCATGACGCAATGAAGGGAGGGGGGAGGGGAGGATACGAGAGTAACGGCCAGGTAAATCACCGACTCCACAACGTCAATCCTAAGTTTCTCCAAACTACGCAGAGGGGAATTCTCATGTAGCAAGCCAGAACCCCTCACTGAGCCCTCGACATGCACACTCTCAAAGCTCGCCTCCTTAAGCCCACCCGCCACACAAGCACGCAGTATCCTAAACACCTCCGTAATATCCAACGCAACGTCCAAAACCAGCGATCGCAACCCCCTAATCGCCCCATCCCTGACAGCACCTGCAAGCGCAAGATCCGCATACGCTTCACTCCGGCAAACCTCAAGCACACTCAACCCAGGAGACCGCGCGACCAAATAAGCCAGCAAATCCCCACACTTAGACTTCAACCGCGCAAGCCTCGCCACGCGCACACACCCCCGCGAAGCACGGGCAAGCGCTTTAAACGCACCACCACCAACGGACCTCCGCGCCTCGCGCAAGTCCAACGTGTCAAAAGTCCCAGGCGCAGACTCGATAAAAGTCTTCCAACCGCGCGAGACGCCGCGCGCGAGCATGAGCGCGCGGAAGGGAACATGCAAGAGCACAATCTGCGCCACCTCGAGCGGCAGCGCAGCGAACGGATCCCGACGTTGAGGCTCGCAGGATACCGCCCCCTGCCGAGCAGCAATTCTGGAGCGGACCTTGGCAATCTGCGCTCCCAACCGCGCCCTTCTGACGCCGCTGCCGTCGGACGGGAGTTTGGAGATCCCGTACTCGTACAACCTGACAGCGTCCCCGTCCCTTCCCGACAGCTGCAATACCTTCCCCCCGCGCAGGTAGCCCTCCGCGCTCGCGGGTTGTAATCGTATCATGGCGCGAGCGTGGCTCAGCGCGTCCGCTAGGTTCGCTTCGCCGCCAAGTTTCTCCTTCGTGGCGGAGAGGTTGTCCAGTATGCTTGCGCGCAGTGCCGCCGGCAGGTTCGGTTGCGCGAGGGCTGCGGCGAAGTGTGTCAGGGCTTCGGCGTAGTTGCCGGAGGAGTAGGCCGACCGGCCAGTGGATTGGTGACTCTCGGCCTGGACTTTGGCGGTCGGCATTGAGGTTGCGGTAGTTGTTGTTGTTGTTGTTGTTGTTGTTGTTGTTGATGATGATGATGATGATGATTTATGCGTGTTCACGTGAGGTGAGTTGAGGTATCGTACGATATTAGGATGTGATGGGCAGTCTAGACTAGACTATCATACCGGTACCGGTAGGATAGGCCAATTAAATTTAAATGAGTGAAAGGATGGCTGGTGTGTTGTGTGCATGACATAATAAAGCACGGTAGGGTAACCTTTTAACTGGCTAAAGCCAATACAAAAAAGTCTCACAAGTCAACCTCCTCCTGCCTTCCTTCCTTCCTTCCTGCCTTCCCCCGCCGCTAGCTGTACGAGCACTGTACCTGCATGTACCATACTATACGCGGAGGGCAGCCCGATCACCACACACGCTCCCGATCCCCCTCCAACATGAACAAAATCAAGCCTTTCCAACCGAGCCAAGTAACCCAAAATGTAAGATTACTTGTCCAACAACGATTGAGAGCGGGTAAGGTAAGGCAAAAATTGCAGCACACGCCGCGGTATTGGCGGACTTTGTCTTTACGAGTTATGGGACAATATAGTAGACTACCACATTAGTGCGGGGGAAGGGGGGAGGGGGAAACAAGGAAAAAATAAGAGGCGACTCTCCTCCAAGTATTGTGTTGTACGGCTGTTGAAAAGACAAATGAGAAAATGGAATACTGGTGCGTGGTTGCGGTGGGGGGTGAAGGCGGGGGGGGAGCGGGGAATCTGATATCAGATTTCCGGTATATCATCAGACTTGCTCTCTTCCACCTACCTTGCTATCTGGCCGGATAGAGCAAACATAACATCCCCCTCAACTGCCGGTATTCTGCAAAAGTAAATCCTGCTCCACCGGCACAAGTGCCATTCTAATGGCAAATAGAAAAGGAAATGAATTGAAAAAAACGGGGGGGGGCAATGAAGATATCAGCAAAAAGGAAATCATCCCTCCCTCCCCACCTGCAGGACATATGCAATATGACACAATGAAGAGAAGAGGATAAGATTGAATGTGGCAGATTTTCTACACGCGAAAAAGTAAAAGCAAAATATGACTCTACAAGGATCTGTCTAATCGTCAGTCATCTATGATATCTACAGGTGCCGTAATCAGTTAATTCAACCAATCCATAATACCATATCACCGCATGCCATCATCCGCCATTCAACGCACAAGAAGAGATATACTGTACTCGAGTATATTAAAAATAAAAGGGAAGGGAGGGGGGTATCAAATCATAGCACACGTGATCATCAAATACAAATGCCTAACACTACGCCGAATTGATAATGCCCGATATGCCCGAAGAGAGAGGGGGAAAAAAGAAAAAGAAAAAGAAAAAGTGGAGGAAAAGGGCTTGTCTGGCTTGGTCCGTCTCCCGAACCAAGTTGCCGTACCACTCCTAGTTACCCCACTCACTAGTGACCCGTGTATACGGCCTCTTTGGAGAGAATAGCTACTTTCTGCATATTAACCCCCCCCCCCCGTGCCCCTGAGTTAGCCAATTGATCTGTAAGAGGGGTCATCGGACACTCGCCCAATGTGTGGATATATACCTTGAAGAACCTCCTCCACTCCAATGGGTCGCCTATCGTCTTTGAAAAGCTGACTTGCAATACATCCGGTGCCATCCTCTCGACCAGGATATCCCCCCTCAAATGACACTTTCGTTTGTCCAATATCTTTACGGGTATCCAGGTCTCCGTATTGCTATCGTCATAGTCGGACGGCTTGAACGCTGGCGCCACGACCCCTAGACGGTGGAGAGCGCTGGCAAGGATGGGCAAGATCTGCCGGAAAGAATAGGAAGAATAAAAACGTGTCATGCGCTGTGAGGGGCAGATGTCCTGGAACTTTTGGGCATTTTGGGTCTTGATATGGTCAGTACTGTTTCCTGCATCTTGCAGAAGAATGTAGCACAACGGGGTAGGGATGAAAGGACAAATAAGTGAAAAGACAAAAAGAGAAACTTACAAGAGACAGCGGGAGCGAGGGCTGAGGCGCGAATTGGCTCATGGTGGGATCTTCAGCCAAGCTAGCCCAGAAATCTTGAGAGCTGAAATCCTGCGGTATCCCCAGAGGTTGTGAGGAAGACTGCCACGATCTCTCCCACTCGAAGCGAACATCCGTAATTGGGGTTTCCGGCTGCGTTGACGATAGTCTGCTGAAATCGTCGCTAACGGATTGAGATACTCCCCGACTAGCTGGCACGTCATTAAAGTTGACATGTAAGCCTTCCATCAACTGCGTTGCCAAATTCACGCTGTCAATGCAAGATCCGTCCTCGGTGAGATGAGGATTCTCTCTAAATACCAGAACATCAGCCAATGCCCAGGGGAAACGTTATCTTGTTTTATTCTCATTTTATTTTATTTTTCTAAAAAAGGGAAAGGGAAATGGAACTATAGACGCACCGTGTAAACCATGGATGGCGCCGAATTTCCTCAAATGTGAACCTCGTGAGAGGGTCCAATCTCATCATGCCCCGGAGCAGAGCTATTTCAGAAGGTTAGCCTTGAGAACGGCAAACACCGACCGAACGTTAGATCCAGCCAATGCACAAAGAGCCCACTAACAAAGGACATCTGGAGAAACGCGTGGCCAAGGATCGTATGTCGGGCGACCATTGGTTCTCCTGAATTCTTCAAACTCCCAAGACGGGGGACCAGGCTCATCCCAGGGTGTGTTTCCCACCAATAGCACAAAGAGCAATACACCGCAAGACCACACATCGACCCGATCCCCCCGATAACTTCCCATCAGCACCTATAAAAGGACGCGGTTCCCAATCAGTTAGCTTCAACAGTTCAGGCTAACATGAAACGGGCAAAAGCGAATAATGGATAGGAACCTCCGGCGCAACATACGGAGGGGATCCGCAGACGTTTGAAGTGGACTTGTATGAGCCCTTAAAGCTAAAGACCGTGGCAAGGCCAAAGTCAGCAATCTTTAAATTACCACGATCGTCTAGCAGTATATTCTCCGGTTTGATGTCTACGAATTCCTCCAATTAGTAGTGCAAAACAGAGAGAACGGAAGCGGGAAAGGCACAACTATCGAGTAGATAATGCCCCTTACCTCTGTGAGCAATCCCCTGCCCATGAATGTACGAAACTCCCGCAACCAGCTGGGCAAAGTAAAAGTGACAGATATCCTCAGCAACGCCAACGTCCGGTTCAATCTTGTCAAACAAATCCCCACCCGAGGCAAACTCCATCCCAATCCAAGTCCACACCTCATCCTCCCCGTAATCGTAGAATTGTATAAGATTCGGATGGTACCCACAGTGCTTGTGAAGGGTGACCTCCGCCATAATCTGTCGCGGCGAAATCTTTCCCCGCTCGATTGCGTACCGCTTGTGTATGAACTTTACAGCAAACACTTCACCAGTTTGGGGCACACGGCCTTTCTTGACTCTGTTGGGGAGTCAGTTGGTTGGATGGATGGAGAGGAAAGGGGAACTAACGAAGCATAAGCCCCGCGGCCAATAGTTTTAGAAATGATTTCAAAGGGGAGATTTTGGGGGAGGGGATCAAGTTGGGAGTGGATTTCCGCCATGGTAGCTGCTCGTACTGGTACCCAATTGCAGAGCTTGCGTTGAAGTTGAGAAGACCCGTTCGCCACGTTCGCAGGGAGGAGAGGGGGGAGGAAACATCTAAACGCGCTCTCCTGAGGCCTATAAACAAGCACTTTTCTGGGAAGACGTGTTTTCCCAAGCGGGGGCAGGGGGGAGGGGGGGGGATGTCTTGAGGAGTCACTCCTCAACCTCGGAAAAAGAATGATTTCTTTTTTTTTTCTTCCCCGTTTTCCTCTTTGGGGTTTATGTTTGCCCAGTAAGTTAGTAATATCATACTGGTTAGCGATATGGAGATTTGGACGGCGGCCCGATCCTACTTGTATGATAAGTAAAGGGGATTATCCTTGCGTCACCGGGGTTTGCCTTTCGTGGGCGGCTTTAGGGGTTACGTTACCGTACTCGAGTACGGTACGAGTACCGTGGCTACAGGGCCTCCATCCATACGATGGCGCAGAGATGCCGGCACTGTGCCGGTAATTTACCGGTACAGGTACGGTACCGGTATTGGCACGTTTGGTAAGATTCACCAAACATACCGTAGAGGGTTAGGACAGCCGGCATTGCGTTGTTTAGCGGCATATTCCGTCGGACTGCCTAACCGTCATACCCTGGTCGGGTTACCTGTCTAATACCGTATGTACCAGGACTGCAGCCGTGGGCTGTCTCGCTCCTTGTGCGAAGACAGGAGAAATCAAGACTCGAGTGATCCGGTATGATTGTCAGTATCGCTCTGTTGTGCTACCGGTGTGTGGTCCGGTGCCGGGGAACGCGGTGATGTATGATACCCGAGCCGCGCAGCGGCTAGCCCGGGCTGCCATATCTCACAGTGTGATCCACAGAATTGCAGACTCCGACGAATGAGCAAGACAAGAGCACCAGCATCTTCCTGACGAGGTATCATAACGATAATAATATTGTGAAAGAGCACATGACTGGACCCCGAGTTTTACTTCTCTCCTTGCTGGGGCGGAGGGTGCGAGGGTCTAGGTCAGTTGGTGATGAGCGCAACGCGCGTAGGGCGTAGGATGTGTCAGTGCACCAGCGCAATACCGGTACGGTACTCGAGTACCGTGGTCCCTGACCTACAGGATACCGGCATTAGAGTATCATACCGTACTGTATCCTAACACATGGCATTTCGTCACCATAATACTCGAGTACTGCACCATTCATAAACACTGATCTTGGCTACTACGGTGACCTATGATACGACATCATACTTGTGTCCTACGACATCAAGGCACCGGTTGGGCACCATAGACAACTCACACGCCCGCACCCGCACCCGCGTCCTCGTCTACATCTGCAACACGTACTTCACACGCACTCCGTGCACACATCCCCGCTCGTGGTAAAAAAGATTGCAACTCATTGATGGACCCAACCGAAATATATTAGTAACAACGAATTGCGCCTCAAACTTTGTGCCTTCCGTATGATGCTTGCCGCCCGTAAACTCCTGAAAACTTGCTCCCGAGAACACGATGCCCCGCCGTTCTGCAATGTAGTGGGGACGAATGGGGTGAGAACTTGAGAAAGTAAAAAGAAAAAAGAAAAAAAGAAAAAAGGTGAGGAAAGAGGTGAAGATGAAGGAGAAGGTATAATGGGATATGGTGGAATGGAAATGGAAGAGGAGGAGGAGGAGGGATGCTTAGGGGCTGAAAATGGTTACAGGTTGAATAAATGGACATGATAAGACAAAAGCCGGTGGGGATCCTTCAGCCCACCAGCGAACCTGTGGATCCCGCTGGCAATGATACGGAGCCAGCGTTTCGCTTCTTCTCTTTCCTATGGCGCGCGTCAGATTTACGTCGTATGAGGGGAGTTGCATCAGCATAGGGTTACGAACTTTGCCCATCTCAAACCACATGCATTGCAAAGGGTCTTCGGACCCTTGGGGCCCTTTCTCCATTCAGGACTATCCAGGGTACCGCAGTCCGTGCACACGTATTCATCTGCGATCTTCTGCTTCTTCTTCTTCTCCGATGTATGGCGACTCTCTTTATCGATGGGAATGGGCACTCCGGCGTCTCCGCGAATGAGTGCTGGCGATGTGTCACCCGTGCTTATACCCTTCGACCGCTCTCCCTCCCGGTATCGTAGCCCTGTCAACATCTCGATCGTATCCATAGGAGTATCACCCTCGAACCTAGCCATCTTATCGCGAATACTGTCAGCTTTTGCATGGTTCGTGGCCTCCATACGGTCCAGGTTTTGCCGGGTCAGGGCTGTATTTGACTGCGGGGGTTTCGCAGGCGGGGGCATAGGGTCAGACGAGTTAGGCGTCGTGGCCATGGGGTTATCGTTGCCTACATTAGAAGCCATGCTGCTGCCAGCTGTTCCACTATCTGCCCGGGAAACGGTGGCGTGGTGTTGTTGCCTTTGCCTTTGCTGCTGCTGATGATCCTCGAATTCCTCCTTTCTTAGCTCGCTAATTCGTTTCAGCAGTCGTTCGTTCTCGATCTTGTGCTCGAGGAAAGAATCCAACAAAGCCGCATTCCGCGTCGGGTAAGGTCTCGACATCATGAAGAAGCCTTTGCATACCGATTGAAGCGAGGAAGGGCTGTACTGAGGCGCTTCGCCGATGTGCGGATGTCCGTTCGTTTCGAATATCGCCCACGTTCCGTCGTTCTTCTGAAATCTGTAGAACAATCGTAACGGTTGGCCGGTAGCGATGGAGCTATTAAACTCGCGAACGAACCTTACCTTACGGTTAGTATCATAGCCGACCTCACTCTGCTCGTAGCGAGGGCAACGCCTAAGACTTACAAGCCCGAATCATCCGGATGAATGAACTCGGTGATGAATTTCCCCAACAGCTCCTCCGGGCCGAAGCCGGTAAGCGCTTTGGAAGAGGGTGAAGCGTAGACCATTTTGCCGGTCGGCGAGAGAATGTGTAGAAAGTCCTGCAGCTCTTCGAGAATGCGCTGTGACCAATTCCTCCGCTTCGTGAATTCGGTCAGCGTGCTGCCACCGCCGAGGTTCCCGTACTCAGTCATCATGGATGTCGGAGGGGCAGTCACGGACAGGGGGCCGAATTGATCGCCACCAGTACAAAGCTGGGGGTCCAGTGGCATTCCGTCCTCTCCGGCCATCCCCATAGACATGATCACGGAAGCGTCGAGTATTGGGTTGTTGTTTGGGTCTCCGATCAATCCTCCGGCCGACATGGCCTGCTGGGCGGCAAGGGGGGAAATCTGCATATTCTGGAGTTGCCCATTGACACCGTTGACGAGAGGCATGCCACCTGCGTACATGTGGGCGCTTCTCATACTTGAGGGAACATTGTAACTTTGGGCGGGTGATGACGACGACGGGTGATTCATCATGATGGGCTTTGGAAGGTTAGAGGATGGGCCGAAGGGACAGAGGGGGTGGTTGAGGAGGTGAAGGGTTAGGAGGGAGGAGGAGGGAGGGGGTTGTGGTATTGAGGTCGGCAATGTCTACTAATAGTTATTTGGTGGGCGTGAGTGGAGGTAAACGAGGACAGGTAATGGGAAGATAAGGAAGTGGAGTGGAAGGAAGTAGGAAGAGAGAGGTAGGACAAACAGGGAAAGGAAGAGGAGGAGGAAGTTAGCAGGTCGAGACGGGGCAGAAGCATGGATAGGATATTGGCTACCTGGCCTACATATACTGAGTGGATGAGCTGGGTGAAGGAGGCACAGTACGAAGGGGGGGGGGGGTGGAGGGAGGGAGATATGGTGCTCTACAAAGAGGAATGGATGAGGTAGGTGGAAAGATAGAATGGAGAATGATTAAGAAAAGTGAGTTGAGTGGACGAAGATTGAAGCAGCACTGGTCCAGCACACCGGCGTGTTGACTCGCTATTTCCTGGAAGGTATCCGGGGTGGCGTGCTGTCGCACTCTCCAGTCCGCAGTCTCTTTCCCTTTTATTTCTTTTACTTCACTTTTCCCATCCCTCTCAAAAAGGGCCTTGTGTGTTTTTTTCTGCGCTCGTCCCCGCAGATTACCTCTTACCATTCCCCTCATTCTCCCCACTCATACACTCAATGATTGATTGATACGAACAGTCTCGTGTCCTTGAGTGACCAGCAACCGAGAAAAGAGAGGCGAGGGAAGAAGTGGAAGAGCCGAGGGAGGGGGGGAGGGGAAGACATGCCCGGAGAGGGGGTTTGAATGGGTTGAATGAATGAATGAGTGAGGGGGTATGGTCCATGTCACTTTTTTTTTTTCTTTCTTCCCTTATCCCAGCACCCAATATCTCTCCGCAGTTGTATGTAGGTTTTCCTTGTCCGGTCAACGGATATCTGTTTGGCTACAGTATGTGGGGGAGTGGAAGTGTCATAAGAGATATAGTTATGATACCATACCGTTGCCCTAACGCTGACGGGCATCCCTTGTTAATTGATGGGCGGGTGAATGTGTGGCTCCGTCAGCCAAGTCAAATGGTGGTTGTAAAAATATCGTGCGTACTCGAGTACAGTACTGTACTGGCTGTGATATGTTGCTGTGAAGCGGGAGTCGGCAGGGACCCGAGCTACAACCTGAGAGAACGCGCGAAAAGGGAAATGTTGAGCATTGAAGCGGTAGCGGGCTGTCCATTCTGCCCGGCCAGTTCTGATAAGTTAAGCCTCGAGGAGATTCTGATAATTTTCCAACTTGCGCTGCAGCCGGTTTCATCACATGTTTCCATTTATCGCACGGTAGTGTTTCTCGACCACCGGTACCGGTACAGTGCCAGATGGTATGATACTTTTTATGGATGGTGGGCGAGGGGCAGAGAAAACAGTGGTCGGGAGTCGTCCGACCTTTTCACCGTCTCGGAATCGAATCTACAAGATCGCACTGTGGTGTACTTGCTGGCCAAATTCAGGAACAACATCTGTCGTCCGAGTGAGAGAACATCTAGAAGGATTTTGAAAACGGCCAGCACCGCCCGCACAGTGACATAGCTGCGAGCCCCCTACGATACAGCTATCAAAGCGTACGGTAGATTCATTCCATCGTTCCTTGTTCAAGATTCATTGCTGTATTCGGTTTAGGTCCGACACTGCTTCCGTGACCGGAGGAACCCGCCCGCTTGAACTCTGCACCATCCACCATCCACCTTCCTCGAGAGCCAGCAAGATTTTGTCTATTCCCTCCTTTTCTCTCTTCTTTTTTTTTT
Organism: Tuber aestivum; assembly: GCA_900010015.1. Classification (NCBI taxonomy): domain Eukaryota; kingdom Fungi; phylum Ascomycota; class Pezizomycetes; order Pezizales; family Tuberaceae; genus Tuber; species Tuber aestivum. The sequence continues at coordinate 1,021,557 of LN890950.1, forward strand.
TTTTTTTTTTTTTTTGCTTTGCATGCAGCCAGCGGATGGGTCGAGGGTAAAATCAATGCTCTTGCCCACACAGGAAGAAGCAGTGACGACTGGAACGAACCACTCGACACGAATAGGACAACGGGGGGAAGGAGGGGGAGGGGGGAGAGAGGAAAAAGAAAAGAGGATGAGAGATATGTACGTGCACTCAACTCTACCGTATGGCAAGGTGCCGGAATAATCACATTTGGATGTTTGCTTGAAGGATTGTGTGGTGTTCTGCGAGGGGGCGAATGGGAGACCCTTGTACACCTTTTTGGTGTATCAAAGAAGCAGTGAATGGGAGGGGCACCTTTTGCCGTGATTCGTGACGCTGTCACACTGCCGTTGAGAAATCGGGGTCAGCCTGTCTCGAGCGGCGGTCCAACCCACACCCGACATAACGTGTGATCCGTGGGCTGCCCCACTATTGTATTATACTTGGTCTCTAACTTTTTCTACACTACCGGTATCGTTGTGATATGTAATAACTTTAGAGCCTAGAAACAAACGTCGGGAAGCCCGTCACGTGCTTTGCAGCCGATCCAATATTTGCCCTCTTTCCTTCTACCCTATCATACCGGTATCGGACCGGTGGTTAATTTATGTCACATTAAGGTGATAATTTGAATCATTCTCGAGTCATTGGTGCAATGCCAAGACATACGACATGGGTTGGGCCGCAACGCGTTTCCTGGCTCTAGCTTCACCGGAGCTCAACCTCGGTTCCGGAGCAACCTCTACAACGCACCACTGCGTGCATCAAACTATCAGTTAAAGCAAACAACCCTCTTGCATTGTTTCCCCCAGTGCATTTTCCTCAACCCCAATGTGAGTATCGGCCCCGCCAGGGAACCGTTCCGGACTTATTGCTTGGCTAACTTTCTGTTGCCTGTGTAGGTGTAAGTGCTAAATTTTTCCGGCTCGTCCGCCTTTGTGTATTGGGGGATATCGGAATGCTCAGAGCTGATCTTGGCCCTCCCTAGCGCGTATTGACAAGCTCGCCATCCTTGGGTACGAGTCCCTCGACCCTATGCGGGTAATTTGTTGCTGGGCTGGAGCTGAAAATCTGCGTTTAGCGTCCGCTCATTCGACAATACTCGCAGCGAGACCATACAATTCCATGCGCCGCTCACCCTGATTGTTGGATACAATGGCTCGGGGAAAACTGTACGCCACCAACAAGCCTTCGGGGGAGGAAGATGAGCAATTATGTTGGGAAAGGGCTCTTTGCTGACGAAGGTTGTGGACTGCAGACCATCATCGAATGCCTCAAATATGCGACCACTGGGGACTTGCCACCTAATAGCAAGGGGGGAGCATTTATTCATGATCCGAAGGTTCTCCGCTACATCTCAACTATCCCATGTCTTTCAGTGCTGATGGGTTTTATTTCGAAAGATGTGTGGCGAGAAAGAGGTTCTCGCTCAGGTAAAACTTTCATTCAAGTCTACAAGTGATGCGAAGATGGTTTGCACCCGTTCTCTGCAACTCACGGTTAAGAAGACGACCCGGCAGCAAAAGACTTTGGAAGGTCAGCTACTAGTAGTTCGGAACGGCGAGAGATCCACCATAAGCTCGAGGTGCGCCGAATTAGATCAGGTTATGCCACAATATCTTGGGGTGTCAAAAGCGGTATTAGAATATGTTATCTTCTGCCACCAAGATGAGAGTCTTTGGCCTTTAAGTGAACCAGCTGTCCTGAAGAAAAGATTTGATGAGATATTTGAGGCGCTAAAGTACACCAAGGCTATCGACAATATTAAGATTTTGAGGAAGAAGCAGAATGAGGAGTTGGGCAATCTCAAAATTTTGCTAGAGCAATATCGAACCGACAAGGATCGAGGTGAACGGGTAACTAGAACGAAATCTTTCCATGAGCTTGCTTCGCACCCTCAGGTAGCTTGCCAACTTGAATTTCCCGGCTGAGAATTGTTTAGGCCAAACGCCGATCTGACGAACTTCATGACGAGATTGAAGCGATGAGAGTTGAAGTGACGGAGTTGAGTCGTCAGATATCAGAAATTGTGGCTCAGCAGACACAATTGTTCGCCACTGCCAAAGGGTTTGAGGAAACTATTGCTACCCTGAATGCAAAGAAACAGGAGGCCCGCACCATGGAGACCTACATTGATGAAATTTCGCAACATCTCACTCACTTTGAGGAGTCGGATACCGAACTTGAGAGGATGCAGCATGAGTATGGGAATCGAATGAATACCTATAAGGAGCATATTGAAGCTAAGAAAGCCGAGCATGCCGAAGTGGGCCGTGATCTCGACCGAGTTAGGAGACGCCTTGGGGAAAAGCTCACGGAGGAGGGTCGTATTCAGGCGGAACAAACTGTTAGGGCTTGCGTTGGTGATATTTTGTTATCCACTTGAGCTAATTCGTTCTAGGCCTTTGAAGCGCAACTTGTTGAGCGTGAGAGGTTGATCAGGGAAATCAGTCGGCGACATGGTATCAGAGGGTTTGACAGCCAACTCGACGATTCTCAGATTAGAGAATTCATAGACAAAGTTTCTAAGATGTCCCGTGATCAGAGCTTGACACTGGAGCGTATCAAGGTACACTATGCCCTTGGGGTAGTTTCGCTTTGCAGCCTTCGGCCTCTACGATCGCCTTTGGAGATATTGTTCGATTGCTGACTGATGTAGCGCGAAAATGCTGAGGAGTTAAGAGGGGCGCAAGAGGAGCTGGATGAAATCATCGGCGGGCGCAGGTCTCTGACTGGGCTTAAAGATCACCACCAGTCTTCCAGGAAATCAGTGGATGACACGTTAATAGCTCTACAGCAAGAATTGGACAGTATGGATGTGAATGAGGGCCAGGAAGCTATTTTGAGGTCTCAGCTACAGGATAAAGAACACCAACACGCATCTGCGGAGCAGTCTTTCAGGAATTCTAGCTTCGATGAGGGTATTAGGGCCGAAAACTCAAAGCTCAAGAGTATCGAGGAAAAATTGGAGAGTGTCACCACCGAACTTGCAAGGGGGACCAAGCAGGCGGGTGAACGAGCGAGATTGGGATTCTTGAAGAAGGAGCTAGAAACGCGAAGGATGGCATTGGAGACCATGTAAACCATCTAGCAGCCTTTTTTCTTTCTTTCCGTCGTTGGCAATCGAATTACGTGAATGCGCTGACGTATCATCACAGGTCTGTGGCAAACAAGGATAAAATTGACCGAGTAATTGACCGGCCTTGGACGGCTGGTACCGTGGAAAACCAACTCCAACGGGTCTTGGGGTATTTTTTTTTCCCCTCAGCTTATTTTGAGTAGACTATGTTTCTAATAGCAATAGTAACCGGGAAGACGAACTTTTAGAAACAACAAGTCTTCGTGATGGTGTTAATCAGGAGTTAGGGCATATTGAGACTAGAATTAACATCGTCAAGGACGGAATTAAAACGAAGAAACTCGAGGCTTCGAGTAAGTATGTCAACAAATGTTTTATTTTTTCCCCTCTGCTAAATGTTCTTAGAATGTGAGAGGGAGGTCCGGGCAGCATATGATGCGGAGGATCAAGAGGACATTCGTCAATATCCCGGAGTTGCCGAAGAAGTGGAGAAGAACTTGACTGAGGCACGAACGTTAGTGATCTTGACTACGATGATTTGCAGTTTTTCTTTTATCTTTTGGCTAACCATTTCACTAGGCGTTTGGAGCAAGTTGGCTTCTACAAGCAATACTTTGAGACCGCAGTAAAAACGCTGCAGGAGCATGGCTCGTGTGTTCTGTGTAGAAGAAGCTTCGAGAACGCCCTTGAGAGAAATAATTTCCAAGAATTAGTAAATCATGAATGGACTAGCGATAATATTTAGAATGAAGCTGATCGAGGTGACTTCTAGGTTACCACACGTTTGCAATCGGTGATGACGGCAAATACTGAGGATATAATTCGTGACTTGGAAGAGGACCTGAAACACATAAAGGATGCTGCGCCGAGCTTTGACTCTTGGAAGCGCCTGACAGAGATTGAACTCCCAAAGCTCGAGGCAGATCTTCAGAAGTTGAATCAGACAAAGGAGCTTCTTTTGGACGAATACAATCAGGTAAGCAACTGCAGCTCCATATAATGATCCAATAATTCCTGTGGCTAATTTATTACTAGCGTGAGAAAAAAGTCGCCGAGAAAGCGCACAAGAAATTCGAAGTAGAATCACTGAGAGCTCCAGTGGCCGAGATCGTCAAGTACACGAGGGAAATTTCCAGCTATGAAAAACAAGTTGAGGATGCCTCTCGTCTCCTGCAAGAGCTAGGGGGTTCACGCACAATTGAGGAAATGCAAAATGAGATGCAGTGCTTGAATGATGACGCTAAAGTTATCAAGAGAAGAATCAATGTGCTTATTGCAGAGAAGGAGACTGCTCGCCATTCGATTACCCTTCTTGACGGCCAAGTAAGGGATCTTCGAATGAAATTTGGTGAATTGAATTTCAAGATTAGCAAGGCTCGGGATCTCATCAAGCGGATTGAATCTCATAAGCAGGAGGTCATCATGCACACCACTACCATTGAGGAGATAGATCAGCAGATCAAGGATCTTGCCCCCAAGATACAGCGGGCAGAGGTCAAAGCCCAGGCATTGCGGAAAGATGGGGCTGAGAGGGAGAATCGACACCAACGGGATGCGATGAAGCTCGCCGAGAGTGACATGCAGTTGAAGAGGACTGAGCATGGTATTGGCAATTATCTTAACCGTGGAGGACCAGAGCAGTTAAATCGGTGCCGCCAGCAAGTACAGACATTGCAAGTTGAGGTCAAAAGATATGAGGGCACGGTCGCGAGCATCCGGGATGAAGTGAATAATCTTGAACTTGAAGCTGGGACTGCAACATCGACAGAGCGGAGTATCCACGAGAACCTCCGATTCCGGAAGAACAAGAGGGATTTGGAGAAGCTGAATGTGGAAATCCGGGAGTTGGAGGGTAAAAATGCCGAGGCCGAACGGCAGCGTTTCCAGAAGAATGCCGAGCTGCTTTCTGATAAGCATATGAGGCTGTCTTCTGAGAAATCAGCAAAGGCGGGAGAAATGAGATCCAAAGACAAGCAGCTCGAACAGCTCATTGCCGACTACGAAACCGATTATGCAGATGCGAAGCAGAAGTATAAGGAAACGCTGGCCAAGGTCCAAACCACGACGGGTGCTACTAACGATCTTGCGAAATACGGCGCGGCGTTAGATAAGTATGTTTTAGCCACAGGTTCTTGAGTGAATTTACTAATTCCTATCAGGGCTGTCATGAAGTATCATAGTTTGAAAATGGAAGAGATCAATCGCATTATCGAGGAACTATGGAAATCCACCTACCGGGGGACAGACGTAGATACGATCCTTATACGGTCTGATAATGAGAATGCTAAGGGCAACCGCTCTTACAACTATAGGGTATTCTACACCTTCTATTCCTAGGAAGATGGCTAACTAATGGCGTAGGTCTGTATGGTAAAGCAAGACGCTGAAATGGACATGAGGGGACGTTGCAGCGCCGGTCAAAAGGTTTTGGCAAGTATTATTATCCGCCTAGCACTAGCCGAGTGCTTTGGTATAAACTGCGGTGTAAGTCTTTTCCCGCTCTCCTCTTCCTCCTGAGTATAATTGCGGATCCGCTAACCCCCCCTAGCTCATCGCTCTCGATGAGCCAACCACAAACCTTGACAGTGACAACATCAGATCACTGGCCAAGAGTCTTCATGAGATAATCCAGACTCGTCAAGCACAGTCTAACTTTCAATTGATTGTGACTCCCCCCTCCTCCTTGTGGAATATGGGTTTGTTAGGTCGGGCTGACGGTATCTGGGGAGTAAAAGGTCATCACCCATGACGAAGACTTTTTGAAAGAAATGCAGTGCCAGGATTACTGCGATCATTATTACCGGGTTTCTAGGAATGATAGACAGAAGTCTATCATTGAGAGACAGTCTATTGCAGAGGTTATCTGATCACGATTTGTGCTACTTCTGTCTTGGGGGCTTTGTGATGGTAATGGTATTATGAGGTTGTTTGGAGCGTGGTTGGGGGTTTGGATTGTGGCTGTTGAGTGTGGCATGCGTGTGGGGGGTTAGTTGCGCGCCTTTAAGCAATTGCCGCGCAGCGTATTATGGCAGAGAGCGGGCAGCAAAAATACCACGGGTGGTGAGTCGGAAGTTGGAATTACTTAGGGGGACCAGTGTTTTGTTACTTTGAGTGAAGCTTGTGAAACGCTGTTGGTAACATCGGGGTCGATCGCGGGCTTGTGAATAACCCTCGGCGTAGTTAAACATAGTGGTGGACACACGTTCATCCCTCACGATGGCCTGGAAAGTAGGGTGGAATGATATGGTAGTCAATACCTCACGGACCAGATTGATTCTGTTACATAATATCTGAACTCTACGATATTCTAGAAATACCTGCAATATTTCACTAACGTTGCGGTATTAACCGACCACGAGTAATGCTCTGGGGGGCGCGATGGCAGTGCTCGAGTGGGGGGGTCTGGGCTATGGGGGTTGTACGAGCGGTATGGCATGTGCTCGACGACGGATTCTTTTTCTTTTTCGATTACCGTACTCTCTTCTGAGAATCTAGAGCTAGGGCAGGGGTTGTACCGGGCTGGGGGATTTCACTTCTAGTTCTGGGGAGGCAGTGAACATTTGGTTCTGGATAGAGTATTATAAGTCACTGGATTTCCCCCCGGTGCGCGGGCTTCATGACCGACAGAATTGCAGGCGTGAGGAGAAGGGCTGCGTCAAGGAGGCGAAACTGTTCTCTGGGGCTCGGAGGAAGGAAATGATTCTGCGACTCAAGGGTTATGATTGTAGGGATTCATATGGAATCACTCGATCAATGTCGTTTACCCGTGCGGAAGTGTCTCCGTTTACTTCCGTAATTTGGATGGTGTGATTGACCGAGCTGACACCTGTGCAATATGGTTGACTGTACGACGTGATATTGCAAAATTATGCTGATAAAGTTGACAGTAAGACACAATAAAGAAGAAAGATAAAAAGGGTGGAGAAACAGAGCTTTGAAACAACAGAAAAGAAGGTGGTGTAGTTGGTTATACAGGATGGGCTGTTCGTGTCTTTCTTCCTCCTCTCTCTGAGGAAGGCAAGGCCATGCCTCAGGGCGAAAATTTTCCACCTGCTGAGCCTCATCCCAAACAGAGAATTCTATGGGCAGAAACCCGCAAAGCATGACCAGAAAACCCTTAAAAACTTCTTCCTGCGACACCGGTAGTTGATGTTTGGCATTACCGCCGATCGAATGGAGATGTCAATGATTGTTGAGGGGGTTTTACAGAACCGGAAGGAGTGAGCAACAAAAGAGAACAAAGTTGGTCTGATGCACAGAGGATAGAGTGAGGAGAAAGGGGGGATAGAGAGAGGGGAGATGTATATTGACTGTGGGGAAAGGGGAACATGGATGTGAAGACGAACTGGAGCGAATAAATCTTGCTGGGTGTTGCTCTTGGGAGAGAAGAACAGAAGAGAAGAACGCAGACTTAAGATGGAATCCTGCATACTAGGCACTACTGATAGGTAAGTAGTTACGTTTACCTATATAATATGTGTTCATAGCTCGTATACATTATCGTTCTCATATGTTCAACAGTTCACGGAGGGTTGAATACTGTACTCGTGACGTCCCCCTGGGCGAGATTAGGGGGGGGGGGGGTGAGGGATAGTGTTAGTCCGTCATATCCTTATGAATGCGGGAGCTGCTGGCGGCCTTCAGCCGTACATCTATAATACAATCCATAACCTCTTCCGGATCCTGTCCTGTGTATAGCTGAAGCCGACTGTTTATGCACATCGCGGGGTACCTCTGCGATTCTCGCATCGCATCCGAAGGGATTTTGTCGTTTGCTGTCAGCGGTCGGCGTAGCTTCTCCTCTCTTGAGGGTTGTGGATATTACCCAAAGCTTTCCCTGTTTGACGATGGGTTCCCATAATGCTTAGCCTGGTGAAGGGCAGTGTTCCCAACGGGCCGGGTAGGCCAGGCTGAACCGAAGCCGGGCCCGGCCTGCCACAACTATGGGGGATTTAGCCCGGCCGGAGCCTATGCTTTGAAAAGCCTGGGCCTGGCCTGGCCGGGCCCAGTTATAGGCCGTATAGGCTAAGTACTCGAGTATCTGCCACCTGATAGGCCGGCCTAGCCTATATGGCCTAGCCAAGCCGGGCCCAGACTATGAATACGGGCCTACAACCCCCTCAGATCCTTGATTTCCATTCGGTTCATCTCCCATTCCACTAAACTAGTCATAGTGGGCACATTCACTGATGGATTCCTGCTGAAGAAACTGAATCGGAAGGAAGGATTGTGAGATAGGACTGCATTGGAGAATCTGGAGGTAGATTTCCTGGACTTCTTTGATCTGGTTGTGGATCGGTAATCGCATAGTTATCATACTTCAACCAACAACTGAGGATAGAGATAAGATAATAAACCACAATGAAAGTTGTAAGGAATCGAGCCACTCTTAAAACAATCAGCTCTAAAAATCCCACTTGCAGGCCTATAGGCTCCTACCAGGCCTGATAGGCTTCGGCAGGCCGGTTGAGTTCGGCCTATATCCGCCGAGGCTCATCGTCAGAGCGGCCTGCCTTGGCCCAGCCTACGGCCTATAGGCTGGCCTATCACTGGCCTAGCCCGTTGGGAACACTGGTGAAGGGGAGTGCGGATCTGGTAGTCTGTATGTAGGATAGGTATTCATTTATTTACGAGTTAATTTTGCTTGAAGTACATGCGCAGGCTAGCCATGGTGAAATCAGGAGGACGCTGGATGTTTAATTGCCCTCACGATGGGTTATGGTTCCACGATTCCACAAGGGGGGAGGCAGGCTCCAAAGTTTGGCCCTAATGAAGACAAAGAACAAAAATCACAATCGAAAGCATAGGCCGCTGGGGCCCATTGCGTTTTCTGATCATGGTTTAGGGGTGTTGTGGTTTTGGGTTTGGCTTGAGATCTGGAATTACCCCCCCCGCCCCACAAATCGCGTTTTCAAATTTTACAGCGTACAGTATATCATGCTTAATGTGCGTCGAAAGCCCTAAGTATGATACCGTCTTATGGTACTAGACTGTATAATACCTCCACTGGCCGCTCATGGTAGACGCCTACTGGGACTAGACTATTGTTATGGCGCACTTGGAAAATCTATCGTTTCTCCATCTAACCGTAACCGGAATGCAGGAATCTTTCCAAAGGGGGAGAGAGTTTATATGGGGTTTTGGGATGGGCTGTTTTCGCACTTTTTCAAACCAAAGGGTCTCGGATCTTCGGAAGTTTGGATGAAAACACACAAGAGTAAGCTTTGGTTTGTGGTGCTCTGATTTTTTTTTTAAATTCCTGTTTCTGTCGTTCATCGGTAAGTGGATAATTATATTTGAATGAGTTACCGGCCATGGCGCCTGGAGCGCTGCGATGGGTGCTTAACTTTGCTGGCGTGCAGCGCTATTGCACTGAGGCCTTCCATCCCGACTTCGAGTTACCTTCATGTGGTCCTCTGGGAGAGGATCGCAGGTGTTGACAACTCGAATCGCCGCCCTTGTTAGGACAGCTTATCTACTCATAGTCTCAATACCAAGAGAGGAAGAGGAATCGGAGGTGTTACCTGAACCTAATTTTAGGGGTGGCGCTATTAAAAGGAGTGAAGAAGGAAGGCTTTTGAGTTGCATGTTCTCCATTAATTCTGGTGGAATGGATGTAGTAATAGACCGGCCACTTACCCAATTAGGACTCCTGAGGAAAATTTGTCTTATGTCTTTGATCTTTTGGTATTCGGGGTCGGAGAATGGTGGCGGTTTTAGTAACTAGGGGCCGGGTCTTTGCGGTCCGGTACCGAGTGGTAAGTTGAGCGATGTTTCTGAACGACGGAGGAGATAATGAAACAAAAAGCCTAACACCTGTGGGAGCCCCCCCTGCCATTTTTAAGGGCATTTTCAACAATGGCATATGATATCTTGCTTGTTGGATAGGATGATCCCGTCAACTTTTGCCCAGCGGTATGTATAATACCGGCCCCCCGCGGGGAAAGTGGTTGCGCACTATTCCCTTGGACTCAGGGCGATGCAATCGGGCCCGACCTCAACAGATCGAATTAGACAAGACGAGCTCTTCCTCAATGCTTTTTCAGTTTCCACTCACTATCGCATCTGGCTGGCTGGCCTCTCGGTTGATTTGTTGTATTGGGTGCCCTCGGACTCCGCTCTAGAAACAAGAGGAGCTGGGGACGAGAAATTTCTACGATAAGACGAGCCACCTCTGGAGGGGTCTACTAGAAGGAGGTATAGTGTTAGTTCGCACTGGCTTTGTCGCGCATTTTTTTGGGGGGGGGAGTGAAGGGGGTGGGAAAATCTCGCTAGGATGTTTTTTGCCCAATGGTTTAAGTTGCCAATATTCATGAGATGTCACTCGGGGGACACCTTGGGCGGCTGTCGGCGGACGGATCGTTTCTTTGTGCCCCGAAACGCTTCGTTTGCTTCTTTATGCCGTTTCCGGTCAACACGCAACTTGGGACTAGTGGGTGTTGTCGTATCTCGCGTTGGCCCAGCTATCGTGGTCGTTCTTGATGTTCTTTTTGTTTGATGTTTAATTTTGTTGCCTGTCTTTGTTAGCTGATTGCCTGGGGGTATCTTGGAAAGTCAGTGTGGACGGCGACCCCAAGTATGGTCAACCATTTGCTGTCTACAAATAGCAGGTCTATTTCCCTTCCTGTATCTTATCACGCTCTATCTTAATAATTGTTCTCAACTTCCAGTGTGTCTTCTACTGCCATTCTCCGGAGCGGTATACTGGTGGACTATCATACGTGGGGAATATGAGGTTTAGCTTAGCACTGCAATTCCCTGACACCGGTCTCTGGGAAAACGGACTTCAAATTGATGTGGGAATAAGTTGTGAGGAAATTGACATGTCTGTTATGGTGAAGGTGGGGTTGGAACATATGGGGAATAGGGATTGCCATTTCTGACTGGCTGGCTAGGGTTTTGGCGGAAGAAGCTGTCAATTTGATATCTTATCGCGGGTTAGTTGTATGGGCCGCCACTGCTATAACTTTTAAGCCCTCATTCTCCTCCTGATGGGTCGTGACTGTTCTGGGGCTAACTTTCCTGAGTGTGCTGGAGAAGATGGTTATAAGGTTCCCTCGAAGCTTCACTTCTCGGGGCTTCCCATACCACCAACGCCTAGATGGTAATGTGCCGAGACAAATAACGTGAGTTTACTGTTTCGTACAGTGTCGTCCGTGATAATTGGCAACAATTTTACGAAATGACTAAGCGGAAAAAGAACGAGGTGGAGGTGAAACGTGTTGTTGATGATGAAATTCTTGGTTCCGAGTATCTGGTATGTGTGCATCCGATGTGGGAAGCAATTGAAACAAAAATTTACTTTCTGTGGCTAATAAATAAATAAAGATTGGGGATTTCAGTTGTACTTCTGATAACACTACACCTGTTCCGACTCTGGATAATAAGAGATGGGAGAAATTGATGGATGAAGAACGGATCCCGAACATCGGCACGGCCAGAGAAACTATTCCTCAGGCGCTGCAAGAATTGATGTCGGAGAGATTGGTAAGCGGGTCCATGGAGGAATTTTGGGAACTATCTAACAGTATTAAAGGCAATTGATATCTATTTTGGGAAGCTGCATTATTTCTGGGCTTACATGTTCTTCTATCACTGGGATTTCAGCCGAGAGGAGCGTGACTTGATGTTTAAAAACACCAAGCCGATTGGGTACCTTGTCCCGCGATGGATCCAGAGACCTGAGAGTCTAATAGGGTTTTTTGACCAAACTTATGATAAGTTTACTGGTTGGATTTGCGATAGGGTCGTGCTTTACGGTGAAATGTACCTCTCCTCTGACGCTGGAAAGCTCTGGGAGTCGAGGTTCAATAGTGCAAGGTAAGAACTCAAAATAAAGATATGGAAGGACACTTCTAACCCGTACTACAGTGAGATGTGTCTGGACAAACCGGAACCAGATATCATGAGTGGTATTCTGTTTGGCATCTTGGAAATGCAGGATGTTTTTACTCCTCTACTACGGATTTGCGAACTTACCAAGAGCAGACTTGGTTACGGTTATTGGATCTCGGAGACGAAGGATGGGGGGTGGTGGGCAGCGCGTCTTAAGCAAAAATTTATACAAGCCGTTATATACTACGTGATTGAGGAGACGGAAAAGCATGGATCTCAAACTCAGAAACCAATGAGGGAAATACTCCGGAAGTGTTCGCCGCTCCCCCCGCCAAGGGAACATAGAAGACCTCCGGTCAAGAATCCTGGAGAGATCAATTGGGGGAAGATAGCCCGCCCATTTAGTCAGCCGAATGATTTGGACGCCGTTGGGCTTCTGGGGGAAGATGAACCTGTTAGCTCACAGGAAGAGGAGGATTGGCAGTCAAGTTTTCCAAGATCAACACCGACAGAGATAGCTTTGGAAGACTTGGGCGCCGCCGATTTCAATGAAACCATTTCCGGTCCTATGTCAGATCCAACACAGAAGATGGATGATTCTGACCCTCAATCCCCCGGGACGTTAACTGCTCCTTTACCACAAGTGGATCCTCCTAAAGTAACCAACCTACCGGTATTGAGACCTTACAAGGATCCAGAAAGGAGCAGGAGGGAAGGCAGGAGGCTACAGGGTCTACAGGGAAGGGCTACTAAGAGCTTGTTTGACCCTACCAATAGGGGAAATCCTGAGGAGGTGTTTGATCAAACACAGAAGGAAGAGACAGAAAATCCTTCCTCAATACCGGACAGAATAGTGTGGGTTTGTGAAAACTTTTCAGAAACTCTTTCTAGTCAGGCCAGCGACAGTGGAAGGACTCAGAAGGTTGCAGACAAACTATCTGAAGAAGAGAGTCATGTTACCCAGGAGTCAACAGTCACCTTACCCAAAAATGAGAGACACGGTACCAAGGAGATAGCAGATTATCTACCTGAAGACGAGAGACAGAATACTGAAAGCGATACAGAGATAGACTCGGAGGAGGAGGGGGACTGGTGGGTTTCGGTGTCAGATACATGGACTAGTAAGGATGGCGAGCGATTCTGCGCTGATTGCTACAACTGGATTTCGAAGCTTGATTACAAAAGTATTTTGGAATTTTCCCGCGGAAGATGTGTCCATGCTCTAGCAGCAGAGGCAGATGCAAAAACTCAAGCTGTTGAGAAAAGGCAAAGGGAGCAGAGTATGCAGAGGGTCCAGGATGAGGAGAGGCTGAAGAAGCGTAAACGCATGCACCATAGCCCAACGGAGGGGGTGGGAGAGGTGGGAGAACTTAAAGCGTTACCTACGAGTTCTGGGGGTGAGATGTTTAAACAACAGAAGAAGTCAGTCGGCTGGAGACGAGATTTTTCCGACATCGGTAGTGCTGGTAGGGTACAGGTAGGAGCAACCTCAGGCTCAACTGAAGGGAACAAGCGCCGAGCGAAACCGACGCTGTCTCGCGCAGTAGCACTGGGGCAGGAACCGATTGGGGGCACGAAATTTATTCATGCTCGACGATTAGGTCGAAGGACTAAATCGAACCAACCACTTTTCTTCAATCCAGATATCATCCCAGCTACGGCGGCTGATGCTACACAAAAAAATCTTAGAAAGGGTGGAAAATAGGGGATCTTAGGTACAAATTCAAGTCTTACAGGATTGTAGAAAGTGTTTGTGCTAATGAAAAATAAGCAACTGGTGGAGAAGGGTTGCATACCTACAAGATACACAATATTTATCTAAAGTTCCAGTAATTACACTTAGGGAATAGAGTGTTGAGAAGGATCTTGGATAATATGTGTATCTATAACATTTGAGTTTATAAAACAAACATTCTATTGTGATTATATGAGAGATTTAAAAGTATTAAAGTATGTCCACAAAAGTGTTGGTGAAATGGGCTTTTTACACTAAAAACATTGATTTTTTGCCACTGGTAGTCCAGGAACCACAAAAGATTTTACAACCTGAGTTCTGGTATGTAGTTACAATAATCTCACCCTACTCCTACTCAACTCTTAATAACTTTGGGGAAGAATTGGAGAAGTTATGCAGTCCTAAAGTTTTGACTTCACTGAAGAGCTTTATCCCACATACAAAAATGCCAGAGCAATGGGTATTGTCAACTTTAGAGACTTGTAGTTTAGCCCCATAGAATAAATTGACAAAATAAATGGTGTCAGGTAAAAGCTGCAGAGAAGGTGAAAATAATTATATGGGTTGCAAGGATTATTTGAAGCAATTCAAGGTGTGGGGGTTGATCAAACCTGCCAATTTTTGGTGTAAAAAGGTCATGTCACTAACACTTTTGTGGAGGTATAGTGTAAGCGGTTGAAAAAGGGAACATGAAATTTTACATTTTTCAAATCCTTAAGGCTCCACTACCATCATATATAATTGCTGAAAAAAACCTGTTTCTGAAAAAGCAGATGAAGCAGAATATAAAACAGGTTTTTTTTTTAGCAAATATAATTGTGGTTAGAGAGTCTTAAGGATTTAAAAACATGTATTTTTAGTGAGGAAGACAGAAATGTTTTATAGTAGCCACAATTGATTGGATTAGTAAGTCTGAATTTATTTTATAATATATTATTTCTATATTTTTTCCCATACTAGTTCTCATTATACATATAAATTAATAGTCTTCTTAAACCCTTATACCTTAAATCCTTCCTTTAATAAATTTTTATATACTATTAGTATCCAATCTTGGCATTCAAATTTATACAGCCACATGTATGTCATGGCCACCCAACCATGGAGAAGGACTGGGCATTGGATTTTTGGTTGCATATATTGGGTGTGGTTTTCTTGGTTGCATAGTAGGATTTCCTGTATACTGTGACTGAAGTGTGTTGTAGCGCAATGGAACTTGATGGAACTTGATGGAAGAAGCATGGCTGTGCACGACGCCAAAGACTTTCTTTTGTATCAGTAATCAAGGAGGGTTTCCTTTGTATATAATGGGGTATACCTCTTTATAATTTACTTTCTTTACATAATCTGGTAATCACTTTCAGATACCTTTTCTTACATGCCAGGGAATTATCTTATCCACTACTATATACCATTTCATGATACCTTTTATTTGGCCCAATCAGGGTCAAAGTTTCTCCTCATCACTTTCATCATGGGGTTTCATTCCCTCTCATTCCACTCCCCTCTACACAGCCTGAGGGGGCTTCACAGAGCCGCTTATTACCAATCTTTTGGCCTCAGGGCCCCCCCTCGCTTAAACAGCCACATAGTAGCACTACCACCTCCCTATACCAATACTTAAAGAATCACTATGATACCCCCTACGGGGGCTTCATAATTATGTTCGATGAGTGTTTGAGGACCAAGGGTACAAAGCACTAAATACCTTTAGAAAAGCCTTTCCTATCAGAATCTACATGATGCAAATATTGTACCAAGACTACAGGAAGGCAACTGATGGGCTTACCGAGCACATTACTATCCTTACTGTGTAAAGGGAGCTCCATCAGGTAGATGTTTTCTAAGGATGTGACTGTACCAAACTTCAAATCTCTTGAACACAGCTCTTGTGAAGTGTAAAGAAGAAAAGTAAAATAGTAAAACTTAATATCGTTAAGCTCTGGCTTATCTCAATTAAAGTCTCTCAAGAGGATATTAATTGTGTCAGGGTAGGAGAGTTCTCGTATAGTCTTTAAGTAGTTAGACTTATACTAAAAACTCCCCCATCAGGTTACTTTGACCAACATGAGTATGCCCTTCTCTGTAAGGGTTGCCTGGCACCATTATCATATTCCTGAAGGGCCTAAGGTGTTAGTGCACTCTAGTAGAAATCTCCTATATGCATGTCAGTTCCTGCGAGGTTTTACCAATACACCTGCCAGAGTAAAACCTTTTGTGCATCGGAGTCTCTCCAGTGGCTAACTGTCGAGACCCCTAGGAGAGCTAACTAAATAACTTTCTTCCCGTATGCGATAACCTATGCAAGTACTTGTAGACATCAGCTGTCTTTGGGTTAAGTTCTATCTATCATGACTGCCAACTTAGAAGGTCTATGATGCTTCCACGGAGAGCTGTGGTGGCGGTGGGAGTCGTGGGCGCTACCCATGGTCCCTTACCACCAGCATACTACTCACCGTGATAAGTATCATGCTAATAGAGTCCTCAAACAACCCACAAAGAGCCTATAGCAAAGGGGCATATATAGGTATGATTGGCGTAAAACCTTCCCAGATGTTTCTGACACTACCCGGGACTACTCTGGGGACCATTCCAGATAGCTCAGGCGAGCTCTGTCAGTTTTGGTCCATTTTACTACGTTCCTTTTGGAGAGGGTACCTGATCTTCTCACCTTGGCCCCCTTATATATCCTGCGAACAGCTACCAGTGGGATGGATGGCAGCGACATATATAGTATTATAGACATGTCTTCATAGACTCCATTTAACTAGTAAGATGGCAACTCTATCCATTTTGGCCCTTGATGCCCATGGCGAACCGTGGGGCCCCAGGTACCTCTTAGGAATAATACTGCCAAGTTACAGCATGTTCAGAGCACTATAGCTCCTCCTATAATCTTTTGATCAGTATGCAAGCAAGTGTCTCTCGATCGCTATTGCATAACAAACAATCCTAACATTTCCCAGAATTCCTCCAAGAACATTTTCGATGGAAGGTAGGGTAATAGTGTTCCAAAGTTAGGGGAAGCATATCTATGGTAACATGAAACTGGTCTCCATGATAGGGTACCGTGACTCTCCTAGACAGGGTAAACTCACCCAGCCTTCTGACCTATCCTCAGGCCAGAGTGGACATGGTTACGTTACTTCTACTATGAAGGTACACCTATCCTTTAAGTACCTTCTGTTCTTCAGGATACCTGGACCATCAGATATCCCTCAGACATGTGCCAGCATGCCTGCCTAGTCTACCATCTGACCTCATAGTCTTCTGTATGGGTGTAGACATAGGTTACCATAGCTCTATAATGTAGGGTCATTACATACTGATGAACTAAACTTCCCTTGCCCCTCCACTCTATCTCAGCCTGCTCCAACCACTGTCCTGCCAGCACCCCTTGCTACCAATACTCCAGAGCATTTCTCTGTCTCTCCTCTACCTTTTACCCTTCCCCATACCTAACCTCCTAGCCTGGCAGCTCCCTTGTCTTGGGCTACTGTCACTTGGGGGGCAAGGAAGCCTTCTTAAAAACCTACAAAGCTTGGTGCTCAGCAAGCCCAATTCTCATCCACCTTGACTAAGCTCCTTACCGAAAAGAAAAAGGGCCTCACTATGCACGAGTGTTGGCTCATCATCACGCGAGACGCTGCCCCCCTTACTGTGATTGCTATGCAGCTATATGATAGCATCAATCAGGCCTTGGCCTCTATTCTCATTCAGTCTGTCTCTTTTTGAGATGGGCATGTTACTCTTACTACTATAGACACGGTTAGAGCCATAATGATCAACAGCAAAGTTGGCACTTTCTTGCACCTTATTTCTGGTGCCTCTACTATCTACCTCGACACTCCTGCCATCCAGCTTCTGGTACATAGTATTGCCACCTCTACCTCTCTGGTATAACTTGTCCAAGAACTCACCACATTTAACTCAGGCTTATCTCTTACCAAACAACCAAGGTGGCTTACCTCTGATTTTGCACATATCAGGAAACTTGCCTCCACAATTGTTATTTCCATTACTGGACTCGAGGCTTCCACCTTTGTTGACAAATGCCTCTCTACCTTCTCCAATACCTACCATACTGAATGCTGTTTACACTTCAACAAATACACCCACTGTGTCAACTCTTATAAGCTTGACCACCACAGTATTAAATGTATCCTGCCAGCTTCGTGCTGCTGGTGCCTCCTCCATCACTCTCAGGCTACTGGGGATCACTCCTGCTCCACTGCTACTTGCTGTCTTCGCAGCTGTCTTTGCAGCCATGCCACACTCAGGTATGTGAACTGTGATGGCCTGCATGAATCCTACTCACCTGTTTGCCATTCCCACCCCTGTCCAGCTACCCAAGAGTCTGAGACTTTAGAGGAATATAAAGAAGAGGGGGATATGAATGACCGTACATAGGTTGGGATACCTATAATGATAATACCAACTCCTGGAGTGGCTTAGAATGGCTATTATAGGAAGGAGTCTTGAAAACTAGTTGGTGAGGGAGGTGTTATAGGTCTTCTTCGCCCTGTAATCTGAACCCTTGCTTGGGTTGCTGGTGGGTTTCAGGAGGAAGATTTATTTTGTTCATGATTATACCTTTGAGTGTGGGTTACAAGGCCGAAGCAGTGCTGCCAGTGGTAGTGTTTTGTTTGATTTG
Source organism: Tuber aestivum (assembly GCA_900010015.1). Classification (NCBI taxonomy): domain Eukaryota; kingdom Fungi; phylum Ascomycota; class Pezizomycetes; order Pezizales; family Tuberaceae; genus Tuber; species Tuber aestivum. The sequence goes on from LN890950.1 coordinate 1,039,876, forward strand.
GTTGGGATTTTCGTGACCTGGCTAGGTGGAGCAGATAGGGGCTGAACTGTTGATGAACTTATATGTTAGCTTTGGTGTTGGTACTCGCTTACCGGAGTGGTTAACAGTATGGGGTCCGAGGACCAGTATCTTGTATTTAGTTGTATGTTTTTAGCGGGGGTAGCAGGGCCCCAGTCCCCTTGATAGATCCAGGCCAGCATTAAGTTACTGTCAGGATGGCGCTTAATCATATGCCTTTAAGGTGTGACGAGTATAAATAAACTTAGATTAAATTCGGATACCCTTTCTTATGTACTAGGGAAATACCTTATCCACTATGGTACCATATTACCATACCGTTTCTTTGGCCCAACCGGGGTTAAAGTTTCTCCTTATTACTTTCATCATGGGGTCTATCCTCCCTCGCATTCCACTTCCCTCTACACAGCTGGACGGGGCTTTGCACAATTGCTTATCATGTATCTTTCAGTGTTAGGGCCTCCCCCTTTCTTAAACAGCCACCTAGTGGTACCACTTCAAGTATACGATACTCACCAGATAACTATGAGGGTCTGAATGGCACCTTCATATAGATGTTTGAAGAGTTAGCAGAGGCACAGCATATTGAATCACCATTTAGTTTTGCAAAATCCTTTCCAGTTATGATCCATATGATGTAAATCTTTCACCAAGACTATAGGAAGGGGACCTATAGGCTTACCGAGCACATTACCACCCTTACTGATAAACTAGACACCCTTCACACCTCCACTCGATCTCAGTCTCCCCCTACCAGTGCCCTGCCGGCACCTCCTACTACCAATACTACAGAGCAGCCCTCTGTTCCTCCTCTACCTTCTACCCTTTCTCAGACCCAACCTCCTGGCCTGGGAGCTCCTCCTTCTTGGGCTGCTGTTATTTGGAGGACAAGGAAGCCTTCTCAGAAACTAACAAAGCCTAGGCCCAAGCCAGCCAAACCCTCTGCTCCCTCAGTTAAACCCCTTACCGATAAGAAAAAGGGCCTTACCATGTATGAATATCAGCTCATCATCAAATGAGATGCTACCCCCCTTACCATTACTGCTGTACAGCTACACGACAGCATCAACCAGGCCTTGGCCTCCACTTTTATTTACTCTGTCTCCTTTTAGGATAGGGATATTACTCTCACTACTATGGACACAGTTAGAGCCACAACTGTCAACAGCAAAGTTGGCACCTTCTTATACCTCATTCCTGGTGCCTCTCCCATCCACCTTGACACCCCTGCCACCCAGCTTCTGGTACATGGTATTGCTACCTCTACCTCTATGATATCGCTTGCCTAGGAATTTACCACATTTAATTCTAGCTCATCTCTTACCAAGCAGCCTAGGTAGCTTACCTCTGATCCAGCATGTATTGGCAAACTCGCCTCAAACATGGTTATCTCCATCACTGGATCCAAAAATCCTTCTTTCATTAGAAAACACCACTCTGCCTTCTCTAACACCAAACGAACCACATGCTGTCTATGCTTCAACAAATACACTCAGTGTCCCAACTGCTATAAGGTTAGTCATCACTGCATCAAATGCATCCTGCCTGCGTCCTGCCGCTGGTGCCTCCTCCCTCACCCTACTGGGGATCACTCCTGCTCCATCGCTACCTGCCATCTTCGTAGCTATCCCTGCAGCCATACTACACTCAGGTGTGTGAACTGTGATGGCCTACACGAATCCTATTTACCTATTTGCGCTTCTTACTCCCATCCAGCTACCTAAGAGTCTGAGGCCTCAGATGAACATGAAGAAGAGGTGGTGTCAAGTGGCAGCTAATTCCAGGCCAAGTGGATTACAAAGGGAGCCAATAAGGTTTTTCAGTGAGTGGTCAAGAAAGCTTGTAACGAAAGTAGGTATCAAAGTATAATGAATATATTGATAAGATATCGTTTCTGTTTGCTGATGATTCTGAAAGCTAAGGATTTGTTTTTTTTGTTTGACTCATTGATTATTTGTTTAGGGTACAAAAAACGTATGGAGCACTAGCTATGACGACAAAAAACCCATATCCTTCCTCTCGCCACAGTCAAAAGCCAACCCCTGAAGCCCCTCTGGTGTGGAGTCAACCGCACATCTCGCCTCAAAGAAAAGAAACCCAAGCCCGGCTAGATGGACGAACAAGGAAATCCTAACTAAGAAGAAAGCAGGATGGGCCTGGAAAACCCGCTGAGAAATCCCAAAAAGACAAAAGAAAGGTTAGTAGCAAGCCACATAGGGCCGCGAAGGGCGAGTCCACTAATTCAAGCAGAAAGCGACGCCCGAAGCGCGCTAAGATAGGGGGCCCCCCCCAGACCCACTCCAAGGAGACAGTGCAATACCATGGAGAGAAGGAGGAGACCAGCCGGCCGGGGATGATAACCGGGGGGAGGAGAAGGTGTAGCAGTAGGGTGCCAGCCGATCCGACCATAGGGCGAGGAGAGCGGAGGAATAGACCCAAAGACCTTAAACATCGTCTATCGGTAATCGCGTTCGTGTCTGACTAGGCAGCCTCTTAGGGGAACCAGAGAATGGGGGGATCGACCGTAGCCTGTTGGCTGTTCTCCCCCACTGCAACTATAGTCCCGGCCATCTGACGATGGTGGTTAAGGGGTCGCTGACTGTGAGAAGGCTAAGCGAGGTCAACTCAGGAGGAGGAGAGGACTCCCCACCACGTGTAGGGGGAGGAGGAAGGGGGAGTAAGGAAGATCATCAACGGCTGCCTAGGCAAAGCAATAGCAGGTGGTTTACCACGTCTCTCATGTAGTACCTTGTTCTGGGAGAGATAGTGTCACTGTAGTGGAAGGGATCCCACCACCTACCAGCCAGCTAAGGAGGGCCTCCGACTGACCAACCCCCAAGGAGAGAGAGGGTCCTGCCACGGTAGACCGAGGTCAATACCCTGTGCGTGAGAGGAGAGAAGAGCTAGACTCCCCTAGGCTGAGGCCAAAGACAGGAGTGGGCGGGAGGGTGGAGAATGTTTCGTGATGAAACAAAAAACTTATTGATAGAAACCGTGGTGTTGAGTTTTCAATCGCCGGAGGTGTAGCAGAGACAAAGGTTCTGAAACCTAAGGTACTTTTTTTTTTTTTTTTTTGTTTAACTCCTTGATTATTTGTTTGGGGTACGGGAAGCATATGGGGCGCTAGCTATGGTGGCGGAGAACCCATATTCCTCCTCTCGCCACAGGAGAAAGCGAACCGCCCAAGCCCCTCGGGTATGGAGTCAACCGCACATCTCGCCTCAAAGAAAAGAAACCCAAGCCTGGCTAGATGGACGAACAAGAAAATTCTAACTAAGAAGAAAGCAGGAAGGGCCAGGAAAACCCGCTGAGAAATCCCAAAAAGACAAAAGAAAGGTTAGTAGCAAGCCACGTAGGCCCCGGAGGGCGAGTCCACTCATCCGAGTGGGAAGCGACGCCCCAAGGGCGCTAAGATAGGGGGCTCCCCCCAGACCCACTCCAAGGAGACAGTGCAATACCATGGAGGGAAGGAGGAGGCCAGCCGGCCGTGGGCTATAACCGGGGGGAGGGGCAGGTGTAGCAGTAGGGTGCCAGCTGATCCGACCATAGGGAGAGGAGAGCGGTGGGGTAGACCCAGAAACCTTAAACATCGTCTATCAGTAATCGCATTCGTGTCTGACTAGGCAGCCTCTTAGGGAAACAAGAGAATGGGGAGATCGACAGTAGCCTGTTAGCTGTTCTCCCCTACTGCAACTGTAGTCTCGGCTATCTGACGATGGTGGTTAAGGGGTTGCCGACCGTGAGAAGGCTAAGCGAGGCCAACTCAGGAAGAGGAGAGGACTCCCTGCCACGCATGGGGTGTAACGGGGGCTCCCTCAGGTAGATGGCTCCTAAGGATGCGACCGCACCAAACTTCAAATCTCTCGAACACAGCTCTTGCAAAAGTGTAAAGAATAAAAGTAAACGGTAAAACTTAATATCGTTAAGCTCAAGCTTATCTCAATTAAAGTCTCTCGAGAGGATGTTGATTGTGTCGGGGTAGGAGAGTTCTCGTATAATCTTTAAGTAGTCTGACTTATACCAAAAACTCCCCCATCAGGTTACCCTGACCAACGTGAGTATGCCCTTCTCCATAAGGGTTGCCCCGGTACCATTACCGTGTCCCCGAAGGGCTATAGGTGTCAGCGCACTCTAGCAGAAATCTCCCATATGCACATCAGTTTCTGCGAGGTGTTTACCAATACACCTGCCGGAGTGAAAACCGCTGCACATCGGTGTCCCGTCAGTGGCTAACTGTCGAGACCCTTGGGAAAGCTAACTAAATGACTCTCTTCCCATATGCTATGACCTATGCAAGCACTCGTAGACATCAGCTGTCCTCCAGCTAAGTTCTATCTTTCTTGATTGCGAACTTAGGGGGTCTACGACGCTCCCCCGGAGAGCTGTATCAGTGGCGGGACCCATAGGCGCTACCCATAGTCCCTTACCCCCGGCACACCACTCACCGTGATAAGTGTCATGCTATTAGAGCCTTCAAACAACCCACAAAGAGCCTACGGCAAAGGGGCACGTGTAGGCATGATTGGCGTAAAACCTTCCCAGATGTCTCCGGCACTACCCTGGACTACTCTGGGGACCCTTCCGGATAGCTCACGCTAACTCCGTCAGTTTTGGTCCGTTTTACTCCGTTCCTTTTGGAGAAGGTACCTGACCTTCTCACCTTGGCCCCCTTATATATCCTGCGAACAGCCTCCAGTCGGACGGACGGCGACGACGCATACAGTGTTATGGACATGTCTTCATAGATTCCATTTAACTAGCATAACGGCAAGTCCACCCATTTTGGCCCATGACGCCCGGGGCGAACCCTGGGGCCGCACGTACCTGTTAGGAATAATTCTACTAAGTTACAACTTGTTCGGAGCACTATAGCTCCTCCCGTAGTCTTCCGATCAAAGTGCAATCAAGTGCCCGTCGATCGTCGTTGCGTAACAAACAATCCTAACATTTCCCGAAATTCCTCTGAGAACATTTCTGACGGAAGGTAGGGTAATAGTGTCCCAAAGGTAGGGTAAGTATGTCCAAGGTGACACGAAACCAGTCTCCATGGTAGGGTAACGTGACCTCCTTAGGCAGGGTAAACTCACCTGGCCTTCTGACCTATCCATAGGCTAGAGCGGATATTGTTACGTTATAACTACTACTTAGGTACACTTATTCCTTAAGTACCTTCTGTTCTTAGAGATTTCCGGACCATCAGATCTCTCTCGGATATGCGCCTGCATACCCGCCTCGTCTACCATCTGACCTCTTGGTCTTATGTGTGGGCGTAGACGTAGGTTACCATAGCTCTATATCGTAGCGTCGTTACATGGGGGGAGGAGGAAGGGGGAGAGGAAGATCATCAACGGCCGCCTAGGCAAGGCATAGCAGGTGTTTTACCGCGTCTCTCATGTAGTCCCTTCTTCTGGGAGAGATAGCGTCACGGTAGTGGAAGGGATCCCACCACCTGCCAGCCAGCCAAGGAGGGCCTCCGAACGACCAACCCCCAAGGAGAGAGAGGGCCCTGCGACGGTAGACTGAAGTCAATACCCCGGGCGTGAGAGGAGAGAAGAACCAGACTCCCCTAGGCCGAGGCCAAAGGCAGGAGTGGGCGGGAGGGTAGAGAAAGTTTCGCGATGAAACAAAAAACTTACGATAGAAACCGTGGTGTTGAGTTTTCAATCGCCGGAGGTGTAGCGGAGATGGAGGATGTTTTGAAAGGTAAGGATTTTTTTTTTTTTGTTTGACTCATTGATTATTTGTTTAAGGTACAAAAAACGTATGGAGCGCTAGCTATGACGACAAAAAACCTATTCCTCCCCGGACCAGGCCCAACGACGGAGCTAAAAAAACCCTCTGGGGTAGAAAAAACTATTCCCGCCCGAAATCCTTCCCGTAGACCACGAACCAATAACCCCCACCGCCAAGCGACAAAAAGAAAGCTAGCTACCCGACAGTGAACCAAGAACTCGCCAAAACCCCAAGAACAAACACCTAAAGACAGAAACCCAAACCGAACCCCTAAGGGCCAACGATCACAACTCAAATCCATCATAGGAACCCCTAGGCCATATGACGAGGGCCAGGAGGAGGGAGCCGAAGCCCCGAACCGAAGGGTATAAGGGAAACCACCCCGAAGGCGGCGACCGAGAAGTGAGGAGAGGAGGTGTGTGGCAGGCGTGCCAGCGACCGTATGTCCTCCGGGACAACCGACGATTGAGGCAGTAAGGTGCCAGCTTGAGAGGAGGAGGCAGTAGGGTGCCAGCCGATCCAACCGTGGAGAGGAGCCCTAAGCGAAGCAAGTGTTTTACCGCGTCTCTCATGTAGTCCCTTGTTCTGGGAGAGATAGCGTCACTGTAGTGGAAGGGATCCCACCACCTGCTAGCCAAAGAGGCCCCAAAGAGTAGAGGAGGGGTAGACCCAAATCCGTAAACGACAACTATCGGTAACTGCGTTCGTGTCCGACTAGGCAGCCTCTTACGGAAGCAAGAGAATGGAGAGATCGACCGTAGCCTGTAAGCTGTTCTCTCCTACTGCAACTGTAGTCCCGGCCGTCTGTTGAAGGTGGAAAGGGGGTTCCTGACTGTGCCAACGCCTAAGCGAGGCGGGGTAGGAAGAGGGAAAACATCACGAAGATGAGAGGCCTCAACCAGGGATGGAACCGACGGAATCAAGAAATAAATCAGGACCCCAAGGGAGAGGGGAAGCGAGCCCACCTCCTGTAGCCGAGGCTAGATGGAGGGAGATGGGGGGGGAGGGTGGTGGTGCTAGACGATGAAAGCCACGATAGTAACCATGGTGTTGAGTTTTCAATCGCCGGAGGTGTAGCGGAGACGGAGGATGTTCTGAAAGGTAAGGAGGCACCTTGATATTTATATTCTGGGTTTGGGTAGTCACGGGCTACATCTATCTATTACCAAACAATGTACCTTCTCCATCTCTTTCTCCTTACTATTGCAATGGGGACCCATTTCACCCTGACAAACTTTGTCTCTTGCTCGGACTATGGTCTCCGTGCGTTGTTGTGTTTCTGCAAGGGTGTTTCAAACCTCACTGCTGAAAATTCATGATTCCTTCACCTCAGATGTTTTAAGTATAGGTGAGTGCTCAGTTGTGTTTCTGCAAGGGTGTTTCAAACCTCTCCTGTGAAAATTCATGATTCCTTCACCTCAGAGATTTTAAGTATGGGTGAGTGGTCTCGCTTGGAGCCAGCTCATCATCCACCTTTCTCTGACTGGAGTGATCAGCTCTATCAAGAGACTTATCAATGTGTTGTTAACTTTGTAACATGACTGCATCGACTTTGAGGACCTTTCGCTATAATTGGACTAGTCAATATCGTGGGAAAGTCCCTCACCTACAGACAGGCCTCCAGTTGGCTCTATCCTGTACGAGTAGTAGACTGGGCCCCATGCCTTGTCTCTATGGGCCTGCCCCGATAACTCATTGGACTGTTGATTCTTTCATCCCAACACTTTCTGCCCATACCCCAGATGGTCAATCTCACTTAGCTCGTAGCTCCATGGTTACCTGTCCAATTGACTCTCTTCCATATTTCAGACATGGCCTCAGGTCTCCTCTTATATATCCTGCGAACAGCTTTTGATTGGACAGACAGTGATGACGTCAACAGTATTATGAAGCATGCATCAGTTCACTGGTTTATACTGTTGGGACACCAAATTCTGATGATACTATTTCTGCAGGCAGGCTCAACAGTGGGGTTGGAGGGGGTGTTGGAGGTGCAATTTTCGCGGTCTTCAGGTGGTCTGTGTGAGGGGGAGGTCTGTGCATTCTAATATGTAACAGGTAGAAATAGACAGCTCTAGATAGGTTGGAATACCTATAATAATAATACCAACTTCTGGAGTGGCTTAGAACAGCTATTATGGAAAGGAGTCTAGGAGACTAGTTGATGAGGGAGTTGTCATAGCACTTCTTCACCCTGCGATCTCAATGCTTGATTGGGTTGCTGGTGGGGTTTGGGAGGATAATTTATTTGATTCATAATTGCATCTTTGAGTATGGGTTACAAGGCCAGAGCAGTGCTGCCAGGAGTAGTGTTTTATTTGATTTGATTAGGATTTTTGAGACCTGGCTAGGTGGAGCAAATGGATACTGGACCGTTGATGAACTTGAACTGGAGCTTTGGTGTTGCTGCCTACTCACTGGAGTGGTTAACAGTATAGGGTCACAGGACTAGTATCTTAAATTCAGTTACCTGTTTTTAGCGGGGGTAGCAGGGCCCCTGTCCAATCAGTGGATCCTGGCTGGCCTTAAGCTGCTGTTGGGGTAGCGCTTAATCACATACCTTTAAGGGGTGATGAATATAAATAAAGTTAGATTGAATTTAGACACCTGTACCTATGAATTATGCCACTTTTGTGATTCGAATCCTTCCAAAACTGTGAAACCTAACCCGGAACCCCTGAACCCCGAACCTTGTACAACTCAACTCGTTTAATGGGGGCTCCCTCAGGTAGATGATTCCTAAGGATGCAACTGCACCAAACTTTGAATCTCTCGAACACAGCTCTTGCAAAGTGTAAACAATAAGAGTGAAGGGTAAAACTTAATATCATTAAGCTCTGGCTTACCTTAATTAAAGTCTCGTGAGAGGATGTTGATTGTGTTAGGGTAGGAGAGTTCTCGTATAATCTTTAAGTAGTCAGACTTATACTAAAAACTCCCCCATCATGTTACCCTAACCAACATAACTATGCCCTTCTCTATAAGGATTGCCCAGCACCATTACCATGTCCCTGAAGGGCCTGAGGTATTAGCGCACTCTAGAAATCTCCTATATGCACATCAGATCCTGCTAGGTGTTTACCAATATACCTGCTAGAGTGAAAACCTCTGCACATCGATGTCTCGTCAGTGACTAACTGTTGAGACGCCTGGGAAAGCTCACTAAATGATACTCTTCCTGTATGTCATGACCTATGCAAGCACTCATAGATATCAGCTTCCTTCCAGTTAAGTTCAATCTATTTTGATTGCAAACTTAGAAGGTCTACTACGCTCCCAGGGAGAGCTGTGGCGGTGGGGAAACCCGTGGGCACTACCCGTGGTCCCTTACCCCCGGTACACCACTCACCATCATAAGTATTATGTAAATAAAGTCCTCAAACAACCCACAAAGAGCCTACGGTAAAGGGGCATGTGTAGGCTTGATTGGCGTAAAACCTTCCCAGATGTCTCTAGCACTACTCGGGACTAGTCGGGAGACACTTCCGGATAGCTCACACTAACTCCATCAGTTTTGGTCTATTTGACTCTGCTCCTGTTGGAGAATGTACTTGACCTTCTCACCTTGGCCCCCTTATATATCCCGTGAACAGCTTCTAGCCAGACAGATGGCAGTGACGTATCTAGTGTCATAGATGTGTCTTTATGGACTCTATTTAACTAGTAAGATACCAACTCCCCCTATTTTGACCCATGACGCCCGGGGCAAAGCCTAGGGCCACAGGTACCTGTTAGAAATAATTCTGCCAAGTTACAGCATGTTCGGAGTACTATAGCTCCTCCTGTAGTCCTCCGATCAGTGTACAAGTAAGTGATCATCGATCGCTATTACATAACAAACAATTCTAACATTTTCTGGAATTCCTCCAAAAATATTTCTGCTGGAAGGAGGACTAATAGTGTCCTGAAGCTAGGGTAGGTATGTCCATGGTGACATGAAACTGGGCTCCATGGTAGGGTAACATGATTCTCCTAGACAGGACAAACGCAGCTGGCCTTCCACCCTATCCTTTGACTGGAGTGGACATAGTGACAATACTTCTGCCACTTAGGTACACCTATTCCTGACATAGCTTCTGTTCTTCGGGATACCCAGACCATCAGATATTCCTTGAACATGCTCCAGCATGCCCACCTAGTCTACTATCTGACCTCATGGTCTTCTGTATTAGTTTAGACATGGGTTGCCATAGCTCTATAACGTAGGGTCGTTATAACTCGGTCATACACTTGTACCCACACCTCGCCTCCAAAGTCCTGCCTACTCTAATCATGGTGTGCCTTGGGCTACCCGACACTTGGACCCTACCCATCACAAAAACTGACATTGAGTCCTAAGCTAATGTTGAGCTGCAAATTATCATTGACCTCTCAGGTACTCAGGATAAGTGCTGCTTAAAACTGATCCAGCAAATCTTGAGGGGTTGCAGCATCCTAGCTGCAACCTTGGCTCGAGTAGTAGCCAGACAGACTGTAGTTGTATGTTTTTAATGTTTTACAGGTACAGGACTTGTACTGTCTATGAATAACTACCTATATATTCTTTGTACCTAGTGACTAAATCCATGATAAGAGATAAAAAAAACAAAGTCTTGTACTACCTAATATCTTCTACCTAGTTTGGTCATTCTGACTTAGGTTAGTAGCTGTGTTTTTGTTTTAATTAATCATTGGTTTGATGTTAGTAGCTAACTATATGGTTTATGAAGATTTTTTTAAGAATACTTCTATAGAGGTTTGCAGTTATTTGGTGTCTACTACTAACCTAATCACCAGTTACCCTCCTATTTCACTATTACTTATTGTTAGTAGAAGCAGGTAATACTAAAGTAATTGTGACCTGACTTTTTCTTTTTCTTTTTTTACATGATAGCTTATAACTATATACAACTGATATAGAGAATAATACAAGAATATTATAAAATTTATTTAATACCAACCAAACCCGCATTTTTAATAATAGAATCTAGTGAAAAAGTCAATAAATCAGAATTACTCTCAGATTCATTATTAACAACCTGACTTCTACTAGGACTCCTTAAAACTTTCAATACTTGATTTAGTCAGTTCTTTATTTGCAGTTTCCTGGTACCTTGAGTAGTGGTTACCAATATATTATTTGATAGCCAGATATTATTCTTATTCAGAAAACTCATTTGATGTTACAATTTAACAAAGAAAGTTACAGCTGATAAGGTAATAACCTGTAAAGAAAGAATGATTATAAATAAATTTTTCAATAAAGATAAAATTCAAACATTATAGTTAAACTGGAGAGGAATCTGATAGTAATAGCATAATTGTAACCTGAATATAAACGTGTATTTAGAATACTAGATTAAATAAGATAGATTTATTTCCAGAAATATGAATAACTCAATAATATACTTAATATTATACTACTATATCTTACCAAATTCTGTTTTGGTGTATTATAAGATATCACATTGGAAAAAAAAATGGTTGCGTCACACTTGCTTTAGTGTTATACTTGCTTCTGCTGACGATGAGCGACAGCAAAATGAGAGAGTAACCAGTTATTACTTTGTCAGGAGTTTTTTTTATATCATACCCAGTTGTGTTTTACTTCTGAATTGTTTGTTAGTAATCTTGAGCTTGGTCAGGGGTGAGTGATTTTATGGTATCTTAGATTAGTCTGTATTTACTTCTTAGACCAATACTTTGGTAGAAACAACAATAAGGGCCTGATTGGCAACAACTGTTCCATTCTGTTCGCCCATACAACTTGCCTTATGGTTCAATTCATGAATGGCCATTTTGTATGTATGAACGAAATAGTTGTCGTCAAACAGGCTCTAAGTCACTTAAAAAAAAAAAAGTAATAGATACATATACATAAAGTACCTATGTAAAAGTCTTGGTGATCATGCATCCTGGCCAGGGCAATAACAGTCTGGTATCAGGAGAGATTTTGAAATAACTCAACAACAAATTTTTTAAATGAGAAGAGATTAAAGGAAATAAAATGTAAGAGCACTATTTAGATATTGATGAAATAAAAAATAAAAAAAGTTATTCCTACTATCTTGTATACCACCCCTTTGCTGCAATAACTGCTTGAACTCTGTCTGGTATTGACCTCCACAACTGCTCAAAAAACTCAGAAGGTATTGTATCCCATACCATGGGTAATATACCTCAACTAACTTCTGCTTGACCTTCTCAGGACCACCAGGTGTTGAAGCAATGTCAGGATACTGAATCTGAAGCCTTTTCTTTAGCTTAACTCAGACATGTTCTATGGGATTAAGGTCTGGTGAACAAGGAGGGTGTTCAGCCAACTCAATCCCATTTTGGTCAAATCAATCTTGCACTGTCTGAGCTGTATGAACAGTACAGTTGTCTTGCCAGAAGATAGGATCACCAAGGGTGTCATGGACTCGCTCCAGGATTGGAATAAGGCAGGTTTCAAGAAGCTGGAGGTAGACCCACTAGTCTACTGATTTCACAACTAAGGGAACAAAGGTTCTCCTGTTTCTGCCTCAGAAGCATCTCCAGACCATCAAAGAAACCCCCTTTCTCTTCCCTATCCCTTTCACACAGTCTGGATGCTACTTTTCAGAAGCAGATCTGAATACCCATTTTTGCTTTGGATTCCTGCTCTTTTCCACTGAGCATTCATCACGCCAAATAACACCTTCAAACTCCTCTGCAGTCCAATTCTGGTACGCCTTAGCCCAGGTCAGCCTCTTCTGAGCATGCTCTGGTGAAAGCTTTGCTCTTTTCTTGGCTAGCCACTTCTTAATGCCACTCTCCCTGAGAGCCCAGTCCGTTGTAGAAACTGAGACATTAGGAGCCAATATCTGCCGCAATTTCTCCCTACTCCAATCCCTGTGGAGCTTGGCCCCTCGGACTAATGATCTCTTGGCTCCCTGAGAAAGCAGGGGTGGTCGACCAAAACATGGGAGGTTTTCAATTGAACCCCACTGGAGAGACTGGGCAAGAAAATTCCGGACTGTTGACTATGGGTGGCTAACAATCTGGCTAACGATTGAAATTTGCTGAAAAACCTTAAAGAAAGCAAAGATCATGCCTTTCTCAACTCCAGTGAGCTCTTTGTGTGATGTCTTGGGTGCTATGGTTGATGTGGCAGGGAGAATTTGATTGGTCACCATTGTGGTTGGGTTGCATCACCCTCGCTTGCCCGCCTTTTTCACCAAGACTTTTGCTTAGGTACTTTATACAGAAAGGATAGCAGTGAATGTAAAATATGTGGGAATTTAGGAGGTGTCCATTATTTTAGATATTAAAAATAAAACAGACTCAATAGAATTCATCTTATAATACTGGTATTGGAAAACTTTCTTTTATCAACCCTTTACCGGTAATAATTTTCTTTAAAAATATTTTTGTTCAGAAATAACACAATATCTGTGGTCGCCGAACATGACCCTGTTTAGATATATTTTTATCATCAAAAATATTATCTAAGTGGAAATATAGTGATGTTTGTGGCAGGAACGGAACCATTTGAGACCATTCCATTTTCTCATACAAAACGACCGTTATTTAAATCATTTATTTGTAGCTAACTACATGACTCCACCTTAGAGGTATATGCGCCATATGGCATTACGTCCAAGAGGTAAGCCAACTCCAAAACCAGCAAACCACAGTACATCTGGGACTGTGCCACCCGCACAACCCATAGCAAGACCACATCTTTGCCTGGCTCATACCACACTGGCCGACAGGTGATCCTGAGCCGAAGCCCAAACCAGGGGGTCATGGCCATTCCCGGCCAACCACAAAATCTTTATATAAATCAAAACCAGCTTTACTGGCCTCGCAACTACTCCACCAACACATACCAGCCCCAGCTAAGCCAGGCGCACCACATCACTCCTAATCCACCGACTGTACTGCCCACCAACCGGCAGCCCAAAAGCTATATTCTGGCGGCTCATAGTAACAGCCCTCCACCGAGCAAGTACCCCCATTATCCCAACCCACAGGGAGGGGCCACACCTGACTGCACATATGGCGGCTCAGCTTGTTCCTCCTCACCTCTTGCCCGTGTAGGGACAAGACCCTCGTGCCCTCCTTCTGGTTCTACCCCCCACCCCAAAGACACAAATGCGGGACCGCAGGTCCGAAAATAGTTGGTGATCAGGGACCTCCACAGCAAAGCAAACTCCAAGCAACACAAACGGACCAGTGACCCTTCCCCACCTGCCCCAGACCGTAATGCCTGCTGGCCTTGTACCCAACCATGGAGTCCATCCGCAGGGCAGAGAACTCCTTCGCCCCAGGGGTCGGGCCGGCGACCGTAGTCACCACACTCTCTGCCCCCGAGCTCTCTTTGACCAAGGGAGCAGGCGACAAGGCATCCTCAGACACCCGACAGTGCTTCGACCTCAGTCTCTGTCCAGAAGTAGTCCTGCGGCTATCAGTGGGTGCACCGGGCACCACAAACTCATCGCAAGAGGGGGGCGATGATTCCATGAATAGGATAAGTGCACGTGACCTAACAGGGTCAGCTACTCCCCTAAACTCAGAAGCCACGGGCTCAGCCACAGAGGGCTCAGGGGCCTGCACCGCCGAAACGGAGGATGCCACCAAAGGCAACTGAACACACACATGCTCAGCCACCCCCTCCTCACATGGAGGTGGCAAATGATCATCATCACCCCTCAAAAATACAGATGAGGGGGAGGAACCGCCTGCCTAACAAGCAGCCAGGGAGGCAAGCAATGTCTTACTCTCCAACTTGGCCAAATGCAGGGGGTGAGAGACGACAAAAATGTGGTGCCGGACATGAGAAACCTCCTTCTGTAGAGAGGAGGCCTTGTCAACCGACTTGGCAAAGGCAGACAGAACCTTAATGGCCCTGCCACCTGACAAAGAGGAAACTCCAGGTGCCATCAAGCTCAACCAATAGAGGGAGCCAAGGGGAAGAAGGAGAGCCTCGAAAAATAGATGGAAGGGATAAAATCCTCCCACAAATGTAAGATTAAAAACGAGGAAAAAGTCCTCAAGTTAAAGACTTGAAGCTATCATGAGATAGGATTCAAGGACATGATTGGCCCAAACTCTTAAAAACGACCCTTATGAAACGGAAGGGTTAGGAAATTTGTATGGGGAACGGAACGGAATGGACATGAACCGTCGTAGCCAAACAGACCCTAAACACGGTCATATACGGTAGGTTCCTAGGGCTTGCCGTCCTATCTGAGGATCCACATGTTCATCCCAGCACGCAATAATCTTGTCACGCTTTTCTCCTTCTCTTTACACCCTCCACCCAAACCTTGCATAGTTCCACACAAAGTTTTCCCATCCTGAGCCCCCCATCATGTCCATAGAGATCAATTGGGAAACTCTTACATCTGGGGTAGACGGGGCTCGCTACGCGGAAAACATCCGCTCCTTTGTTCACGAAAAGTTCCAATCCGTTCCCTTCCCCAAATTCATCAAATCGGTCAATGTACACTCCTTCTCGTTCGGCAATGTGCCCCCCGACATCGAGATCAAAGAACTCTGTGATCCTTACCCCGAATTCTACGAAGACGACAACGACGAGTACTCCGACTCCGGTTCCGTCGATCTGGGTAACGGGCGCCTCGGGGGAGAGGACGAACAGGATTATTTGCTCAAGCTTGAGCGGGAGCGGAGGAGGAAGGACAGGAGGGATGATGACGGTGCTATTAGGGGAGATGTGAGAAGCCCTCCACCCGGATTGAATCCCCCGCCATATACATCGGATGGTAGGACCGGGATTCGCTTTCGAAACCCGTTTACGCCTGGAATTCCAGATACCTTTCCGGGCAGAGTCGGTGTTGCTGGTGTCGCGACTCCACTGTTTCATCGTGGGGGGAGCAGCTCGAATCTACACTACTTTCACTCGGCATTATCATCCGGTTTCGCCGGGACGAATACGCCCACGTTGTCTGCATTTCAATCGCCTACTTCACCACATCCTCCAGCGAGTGAGCCCCATTCTACTTCCACCAGCTCCGTCCCCTCACGACCGTCTACGGCAGACTCTGGCGGTCTCATATCCTCACTAAATATCACCGATCCTCCCAGCGCTGGATCGAGCCCTCGGGAGCCACTCCATACCCCGACATCCGAAGATTCCCGCCCAAGAAGCTCATCCTCGCCCGCCGTTCCCCGGTTGACCGAGCCCCGAGACCAGGATACCCAGATAATGGCCCGTGTCCGGTACTCAGGAGATATCCGACTGGAACTCGCAGCCGAACTACTTCTCGAATACCCAATCACAAATTTCGTTGCCCTGCCAGTTCGTCTCGTAGTCACCGGGTGTAAATTCGATGGGTTGGCCTGTCTGGCATATATTCGCCGACGGGCACACTTTTGCTTCATAGACGAAGAACAAACACCTTATCCAGACAATGACGAAGAGCTCGCTCGGCTTCATACAAAGAGTTTGTTGAAAGAGATCAAGGTGGAGAGCGAAATTGGGGAAAAGGGGAAAGGCAAACAAGTGCTTAAGAATGTAGGCAAAGTGGAGCGATTTGTGCTAGAGCAAGTTCGCCGAATCTTTGAAGAAGAGTTTCTGTTTCCGAGCAGTTGGACCTTTCTAGTCTAATGTCACTTACTCTATAGTGAATCTAAGTTACCCCGGCCGTAAATTCATGACTGCGCTGTATTAATACGATACCACACACAAAGACAAGACAAAAAACCCCTCCTGCGAAAAAGACAACCAATCAACAACTACCCCTCCTCCTCCCTCCCACCTCCACCTCCAGGTCAACCCTCCAAACTCTCCCTCTAGGCTCCGTATCCCCAGCGCCCCGAAGCACCCCATACTTCCGTCTCCCTAATCCAGCAGTCCTCCGATCGTACACGAACCCCCCCCCTACAAGCTGGCACCTGTCCCGGCAGAAAACCTTGCCGCCAATGACGCACTTGCTCGGGGCTATACCCGTAATCAACATGTCCCCAAGGTCCACCGCGGCGCAAGCGCTCCATGTTGTTGCGGTTATCTAAGTGCGTGAGGACTTTTCGACGGGATGCGGATAATGGAGTTGGCGGTGGTGCGCAGGGAGAGTGCGGTTGCCGGCCCGAGTGAGATTGGCCCATTTCTTCCGTGGGGTGGGAGTGTTTATCAGGTGGGAGTTTTGTTCGGATATGTGACGGCAGTTCGAGGGAGTGATTGCTGATGGGTGTCGAGAGAGAGCGGCAGGTATCTAGGCCTCATGGGAGGCAGGTTTGTGCGTTTGGGCTCACGTCATGCGATTGCGTATCTTTGGAACCAAGTCGGTCGTGTTTGGTAGGAAATTATTCCACTTTTCCCGCAAGTAGGCCGCTACCGTACCTCCATGCAAGCCCCCGGCCACCAGACGGCTGCCAACCCCTCTCCAGTTCGCCGGGAGAGTGTATCACGAAGAATCAATCGATACGCTTTGAACCCGTTTGTTGTAAGTCTTGTGACATCACGATGGATCACTTTCGGCTATGGGTTGTCACCTGCAGTTAGGTTCCTTCTGCCAGCTATTATTTCTGTATTTTCATTCGTTCTCTCACATACGTGCAATTATACAAGAAACTCCACTTATGTCACAACATGTTGCGAGGCTGGAGTAGCTCTGTTGCCATATCTGTTGCCATATCATCTATTATCTACTAGTCCATCCATACTCTTTTGATTTTCATTAAATACTACATACTTGGGATATGTCCTAGTTTCTACAGTGCCTCATCAGAAGTGTTCGTGATCTGAGACATGCTTAATTGTGGTTGTGCCATGGGGCCAGTGGGACGGGTAGGGCAGTAGTGGGGTTGTCAATGGCATGCGTGTACACTGTGAGCACGATCAGCCCTCAATGATCAACAGTTAATTATCAATGTACTATCTATATTTTAGAGGAATAAAATAATAAATAAAACTAGCTAATGCTTTGTATAACCACCCCTTGCTTCCAATACTGCAGCTACTCTATCAGGCATCGATTTCCACAACTTTTCAAAAAACACCTCAGGAATTGTCTCTCAAACCAAAGGTAATACTTGTGCAAGTCTCTTCTTTACAACTTCTTTTTGCCCTGGGGTATCTCTAATCCTTGAATACTACTGAGGCAATCACTTTTTAAGCTCAAGTCATACATGCTCAATAGGATTTAAATAAGAGGAGTATGGGGGATAGTCCACCAATTCAATACAATTCCTATCAAACCAAGCCATAACACTATAAGCCTTCTGAACAGGAGCATTGTCTTGCTGAAAAAAAATATCTTCAAGTTGCATACCAAAGGAAATCATCTGAAGAATAACAGGAAAAAGATGGCTTCTCAAGAGCCTAACTGTAACAGGAGCTTCCTCAGGTAGATGGTGCCTAAGGATACCACTGCACCAAATATTGAATCTCTTGAACACAGCTCTTACAAAATGTAAAGAACAAAAGTAAACAGTAAAACTTAATATTGTTAAGATGAGGCTTATTGCAATTAAAGTCTCGGGAGAGGATGTTGATTGTATTGGGGTAGGAGAGTTCTCGTATAATCTTTTAGTAGTCAGACTTATACCAAAAACTCTACCATCAGGGTACCCCAACCAACATCAGTATGGCCTTCTCTATAAGGGTTGCCTGATACCATTACCATATCCCTGAAGGGCCTAAGGTATTAGCGCACTCTAGCAGACATCTCCCAGATGCACATTAGTTCATGTGAGGTGTTTACCAATATATCTGTCTGAGTAAAACCTTCTGCACATTGGTGTCTCATCAGCGGCTGACTATTGAGTCACCTGGGAAAGCTAACTAAATAACTGACTTTCCATGTGCTATGACCCATGCAAGCACCCATAGATATCAGCTTTCTACCAGTTAAGTTCTATCCATTTTGATTGCAAACTTAGAAGATCTACAATACTTACATAGAGAGTTGTGGTAGTATGGTGCGAGGTGTCTAAAAGGTGGACCACCGGTGTTGCACAATGTGACGCCTTATGTAATCAGGGTAAGGGGTGTAGAATACAGAATTTTCCTATCCAGCAATCTTTAGATATTCTATTTCATGGATTTCTAATTTTATTTAGCAGAAAGTATATTTTTACTAGGTACTACATTTTAGTCCACTCCCAAATTACTAACACGACGATGTGAAGCATACTCTCGATGTACAAGATTTTCATACTCTGGAGTTCCATAAACAGTATTTGATCTATAACCTTCCATAATCCGCTGTGTCTTAGCCCAGTATTTCCAAATCAATTGACCTGGTATACCTGCCAGTGCCTCTGGAACTAGGCGATTCAGAGATTTAAAGTCATATTCACAATTCTCCCGAGTATACCTCTTTGCTGCCCCCCAATAATACTCAATAAAATTGAGTTCACAGTGAAACGCAGGATAAAAGATTATATCATGGCCTGCATCAAGAATTGCTTGCTCCAGCTGACTTCTTTGATCTTGAAAGTCAGGCTGAGCAGCCAGGAGTGCCCGAGCACAACAGCTGCCACCATCTAGGCAACGAGGATTTGGTATAGTTGACTTTCCTGTACTGGATGGTATAGAGCATTGTGTTAAGAAGCATCTCTGACTTTCTGGCCACAGACCACGCTCTTCTAAAACAAGCTTCAGTCCTTTTGGAATTCCACTTGGCAGAACTAAAGACTGTATGAAACCACCATTTGGATGACCAGAATCAATAACGTAGGTATCATGCATGCACTTTGCATTTTTTCCACCAGGATGCAGATTCATTTCGGCCACTCGGAGTGCATCATCTGCATACTTTAGATGAGTTCGTGAATTATCGAATGCGAAAAGGGCCTTGCAGCCAGGAAACTGTGCCTCAAAGGCTGGTATTGCTTTGTTCACAATTTGTTCAAGCAATTTGTCTCCAGTCCACCAGACATCACCTCCACACTTCATGGTTACACAAGCTGCTCTATCTCTCAGACGACCAATTGGTGTAAGAAAGTCTGAGACATGTAGACCCTGACCACGACCTTATTTCGTAGTGGCTTGTGTTCGGGATGAATCCAAATATAGTGCTTGCCATCATTGGAGTTGAAAGTGCACTCATCTTGAGTAACTAGAATCAATGGCTCCACTTCACCAGCTAGGTGCAAAGCATTGGGAATCTCATTGAGATTTTCATCCCATTTTAAAAACTGCTCATCAAATGCTTTCATCCGTGGCAGAAAAACATTGTTGCGATAGTTTTTCACATCCTCACGCTCATGGCCATCATTGTAGATGCCTTTTCGATACTCCTTATATTTGAAGCCAAGTTTTCGTAACCATCTTGCAGCAGTTGTAGAACTAATCGCTTTTTCTACATCCTGTACCACATTTCCCAGCATCCGGTTAGCTATAACTTCATCATCACCAGACTCTGTTGCTCTCCAGTGAGTTACAACTGCTTTGGCAAGACTACGTGATGTAAGTTCTATCAATCAATAGAGTTAGTATTGTCTTTAATTGAATAGCCACTATCTTACTAGGAGATCATTGAACCTACTATCACCAACTTTAAGAATAAATTCACGTACAGCCAGCAAGGTATCTGCATCTTCAAGAAGTGATATAACTTTCT
>LN890950.1:1060357-1089853 GCA_900010015.1 Tuber aestivum
TATCTTCTATATTAGTCTTGTGAGTCTATAAATCGCAAAACTAGGAGGAGAAATTGCCTGGGTCTGGTTTTGTCGTATTCTTGCTCGTCGTACTCGTGAACAGAGAGTATTAGGATTTACAGAGGTCTGTCCTATATCTGCCATGGAATTTCTGTTGCAACTCTAAAGAAGTTGCAGATTTGGATACAAGGAAGGGGTGATAGATAGAGAGAAAAATATTATGGGAAATTGAATTGGAGATTATTCTTATACAGAAGTGACTGCTCAATGTAAACTCAGGCTTCAGACCTGTCAAAAATTAAAATTCTGTATTCTACACCCCTTACCCTGATTACATAAGGCGTCACATTGTGCAACGCCGGTGGTCCACCTTTTAGACACCTCGCACCATATAATACAACATAAATACCAAAGTCACCAATGTGTTAATAATTATGATTAACATAATTAACTAATTATAATACTATATTTGTAGTTACTTATACTTGTATTTATTAAAGTATGATATTTTATTTTATTTTAAACAATATATTCTGTTATAATATTTTATCATATCAGAATCAGGTTATTTGTTTTTAATAAGCTCTATTCAAATCCTTCAAAGTAAGTTCAAATACCTTATTTTAAAATAAATAAGGTTAGAACTTAGCCTCTATCGCAGCACAGCCATGAAAAATTTCTCTTTCAGCCTAGTTATAGTTTTGGTCCGCATGAACTATACCTCTCTAGCCTTATGATTATTATCAGTAACCTGAGAAGAGATCTTATCCATATGTTTATTCTGCTTTACTTCCATGTTAAATAAGCCTTCTTAACTATCTCTGAGACAAAAGATTATTAGACCTAGTGTATACTTGCTAGTCTTCAGAATTATATACCTCCTACCAATTTTACTTTACTTTAAAAAACCTGCTGTATTGGAATTGGTTCCTTGCTTTTTTATATTAAAATTAAGGTTTTGTCTATTGCTATACTGTGAGGTACATATATATTTTTAAACTAAAATCAAGCTTGTTATGAATTAAAATTAAATAGGTAAATAGGATTGGGGGGATACGGTTTGGTGTGGGAGCTCCCATAAATCAAGAAATAAATTATCTAGTACCTATAGTAAAACAATACTGACTACTATCTTTATACGATATAGCTTTTTCTACTCCAATCCTAGCATATAGGCTATATAAAAGGAGGCTTATAATGTTAGCAAGAATAACTATATGGTAAAAAGTGAAGAGCCTGAGTTAACAGCTAGGTGATAGACATAAGACATATACTAGAAATACAGCAGCATATAAGGAGTAAAGGATATATTATAGGATAATAGAAGATAGATCCTGGCTCCAAGAGCAGGCGGTTTCAGTAAAGGTGTATTCAGAAAATGAAGATCTGAACAGAATAGAACAATATCTACCTAATAAAGTAAAAGTATGTATTAAAAGAGCAGACAGTATTGAGACAAATAGGGTCTATAACACTTATAGGAAGGAGTAGAAATAAAAGTAGGTTTGTAGGAAACACTTAAACAGGACTCATGAATCAAGTCAGTATCTATATAGTCTGAGTACAGAAAGTAGAAAAAAGATGACCAGTTGCATTTAGATGTGAACAATCTGCATCAGGCAATTCAGTTTTTTTGTTTTTTGATAAGGTACCAAGTACATAGTAGCAGTGATAAAATAACCTACATTATTATGAACATATGGGAAAAAGCATCATCTTAATTGAAATAAAACTGTAGAACCTAGAAGGATTCATATTTGCTCAACTTTGAAGACCTCTATCTAGCTTAGTACTTGTTTCATTCAAACAATTTTTGAGGTTGATCTCCAGTCAACACCCAGTTACTAGTATCCCATCTCCCAGACACAGTACTGGGGATTATTATTATAATATCTTATTATCTTGCTTATGGAGCCAAAGGCTATGAAGTGGCACTATGTACATCAGGGTACTCTCAAGTACCAGGACTATAGATCCATCTCCTACTACATGATAGTGTCATCTTTTCATTGGACACCACATCTAAAGAGCAAACAACAAAATAAAGTCCTCCTCCCCCTCTGAAGCCTAACAAATAAAGGAAACAAAAAGTAATAAAGCCCAAGCAGCCCTGTTCCTCCTGTCAGTTGCTGCCTGGTGTGGGTGTAGGTAGGTAGGACACTCCTTAGAGGTAGCCAGGAGATGGTTACCACAGTTGAGGCAGCAGATTGTCATATGAAGGCATGGCTTGCTCTTGGTAGGGCTGTCTCATCCTCGGCAAGTGTGGAGGTGGGCTGGGTATTCATGTGAACAAATTGTACAGTGGGAGGTTTTGGTGTATTGGGTTGGGTAGTGTCCAAACTCCAAGCATCTGGAGTATTAAGTGTTAGGACCAAAGGTGAGGTAGCGTCACACCTTGAATTTTTTGTCAAAGAGTGAGAGGCCTCTGCTGAGGGCTTTATCTGTAGGGTCTTTGCCAGCAACCATGAGGACCATAGCTGATACAGCTTTGTTCTGGTATTAGGCTTCAGTGGTAAGCTATATAGGAGGGCATGGGAGGTGGGTGCTAGGGTTGAATGCTTCAATCTCTGCCTGGACCGTTGAGAAAGTAGTGGTGGTAGGAATGCTACGAATGATGATCTTATTCCAGACTTCATCATTTCTGAGGCCAGAGGCAGCAGCAATGGTAGTTCCAATAGGTTTCTCAATAACAAAGTGATGGTTTTTGAGGATAGTGGAAGCAGGAGTGTTATCATTAGTAATGAGGAGGACATAGTAGCTAGGCGTGAACTTAATAGTAGAGATAAGCTGTTTTTTGATTGCTCTATTGACAGCATCGTGAATGAGGAGGTGGTTGGTGACAACTGAAAGGGCAGTGCTATCGGTTTAAATAACAATTGTACAATTTTCTGTAGTCAAAACTTCAGCTGACGAAGTCTTATTTAGTGTAGTAGTAGTGAGATGGAGTGGGAGATATTTGGCTGTTCTCGGTGCGCAGGTTTGTTGTGGTAGGAGGTTTGGCTGACTGGGGGGTAGAAGAGGGGGTGTGACGACCCTACGTAATAGAACTATGGTAACCTAAGTCTATGCCCATACATAACACTAAGAGGTCCGATGGTACACTAGGCGGGTATGCTGACGCATATCTGAGGGATATCTGATGGTCCGGATATCCCTAAGAACAGAAGGTACTTAAGGAATTGGTGTACCTAAGTACTGGTAGTAACGTCACAATGTCCACTCTGGCCTAAGGATAGGTCAGAAGGCCGGGTGAGTTTACCCTGTCTAAGGAAGTCACGTTACCCTACCATGGAGACCAGTTTCATGTCACCATGGACATACTTACCCAACCTTTGGGACACTATTACCCTTCCTTCCGTCGGAAATGTTCTTGGAGGAAGTCCGGAAAATGTTAGGATTGTTTGTTACGCAATGATAATTGACGGGCACTTGTTTGCACTTTGATCAGAAGGCTACGGGAGGAGCTATAGTGCTCCGAACAAGCTGTAACTTGAACTTTGGTAGAATTATTCCTAACAGGTACCTGCAGCCCCAGGGTTCGCCCCGGGTGTCATGGGCTAAAATGGGTGGAGTTGCTATCTTACTAGTTAAATGGAATCTATGAAGACATGTCCATAACACTGTATACGTCGCTGCCGTCCGTCCGACCGGAAACAGTTCGCAGGATATATAAGGGGGTGAAGGTGAGAAGGTCAGGTAACTTCTCCCAAAGAAACGTAGTAAAACAGACCAAGACTGACGGAGTTAGCGTGAGCTATCCGGAAGGGTCCCCAGAGTAGTCCTGGGTAGTGCCGGAGACATCTGGGAAGGTTTTATGCCAATCAAGCCTACATATGCTCCTTTCCCGTAACCTCTTTCTGGGTTGTTTGAAAACTCTAATAGCATGATACTTATCACGCTGAGTGGTGTGCCAGGGGTAAGGGACCATGGGTAGCGCCCACGGGTCCCACCACTGACACAGTTCGACATGGGAGCGCTGTTGACCCTCTAAGTTCGCACTTAAGAAAGATAGAACTTAGCTGGGAGACCGCTGATGTCTATGGGACCTTGCATAGGTCATAGCACATGGGAAGAGAGTCAATTAGTTAGCTTTCCAAGGCGTCTCGACAGTTAGCCACTGACGAAACACCGATGCGCAAAGGTTTTCACTCCGGCAGGTGTATTTGTAAACAACTCGCAGGAACTGATATGCATATAGGAGAATTCTGCTGGAGTGCGTTGACACCTTAGCCCCTCCGGGGACACAGTAATGGTTCCAGGGCAACCCTTACGGAGAAGGGCATACTCATATTGGTCGGGGTAACCTGATGGGGGAGTTTTTGGTATAAGTCTGACTACTTAAAGATTATACGAGAACTCTCCTACCCCAACAAAATCAACATCTCCTTGCGAGACTTTAATTGAGATAAGCCTGAGCTTAACAATATTAAGTTTTACTGTTCACTTTTATTCTTTAGACTTTTGCAAGTGCTGTGTTCGAGAGATTCGAAGTTTGGTGCCATCGCATCCTTAGGAACCATCTACCTGAGGGAGCCCCCGTTACAGGGCGGTAGCAGCTTGCTGTTGAAGCTGTTATTAGAGGACTGAAATTTGTTGATTTAGCTCATTGATCTGTCCTTTCAAGATAGCAGTGGCATTGATGTATCTTTGCTAGACAACTCCAAGATAGTTGATAAGTGATTGGAAGAAGTCTTCAAGGAAGTTGACTCACAGGCTAGTATAGTGGGGGATGCCTCTGTCAGAATTAGTTGATTCCCATGGGAACCACTGAGCAGAGCCAGGTATGGGTAGGTTTGGAGTACCCAGAGGCTAGACTGTATCCACAGGTGAAGGAACTTCTTCTTCCATATCAGTGTCTCCAGGCAAGGCTAGAGCTAAGGTACTCTGATAGGGTTAGAATGGGCATGCTAGGGGATTTCCAGCATCCCTGCCTCTGGCTCTAGCCTGAGGAGGTATCAGAGGTAGTAGGAGAACGATTCAGTTGATGAACGGTGATGGGAAACAAATAATAGAGGATGATTTGTTGATGAAAAGTCTGTAAAGTGCATGGGAAAGTGTGAAGATTTAGTTGTTGACTAATGAGGTGGGGGCTCGGTAAACAACTTGGTATGATTTTTTCTTTCGCTATAGTTGTAATCGCAATAGAGTCTTTACAGTGCTCTGGAGAAAATACTATCCTGTAGTAACTATTCCTGCTCCATGCTGTCATCCAAAAAGAAACTCTTTACAATACTATTATGAACTTTTCTTCCATTTCCTATCAATTACCTTCTTGGTCTGTTTGATTCCTGGGACCCATTAACCTATTCCTACATTTACTCCACAAATCAACCATCTCTGGACACTTATCTTATCTTAGATTTGTAGTAAAAACTTCTGAGAGAAGTTAGTTTGACAGGTTAGCAGAATTGTAAATACCACTTAATGAGCTTGAATACATCCACTGAACTCAAGCTATACTATGCTATGACAACTGTAATCCTTCCCTCAACATTCATTCTCCAAATTTGGAAATACTTCAGTTAGGAGACCGTCCTACTAATATGATAATAGTAATATTTCAAGTTAAAAATATGGATATCTACTGGTAATAATAACTTGAAAGCTAAGTTAACTTACTTTATAGTATTAGCTAATAGTATTCATGTATTTTGGATAGCATATTTGAGCATACTATGATAAGTTAAGATAAAGTATTAAAACAAATTAAGGTTCTATCAATACTATGAAAATTTGTTTTATGTGAACAAAAAATCCTAGCTGAGAGGCTTTTGCTAAAAACAAGTAAATCATAGTTCTCCAGATACGATTATATTTTAGATCTTTATTTTTATTTCTTAAAATAATTCTTTGACTTTAACATTATTTCTGCATTCTAGTAAAGTTTGATTACATGGAGTATAACTCCAGATACAGACCTCTTGACCTTGGTAAGAAATGTATTATTAAGTAAGGTCAAGTACTTTTAATATAAAGTAATAGTAAGTTAACCATTCCTGGGTATGCTAAGCTTACATGAAATATCAAGGTAAGCTAACACTCGTCCTACTTTTTCAACATTGAATACCCTACTGGATTTAACGAGTAAAGCCGGGTAGCATTCCTCTTTGTCTTAATCCTCTTGTTATGCAGTAGATCATTGCGTGTACAGTGGTTTCTTGGTCTATGGTGCGTACCGTATCGGGAGGGCACAACAAGCCTCACAAGCACTTCTCGCCTACCGGTATCCGGGTAGCGAGGCGAAGCATTCACGGTGGATCTACCACCCTCTAACTTATCCCAGAATCGTTTGACTCCTCTGTTACCCTGTCTTTGATGACTACCCTTACATCCGTCTTACATCTAGTCTAGTACCTGCACTGTTTGATAACTTGAGAGCTGCACTCCACCAGTCACAAACCGCAACCCACCTCCTGTTCCATTGCCCAACCCACCTCCCGCTACGTAATAAAGTCATGGCTACTCAACCATCCCAAGCTAGCATTGATGCGATGGCTAGAGCCGTTTACGAACAATGTCTGCAGGCTCCAAGCGACTATCTCTTCTCTGTTTCAGAGTTGCAAGACTTGGTCCCTGGGAAAAACAACCTCGAGCTCACACAGAAAGTGCTCAACGAGTTATTACGGACCCGCTCCCTTAGCGCTCTTACCCGGGGCTCGCAGACGGTGTTCCGCTCTGTTCCAAAGGACTTTGCAGAGAAGTGGGTCATATCAGATTGCCGAGTGACTAGCTGAGCGAGCTAATACGGCTGTATGTCTAGGGTCAAAAATATGACGGCGGACGAGGAAATGTTGTACGGGTATATTCAGGAGTCGGCCAGGGAAGGGATTTGGACGAAGCAGCTGAAATTGAAGTCGAATATGCACTCAACGGCGGTTAACAAGGCGTTAAAGGGGTTGGAGAGGAAGAAATATATCAAGTCGATAAAGAGTGTGAATGTAAGTCGCCTCGAATGCTGGGCAGAGGCGCCCCGTCTCAAGAAATTCATAGCAAGGAACCGCGCTTTGCAGGGTGGGGGGTGAGGTGGCGAAACGCAGACACTGGTCTCGGCAGTCTGCACAGCGTTTGGATTGGGGGAATCCCACGGGTCCGGGCTTCCCGGCAATCCCAGCCCTCAATTCAAATCCGAAAGTGACTCAGGAGCTGAGGCTAACGATTCCCTACAGCACCCCGCGCGCAATATATACATGCTCTATGAACTCACACCATCAATCGAAGTCACTGGAGGCCCTTGGTTCACAGACTCAGAGCTCGACAAAGAATTCGTGAATGAACTTCTGACGGCCATCACCAAGTTTATGATCTCAAAGTCCTTCCCAAAGCTATCCAGCCGGGGCGCCATAAGCTCATTCCCACCTGGCCACACTGGTTATCCGACCTTGAACCAAGTCTATCTCTGGGTCAAGAGCAGTAATTTGACAGAGGTTGACCTTGCGGAGGCCGATATCAGAAGCCTACTTGACGTCCTAGTATATGATGGAAAAATAGAGCGGGTAGTGGGAGGAACGGCGTATCGGGCTGCCAGGAGACCAGACAGCATCAACGGGTTTACCGAGAGCCCGTGTGGGAGGTGCCCCGTCTTCACCCTGTGTAAGGAGGGTGGCCCAGTCAGTGCCAGTAACTGCGTGTATTTCGAGGACTGGCTGAATGCTTGATGGCGCACTTATGATTTCGCGTCTTTAGGCCGGTGACCGAGACGGTTTATGTTTGGCATCTTGTACTGTACAATAACCCGGAAGGGTTTTTAATGGGATTTATAATGCAAAGTAGGTGAATTACCCTCGTGCGGGACACCGTTGGCCAGGGAATGGCAGTTATCCCCGCAATTACCATATGGCATGTACCTAGAGGAGTTTATTGGTGTTAGGGTTCAGACAAGTTCGAACGACACCGAGTTTGAGTGAAATGGTGTACTTACCTCATTGTTTCCTAATTTTCAATTTTTACTTTTCACACTCTGTTTGCCGTTCCCCCACCCTGGCTATTTTTTCATCTTTTATTATAATTATGAGGTTTTCTTTCTTCCCCTTTCAAAATAAATATAAATATAACTATGGCTCTGGGAGGCAAGAATCGGGAAAGCTTTGCATCAGATAACTATCTGAAGAACCGGATGTTGTCCCGAGCGGTTAACCGTGCCTTGGTTCAAGTCGCATGAAATAAGTTTGTGGACATGGGGCCTTGGCAAGGCACACAGAAAAGCCTTCTCCTTCACCGATGGCAAGAAATCTTAGTTGTAGTAACAACCTGATGATGCTAAAAATCTAACTGCGAGAAAAACCGCGAAATTGATGACAAGAATTGCATATACATGATTGAGCGGCATGGCATGCTGCTCGCCAATCTTACTTCAAAATTGCTCAGGAACTTGATGTTTCAAAAAGTGCAGCTCACAATATTGTGACCTCCTGGCTAGAGGATTTCAGAATAGACCCTGCACCACAGCCAGGAGCAGCAAGGAAACTGTCTTTAAGTGATAAGAAGTATCTAAAGGTTACCTCTATACAAGGCCCCCATGCAACATTGTATGATCTTATTAGTTTTATAGCGCTTAATGTCTGTGCCAGTGAACATACAGTAGGATACTCCCTACGAGAGTGTAACCTACAAGTTCAAGTCTGTCATTACAAGCCTTGGTTAAGTCCTAAAAGATGCTCTTTACAACAGCAATTTGCATGCCTCCATTGCAAGTGCTCAGGTACCAGGTAGAAGTAGCCTGTTTTTAGAGATGAGGTCTACCTCCAAGTTGGTCTGTAACACCTCCAACCTACTATTTATCCAAGTCACCGACCCAGCACTGCCTTTGAAGCACAATAGCTGGCTCCAACTTTTATTAGAGAGCTAGTCATGGTTATGTTCTTTGCAGCAATCTCTGCTATTGAACATACAAAGCTTGTTCCAATATGAAAATGTACTGAAAAGATGAGAACAAGCAAAAGCAATCAAAGGCAACTGAATTCAATTTAATATGAGAAGGAAATCAGAGTCCCCCCCACCTTTTGCCACTCTACAAGTCTATGAGAGGTCTTGATAATAGTATTGTAATAACTCAATGTTGATAAGCTATGATATCCGATGTCTACCCCTATATATGAGACCTTAAGGTTAAGTGGTAGACTAGGCAGGCATGTAGGACCATGTCTGAGAGATATCCAATAGTCCCAGTATCTCTGCCAGCATGAGGTACTTAAGGGACTAGTGTACCTATGTACTGGTTGTAATATGATAATGTCGACACAGGCTGAAAGTTAGGCCAAAAGGCATAGTGAAAACACTCTGCTTAAGAGGATCATGTCACTTTACAATGGAAACTGCTTTCATGTTACCATAGACATTATTACCCTACCTTTAGAATACTATTGCCCAACATTGCATCAGAAATATTCTTGGAAGAATTTCAGGAAATGTTAGAATTGTTTGTTAGACAATACCAATTGACTAGCACTTACTTGCATATTGATTGGATAACTATCAGAGGAACTAGAGCTCTGAACATACTGTAATTTGGTAAAAATATTCTTAACAAGTACCTCCAGCCCCATGGTTTGTCCTGGGGGTCATAGGCCAAAACAGGTACAGTTGCTATCTTTCTAGTTAAGTAGAGTCAGTAAAGACTTGTCTATAATACTGTATAAGTTTCTGCAATCTGTGTGACCAGAAGCTGTTTGCAAGATATTTAAAAGTAGCAAGGAGAGAGAGGGTCAAGTACCTTCTCTGAGTTGAATTTAGTAATAGGGACCAAAACAGATGGAGTTAGCATGAGCTATCCAGAAGGATTCTGTAATGGACAGGATCTGAGGGTAGGGAAGCCCAAGACACACCATGATCAGAGGAGGCAGGAGTTTGGAGGCAAGGTCTGGGTACTGAGATACAACTGAAGTGAGATGTATAAGGTTCGAGGTTCAGGGGTTCAGGGCCAGGGTTTACGGGTTCCAGAGAACACAAAGCAGAATAGAGGTATAATTCCTAGGTACAGGTATCTGAATTCAAGCTAATTTATTATTTATATTTGTTCCACCTCAAAGGCATATGCTTGAGTGGGACCACCGGCGGTCCCTTAACACCGGCCAGCACTACTAGGAAAGCAACACCCTGAGGCTAGGGTCTCCACAATACACTGGCACGCTCCCTCAAATAACAACTACCATACAAAGCACTCAAGCCTCTGGGTCCCAACCATCCCCATCCTCATAAGCGAGCACCCCAAAGTGCTAAGCACAGGAACCCATTACCGACCCTCGCCTCTCTGGCTCCAACTGACAAACTGACACCCAATCCAATGGAAACAGTGTGACAGAAGTCCATGGTCCCACTGAGTAAGGCGAAGGTAGTTATGGCCTACAACAATTACAAAAATAAAAGGAAATCAACAAATCCAAATCAGGTCGAACCACCATCCCGCAATACCTGCTCCAACATAAGAAACGTCATCTGTGATGCAGCCTCTGTGGTATCCTCCTACTCCTGGCCATGCCCCCTCCCTGAATGTTGTTTGCACTACCGACTCTAGAAGAACCAGCCTCCCCCCTGGTAGTATGCCCCTTTCAACCCTGCACTCCTGCCGCCACCACCAGTGCCCGCTTCCTAGCCAGCTGCCCCAGCAACCTCAATCCGAGAAAGTCAGACATAGTAACCGAAATGCCCAAAGGCGAACCGACAGCACGATGAACTACAGGCGCCATCTACAGAGACCAAGTATCTTACCCTCCAGCCAGATATGGGTTCTTACCCTGAGGCCAATGCCCATGGGAGAGTACCCAGGAGGAAGGTACGGCCCAAAGCAACATCCACCACCACTGTAATCACCGAGCTGTCTGATGTGATAGTGAAGGCTGGAACCTTCCTTCAACAGAATTGAAGCCTCATCCAGCGACACTGAGAGAGAAGACAAGGCCAGAGCGACCTTGCCTACCCAGAGGCAAGAATCTTGCTTAGATATGGTAGCCACCAACCAAAGAGGACGAATGATGGAAACGAAGAACCTAAAGGTTAGAACAAAAGAACAAAGGCCTTCAAGGCAGAAGGTTGTAAGCAAAGGTGAAGATTCCTTCTCAAACAAAGACTTGAAACTATTGTAAGATAAAGTCAAGAAAAATATGGAGTTTAGGAGGACCCTAGGAACGTAAGAAAGGGTGGCTGAATTTCATTTTAGACTAGTCGTGCTAAACTAGTATATGATCTAGTCCCCACCTGAGGAGAGGGTTAACGTGAGCGAAGGGTAACCCTACTACTAAGTACAAGATACCCCAACCCCCTATGATGCTATACCCATACAAGATACTGAGACCTCCAAACCTGTATCTTCCTGACCTGTTAGCGATACCAAGGAAACACCACAAGACAACACCCCTGCCCAACAAGCATCCAGAAGAGCTAAGTACAAGTGTATCAACAGCCCGGCACCCATCCATGTTACCCATAGACACTCAGGTAGGTGCCCAACCATACGTCGCATAGCCCAAGCAGAGCAATTGACCAGTCACAGAGATCCCAGCCAAAATCAGACTCCATTGCTATTACAACTATAGCGAAAGAAAAAACCACACCAAGTTTTTCGCTGAGCCCCCACCTGATTGGTCAACAACCAAATCTTCACGCTTCACCACCCATTTTACAGACTTTTCATCAACAAATCATTCTGTATTATTTGTTTTCCATAACCTTTTATCAACTGAGTCCTTCTCCCATTACCTCTGATGCCTCCACGGGCTAGAGGCAGAGGCAGGTGTGCTGCCAACCCCCTGGCACACCCAATTTCAACCGCACCAGAGTACTCCAGCTCCAACCACGCCTGGAGACACCCACATGGATGAAGACTTTCCTTCTCCTGTGGAGACAATCCAGCCTCCTGCTACTCCAAACCAACCCACACCAGGCTCTGCTCAGTAATCCCCATGGGAACCAAACAATCCTGACAGAGACACCAACCTCTGCACCAAACTACGAGTCAGCTACCTTGAGGACTCCTTCCAATCACTTATCAACCACCTCAGCATGGTCCAGCAAAGGCACATCAGTGACTGTACTGTCTTGAAAGGGCAAATTGACAAGCTCAACCAACAAGTTTCACACCTACGAGAACAGCTTCAACAGCCTGCCACCACCCCCGCTCCCCTACCCCCAATACTACCAAACCCCCCACCTCAGCAAACCTGGGCCCACAGGATACCCAAAACACTCCCTGCCCACCCCTCTACAAGCAGACCAAACAAAACTCCACCAGCTGAAGTTTTGACCAAATGCGACCATGCTATTGTTATTGATAGAGACGGCACTACCCTCCCCGATGACACCAACCACCTCTACATTCACGATGCTGTCAATACAGCTATCAAAAAACAACTTATCTCTACTATTGAGTTCACGCCTAACCGGCATGTCCTGCTCATCACCAAGGATAACACTCCTGCCTCCACCGTCTTCAAGAACAATGGCTTTGTTATTGAGGAAGCTATCAGAGCAACTATTCCTGCCGCCTCTGGCCTCAGAAAAGATGAAGTCTGTGTTAAAAATCCTACCGAGTAGGACCAAGCGACAGATGACGATACTTCTCTTGATGTAAGGTGAGAGGTCTCAGGCCTATGCCTACGCAATCCTGACAGTCCAGTCCTACAACTACTATCTTGTTCGCGCCTATCTCCTCACTCTTCTCCTTAGTCCTTACATAGGACTTGATCTCTCCTCGTGGGAGGAAAGACAATTCTTGGGTTTCTTAAGATAAATCTTAAAGAGCGTAAAGGTAGGTTTTATTGATAATCACTTGAAGGTAGGAAATAAACAAGAAGAACATGTGAAGAGCTCATACTCAAGGTCCTAGTGACCCCTTTATATAGTAGCTCTTCACCTCGCGTGACTCATACCTCACGTCACGCGAACCCTATAACTCATAACCATGAGTCATGCGAAATCGATCAGACGACTCCTATGAGTCGCTGCGCAACATGCCTAAAGCCAATCAAAACCATAATAACCAAATCTGGTGCGCAACTCGAGTCATCTGAGTGAAATCCATGACTCATGAGTATTAGTCATATGTGAAAATCATAACATCATGTGACTCACAACTGTGAGTCACGAACAGGTAAACATAATAACCTGTAGCACACTAATGTGCGTCATATGAAATCCCAACATACCTATAACTCGGAACTCTGAGCTATGTGAAATCTACCTTGCTTAGTCACAGTTTGTGACAGTCTGGCACAAGGTCATCATTCAGGCCATCCCAACCACCACTAGCTTCCCCACAGTCAAGGCAGAGATTGAAGCTTTCAACCCTGGTACCCACCTTCCCCGCCCTCCTAGATGGCTCACCACTGAGGCCCAACGCCAGAACAAAGCTGCATCAGCTATGGTTCTCATGATTGCTGGCAAAGACCCCACAGACAAAGCCCTCACCGGAGGCCTCTCACTTGTCGCAGGAAGTTTAAGGTGCAACGTTATCTCACCTTTGGTCCTGACACTCAATGCTCCAGATGCTTGGAATTTGGCCCCCACGCAACCCAATGCACCAAAACCCCACACTGCGCAATATGTTCTCAGGAACACCCAGCCCACCTCCACACTTGTGGAAGGTCAGACTGGGCTACCAAGGGCAAACCATGCCTTCTCACTATGATTTTCTGCCTCAACTGTGGCAACAATCACCTGGCTACCTCTAAGGATTGTCTGACCTACCTATACGCACACCAGCCAGCAAGTGATAGGAGGAACTGGGCTGTTTAGGTTTTATTACTTTGTATTTCCTTTATTTGTTAGGCATTAGGCGTGGAGGAGGACTTTGTGTTGTTGTTTGCGGTTTGGCCGAGGTGCCCAACGAAAAGATGACACTAACATGTAGTAAGAGACGGATCCATAGTCCTGGTACTTGAGAGTACCCTGATGTATGTAGTGCCGCTTCATAGCCTTTGGCTCTATAAGCGAGATAATGACATATAATAACAATAATAGCCAACCAAAATCAAACAAAATCCAATAAAACAAAACCACCAGCAGCACAGCTCTGGCCTCATAGCCCGCACCCTAGGGTACAATATGAATGAAGGAAATCTACCAGCATCAACCCCACCTGACACCCAAGCAAGCGTGCCAGTACGGTCCATCAACAGAGGCATTATGATTATTATATGTTATTATCTCGCTTGTGGAGCCAAAGGCTATGAAGTGGCACTACATACATCAGGGTACTCTCAAGTACCAGGGCTATGGATCTGTGTGTTACTACATGACATTATCCTCTTTTCGTTGGGCACCCCAGCCAAAGTGCAAACAACAACACAAAGTCCTCCTCCCCGCCTAAAGCCTAACAAATAAAGGAAATACAAAGTAATAAAACCTAAACAGCCCTGCTCCACCTATCAGTTGCTGCCTGGTGTGCATGTAGGTAGGTAGGACAATCCTTAGATATAGCTAGGTGATTGTTGCCACAGTTGAGGCAGAGAATCGTGGTGTGAAGGCATGGTTTGCCCTTGGTAGGACAGTCTGACCTTCCGCAAGTGTGGAGGTGGCGTGGGTGTTCAGGAGAACATATTGCACAGTGTGGGGTTTTGGTGCATTGGGTTGGGTGGTGGCCAAACTCCAAGCATCTGGACCATTGAGTGTCAGGGCCAAAGGTGAGGTAACGTTGCACCTGAAACTTCCTGCCAAAGAGAGAGAGGCCTCTAGTGAGGACTTTGTCTGTAGGGTCTTTGCTGGCAATTGTGAGAACCATAGCTGATGCAGCTTTGGTCTGGCATTTGGCTTCACTGGTGAGCCATCTAGGAGGGCCTGGCCGGTGGGTGCCAGGGTGGAATGCTTCAATCTCTGCCTGGACTGTGGGGAAGGTAGTGGTGATTGGGATGGTGTGAATGATGACCTTGTACCAGACTTCATCTTTTCTGAGGCCAGAGGCGGCAGGAATGGTGGCTCTGATAGCTTTCTCAATAACAAAGGGATGGTCCTTGAGGACAGTGGAGGCAGTAGTGTTATCCTTAGTGATGAGGAGGACATGATGGTTAGGCGTCAACTGAATGGTAGAGATAAGTTGTTTTTTGATAGCTGTATCAACAGCGTCGCGAATGTGGAGGTGGTTGGTGTCATCTGGGAGGGCAGTGCCATCTCTTTCAACAACAATGGTACGGTCGCGTTTGGTCAAAACTTCAGCTGGTGGAGTTTTGTTTGGTGTGGTTGTAGAGTGGTGGTCAGGGAGTGTTTTGGCTGTCCTCTGGGCCTAGGTTTGCCGAGGTAGGGGGTTTGGTAGTGTTGGGGGTGGGGGAGCGGGGGTGGAGGCTTGCTGTTGAAAGTGTTCTTGTAGGTGTGAAACTTGTTGGTTGAGCTCGTCAATTTGGCCTTTCAAGACAGTTGTATCACTGATGTGCCTTTGCTGGACACTGCTGAGGTGGTTGAGAAGTCATTGGAAGGAGTCGTCAAGGTAGCTGACTGGTAGTTTGGTACAGAGGTTGGTGTCTCTGTCAGGATTGTTTGGTTCCCATGGGGACCACTGAGCAGAGCCAGGTGTGGGTTGGTTTGGAGCAGTGGGAGGCTGGACTGTATCCACAGGTGAAGGAATGTCTTCATCCATGTGGGTCTCTCCAGGCATGGTTGGAGCTGGGGTACTCTGGTGGGGTTGAAATGGGTGTGCCAGGGGGTTAGCAGCACCCCTGCCTCTGCCTCTAGCCCGTGGAGGCATCAGAGGTAATGGGGGAAGGACTCAGTTCATAAAAGGTGATGGAAAACAAATAATAGAGGATGATTTGTTGTTGAAAAGTCTGTAAAATGGGTGGGGAAGCGTTAAGATTGGGTTGTTGACCAATGAGGTGGGGGTTCAGCGCAAAACTTGGTGTGGTTTTTTCTTTTGCTGTGGTGGTAACGGCAACGGAGTCTTTTCAGAGAGCCATGATAGAGGGGCAGTACAAAGCCAGTTTCCCCTAAGCAATCAATCGAGGCAGGCATGGTCCCTAGGCCACTTGCCCCATATTAACCAACCCAAGACACCTCAAGGATCAGCACCACAGTCACCACACTACAAAGAAATTAGGCATCCCACAAACCAGGGCCTAGTACCAACGCAAAGTAAATGTGAAGGGGATGATGACAGACCGTGAAGGCCAGTGGGGCCTATCTCCCACCCGTGATATCCTACCCCCAACCAGTCACCCACATTCCAACCGAACAGCCAAACAAACCAAACAATACAGAACCCAAAGAAACCCACCCCGGCAACACCCCTAACCCTCAAGTCCAGTATGAATCCCATGCAACATTTCACCCATGGGACCACGCGTAATAATAATACGGGCAACACGATTACCACTCTCCAACGCCAACCGACAACCATCCAACGACCATCTAGGCCCTAGATGGATATGGTCTACCTCATACTGCCCATACGTCAGTGGCGGGCCGGGTCCCATCTTATTTCTCCCACCTAGTCCAACATAGCTCTGAGCGTAATGCCGCAGGCACGCCTTCAGGTCATTTAATGCGTCAGGTGCAGATCAGGTCCACCAAACTCAGCCCCCCCCCATGCGCCGTACCGCAACACCTATCCACACCATTGAGGGCATCTCCC
Source organism: Tuber aestivum (assembly GCA_900010015.1). Classification (NCBI taxonomy): domain Eukaryota; kingdom Fungi; phylum Ascomycota; class Pezizomycetes; order Pezizales; family Tuberaceae; genus Tuber; species Tuber aestivum. The sequence goes on from LN890950.1 coordinate 1,076,907, forward strand.
AGCTAAACTGGTACAGTCCTTGCCTTTCTCCTAAATCATGAGCTCAGACAGCTCCATGCCCTTTTGGACCCCCCTCACAGGTTATGCAGCTACACCCCAGTCCATCTTCAGTGCAGAATCAACCTGCATACGGAGAGTCCTCAGACACAGGAGTCCTGGGCAGGGTCAAATCCCTCGGTCATCTATTTCACCTCTGCAGTACAATCATTAGTACATTGGTGATAACTGCAGTAGACTCAGCTCATAGCCTCCCGCTTGGCCAAGGATACGGTCGCAAGATAACATGCCACCCGACAAGCGGTATCTCTCCTGTGAACCACACCGAATACTATCGGCCGGCTCCAGCTCCTTCCCTCCCAGTAGCAAAGGACGACTGTGATTCGGGATTGAGTTCAAACCTCAAGTGGCTAGCCCTCTGTGGAACCTTGGTATGGTACAGGGAGGCCAGTGTGTAGACTAAGGATCTCTGCTAGATATGGTAATGGTCAATACCACCAAGCAGGGTGTACTTACTATTGGCCCTGGGAAACAGCGGGTGTCCATAACCATCATTGTCTTGGCTACCAGAGCCCTACTCTGGGTGAACCAGATTATACATTTTACACAAACCCTCAGCCATCCATAGTCAGAGTCAGTGCGAACACTCACTACCACCACAGAGGAATTCAGAGCTGGGAGATCAAGTCCACTAGTGAATGGCATGTCGTAGTAGGACTGGCACACTCATCTGTTCTGTCATGCCCAGACACACAGATGGAGCCAAGGTGCTAGTGCAATGTGTCAATGACCCACCCTCAGAGGAATGATCCCCCTTCGCTGTCCTGGAGGATATGGGCTGCATCACATTACCCCTGGCCAACCATGTCTTACCATTCTCACCAACCACCTGGATGTCGAAATGAGTAAGGCAAACTCTAGAGCTTCTCAGGCATTCAAATACCATATCATTCAAACACAAGCCCACACACAGCTGAGAGATGACCTATATAAGTGCTAGCAAGACACACGAACTGAGCTGCTTCCCCAGACATTGGTGGGCCCAGATTTAAAGTAGGTAGCGTCCCAGTCAGGTAGTTTTCAGGCCAGTATACTCGCAACGAGATTAAGAACTGGGACACTCTGGTGGAACCAGCCACACCATCACGAAAATTCAACCCTGCTTGAACTCTCTACTCATAACCGGCAATTTTCAATACAGTCGCAACCAGAATGAAAGGTCCCGCTACAAGATCTCGTGCTCAGAAACAAAGAAAGGGCCATAAAGAGACTGCTCCCAGCATACGAAGTACAGGAATAGCCCTTCACCAATTGCAGACATGCAAGCCGCTTTCAGTTAGAGAAATTACCGCAGAGACAGGAGTACCCAGATCAACTACGGGTCGAATTATCAAGGATGCGGAGCAAGGGTCAAGTTGGTCTGAAGAAACGGAAAACTGCGCTCCAAACTGATTACCACTAGCGAATTTAAGGTCAAAGCCAAAGAGTGGACGGCCAGGGAAATTCAGTGATGCGCAGCGGGCCCAGGTAATCCAGATGGCGACACAACATGTGGTACAGGATTGAAAGAGTTGGAGTACAATTACAAAAGAACTTGCCTTCCAGATTCACCAGAATTGGGTATCTAAGATTTTACGCAATGCAGGATATACTTGAGTTGTAGCACAGTCAAAGCCTCAACTTTGGAATCAGAATACGACACATCGCCTTGAATTCAGTACTTATTAGAAGAATATTGTAACGGACAGTGTCTGAGGGTCGGGTAGCCTAAGATACACCACGATCAGGACAGGCAGGATTCTGGAGACGAGGTCTAGGTGCGGGGGTACAACCAAAGTGAGTTGTACAAGGTTCGGGGTTCATGGGTTCAGGGTCGGGGTTCAGAGGTTCAAGAGGACGCCAGACAGTAGAGGGGATAATTCCTAGGTACAGGTGTCCAAATAATATCTAAGTTTATTTATACTCGTCGCGCCAATACAAGGCTTACGATCAAGAGCCCCCCCAATAGGAGCTTAATGCCAGCCGGGATCCACCGATAGGACTGGGGCCCTGCTGCCCCCACTAAAAACAGGCAACTAAATACAAGATACCAGTCCTCCGTCCCCATACCATTAACCACTCCAGTGAGTGAGCACCAACACCAAAGCTAAAGTACAAGTTCATCAACAGTCCGGCATCCATCCGCTCCACCTATCCAGGCCACTGAAATCCCAGCACAATCAATAAATCACTACCACTGGCATCATTGCTCCGGTCTCGCACCTCTTATCCTTATAAAATGCATAACAAAATAAATCCAACATCATCAACCCCACCCGGCACCCAAGAAAGCATTCCAGCACTGTTCCTTGAAAGGGCCATGACAAAGGGGCGGTACAAAGCCAGTCTCGCCGGAGCAATCAGTCGAGGCAGGCATAAAAGCCCACCCCTTGCACCGTAGTAACCAACCCAAGACACCCCTAGGGCAATATCCTTATAGGTATCCCAACCTATGTAGAGCGAACCATATCCACCTCTTCCTCATGTTCCTCCGAGACCTCAGATTCTTGGGTATCCAGACAGGGGCGAGAAGGGCAGACAGGCGAGTGGGATTCGTGCGGGCCATCACAGTTCACACACCTGGGTGTGGTATGGCTGCAGGGACGGCCACGAAGGCGGCAGGTAGCGGTAGGGCAGGAGTGATTCCCAGTAGAGTGAGGGAGAAGGCACCAGCGGCAGGAAGCAGGTAGGGTGCATTTGATGCTGTGGTGGCCAAACATATGACAGTTGGCACACTGGGTGTATTTGTTGAAGCGTAAGCGGCGCTCGGTTCGGTATGTGTTGGAGAAGGCAGAGAGGCGTTTGCGGACGAAGGAGGGAGCCTTGGGTCCAGTGATGGAAATAACAACACTCGAGGTGAGTTTGCCGATGCGTGCTAAATCAGAGGTAAGCCACCTAGGCAGTTCAGTAAGCGATAAGCCTGAGTTGAAGGTAGTGAGTTCTTGGGCAAGCGATGCCAGAGAGGTAGAGGTATCAATGCCATGTACCAGGAGCTGGGTGGCAGGGGTATCGAGGTGGACAGTAGAGGCACCAGGAATAAGGTACAAGAAGGTGCCAACTTTACTGTTGATGGTTGTGGCTCTGATCGTGTCCATAGTGGTAAGGGTAACCTGTCCATCCCAGCAGGAGACAGACTGAATAAGAGTGGAGGCCAAGGCCTGGTTGATGCTGTCGCGTAGTTGTACAGCAGTAGCAGTGAGGGGGGTAGCGTCTCGTTTAACAATGAGCAGACGCTCGCGCATGGTGAGGCCCTTTTTCTTTTCGGTCAGGGGCTTAGGCGAGGCAGATGAGGATTTGGCTAGCTTTGGGCCAGGCTTCGTGGGTTTCTGGGGGGACTTCCTTGCCCTCCTGGTGACAGTAGCCCAAGAAGGGGGAACTGCTGGACCAGGAGGTTGGGTATAAGGAAGGGCAGGAGGTAGAGGAGGAACAGAGGGCTGCTCTGTAGTATCGGTAGTTGGAGGTGCCGGCGGGGCAGTGGTAGGAGCAGGCTGAGATAGGATGGAGGCGCAGAGGTCGTCCAGTTCCTCAGTAAGGGCGGTGATGTGCGCGGTGAGCCCATCCGTCGCCTTCCAGTAGTCTTCGTGCAAAATTTGCATCATGGGGATCATAACTGGAAAGGCTTGTGCCAAACTGAAGTGGGCTTCAATTTTCTGTTCCTCTGCCAACTGTTCAAACATGCTCATGAAGGCACCGTAAGGGCCTTCAAAGTCATCTTTTATTTATTGATTTAAGGAGGTGGTAGTGCTGCTGTGTGGGTGTTTAAGCGAGGGGGGGCCTTGAGCCCGAAAGATAGGTGATAGCTGACTCTGCGAAGCCCCGTCAGGCTGTGTAGGACGTTACAGAACGAGAGGGGGTGAAGACCCCATAATGGAGATGATGCAGAGAAACTTTGACCCCAGTCGGGTCAAAGAAAGGTATCGTGGTGGATAAGATAATTCCCTGGAACGTAAGAAAGAGTGTCCAAATAATATCTAAGTTTATTTATACTCATCGCGCGAAAACATAGCTTATGATCGAGCACGCCCCCGACAGTAGCTTAGCGCCGGTCGGGATCCACCAATGGGACTGGGGCCCTGCTACCTCCACTAAAAACAGGCAACTAAATACAAGATACCGATCCTCCGTCCCCGTACCGTTAATCACCTCAGTGAGCGAGCACCAACACTAAAGCTAAAGTACAAGTCCATCAACAGTCCAGCATCCATCCACTCCACCTAGCCAGGCCATGGAAATCCCAGCACAATCAAAAAATCACTCCCACTGGCAGCATTGCCCCCGCCTCGCACCTAAAATCCTCATAATATCATAACAAAATAAATCCACCAAAGCCAACCCCACCCGGCACCCAAGAAAGCTTTCCAATACTGTCCCTTGGAAGGGCCATGACAAAGGGGCGGTACAAAGCCAGCCTCCCCTAAGCAATCAGTCCAGGCAGGTACAAAACCACACCCCTTGCACCGCAATAGCCACCCCGAAACACCCCTAGGGTACTATCGTTATAGGTATCCCACCCTATATAGAGCCAACCATATCCACCTCTTCCTCATGTTTCTCTGAGGCTTCTGATTCGCAGGTATCTGGACGGGGGCGAGAAGGGCAAACAGGCGAGTGGGATTTGTGTGGGCCATCACAGTTCACACACCTGAGTGTGGCATGGCTGCAAGGACGGCCCCGAAGACGGCAGGTAGCAGTAGGGCAAGAGTGATCCCCAGTAGGGTGAGGGAGGAGGCAATGGCGGCAGGAAGGAGGCAGGACGCATTTGATGCTGCGGTGGTCAAAGGTGTGACAGTTGGCACACTGGGTGTATTTGTTGAAGCGTAAACGGTGTTCGGTACGGTAGGTGTTGGAGAAGGCAGATAGGCGTTTGCGAATAAAAGAAGGAGCCTTGGGTCCAGTGATGGAAATAACAACTGTTGAGGCAAGTTTGCCGATGCGCGCTATATCTGAGGTAAGCCACCTAGGCTGTTCGGTGAGAGATAAGCCTGAGTTCAAGGTAGTAAGTTCTTGGGCAAGTGATGCCAGAGGTGTGAAGGTAGCAATGCCATGTACCAGAAGCTGAGTGGCAGGGGTGTCAAGGTGGACAGTAGAGGCACCAGGAATGAGATGCAAAAAGGTGCCAACTTTACTGTTGACAGTTGTTGCTCTAACTGTATCCATAGTAGTGAGGGTGACATGTCCGTCCAAGAAGGAGACAGACTGGATGAGAGTGGAGGCCAGGGCCTGGTTGATGCTGTTGCGTAGCTGTACAGCAGTAGAGGTAATGGGGGCAACGTCTCTTTTGATGATGAGCCGACGCTCGCACATGGTCAGGCCCTTTTTCTTGTCGGTAAGGGGCTTAGCCGACGTAGAGGAGTTTTTGGCTGGCTTGAGGCCAGGCTTCACGGGTTTGTAAGAGGGCTTCCTTATCCTCCTAGCAACAGTAGCCCAGGAAGCAGCGGCTGGTCGGCCGGGAGGTCTTGTATGGGGAAGGGTAGGTGGTAGGGGAGGAAGAGAGGGTTGCTCTGTATTGTCTGTAGTAGGAGGTGCCGGCGGGGCAGTAGGATCAGCAGGCTGAGATAGAGTGGAGGCCTGAAGGGGGTCCAACACCTCGGTTAGGGTGGTGATGTGCTCGGTTAGCCCATCGGTCGCCTTCCTGTAGTCTTCGTGCAAAAGTTTCATCATGTGGAGTATAACGGGAAAGGGTTTTCCAAAGGTGAGAGGTTCTTCAATCCCAGCTCCCTCTGCCAAATCATCAAACATCTTAAAGAAGATGCCATTAGCACCTTCATAGGAGTCTGGTAGTCACATAGTTGAGGTGGTACCACCGCGTGGTCGTTTAAGGGAGGGGGGGCCTTGAGGCCGAAAGATAGGTGATAACCGAACCTGCGGAGCCCCGTCAGGCTGCGTAGAAGGTTGCGGAACGAGAGGGGGTGATGACCCCATGATGGAGATAATGAGGAAGAACTTTGACCCCGGTGGGGCCAAAGAAAGGTGTCGTGATGGATAGGATAATTCCCTGGAATGTAAGAAAGGGTGTCCAAATAATATCTAAGTTTATTTATACTCGTCGCGCCAAAACATGGCTTATGATGGAGCGCCCCCCTGACCGGAGCTTAACGCCGGTCGGGATCCACCGCTGGGACTGGGGCCCTGCTACCCCGGCTAAAAACAGGTAACCAAATACAAGATACCGATCCACCAGCCTCATACCGTTAACCACTTCAGTGAGCGAGCACCAACACCAAAGCTAAAGTACAAGTCCATCAACAGTCGAGAACCTATCCGCACCACCTAACCAGGCCACAGAAATCCCAGCACAATCAATAAATCACTACCACAGGCAGCATAGCCCCGATCTCGGACCTCATTCCTCATAAAATCATAACAAATATAATCCACCCACATCAACCTCACCAGGCACCCAAGAAAGCGTTCCAGCACTGTCCCCCGAAAGGGCCATGACAGAGGGGCTGTACGAAGCCAGTCTCCCCTAAGCAATCAGTCGAGGTAGGTACAAAACCACACCCCTTGCACCGTAATAACCAACCTAAGAAACCTCTAGGGCATCATCGTTTATAGGCATCCCAACCTATGTAGAGACAACCATATCCACCTCTTCCTCATGGTCCTCCGATGCTTCAGACTCTTGGGTATCTGGACGGGGGCGAGAAGGGCGGACTGGTGAGTGGGATTCATGCGGGCCATCACAGTTCACACACCTGGGTGTAGTATGACTGCAGGGACGGCCTCGAAGGCGGCAGGTAGCGGTGGGGCAGGAGTGATCCCCAGTAGAGTGAGGGAGAAGGCACCAGTGGCAGGAGGGAGGCAGGATGCATTTCAGGCTGTGGTGGCCAAACTTGTGGCAGTTGGTGCACTGGGTGTATTTGTTGAAGCGTAAGCAGCGTTCAGTACGGTAGGTGTTAGAGAAGGTGGAGAGGCGTTTGCCAACAAAAGACGGAGCCTTGGGTCCAGTGATGGAAATAAAAACTGTTGCGGCCAGTTTGCCGATATGTGCTAAGTCTGATGTAAGCCATCTAGGCTCCTTGGTAAGAGATAAGCCTGAGTTAAAAGTGGTGAGTTCTTGGGCAAGCGAGGCCAAAGGTGGAGAGGTAGCGATGCCATGCACTAGAAGTTGGGTGGCGGGAGTATCAAGGTGGACAGTAGAGGCACCAGGAATGAGGTGCAAAAAGGTGCCAACTTTGGTGTTGACAGTTGTGGCACTAACCGTGTCTATAGTGGTGAGTGTGACATGCCCATCCTAGAAGGAGACAGACTAGATAAGCGTGGAAGCCAGGGCCTGGTTGATGCTGTCGCGTAGCTGTACAGCAGAAATGGTGAAAGGGGTAGCGTCTCTTTTGATGATAAGTCGACGCTCTCTCATAGTGAGGGCCTTTTTCTTGTCGGTGAGGGGCTTAACCCAGGTAGGGGTGGACTTGGCTGGTCTGAGACCATGCTTGGTGGGTTTTTGAGCAGGCTTCCTTGCCTTCCTAGTGACGGTAGCCCAACAAGGAGGGGCTGCCGGGCCAGGAGGCTGGGTGTGAGGAAGGGTGGGAGGTAGAGGGCGGACAGAGGGTTGCTCTGTATTGTCGGTAGTAGGAGGTGCCGGCGGGGCAGTGGTAGGAGCAGGCTGAGAGGGGATGCAGGCATGAAGGGTATCCAGTTCCTCAGTAAGGGCGGTATTGTGCTCTGTTAGCCCATCGGTTGCCTTCCAGTAGTCTTCGTCCAAAATTTGTATCATGTGGAGCCTAACTGGAAAGGCTTTTGCAAAACTGAATGGTGCTTCAATTTTCTGTTCCTCTGCCAACTGTTCAAACATGCTCATGGAGGCATGGTAAGGGCCTTCAAAGTCATCTTTTGTGTATCGATTTACGGAGGTGGTAGTGCTGCTGCGTGGGGGTTTAAGCGAGGGGGGGCCCTGAGCCCGAAAGATAGGTGATAGCCGAACCTGCGGAGCCCCATCAGGCTGGAAAGAAGGTTGCGGAACGAGAGGGGGTGATCACCCCATGATGGAGATGATGAGGAGGAACTTTGACCCCGGTCGGGCCAAAGAAAGGTATCGTGGTGGATAAGATAATTCCCTGGAATGTGAGAAAGGGTGTCCAAATTGAATCTAAGTTTATTTATACTCGTCGCGCCAAATATGGCTTATGATCGAGCGCCCCCCTGACCGGAGCTTAACGCCGGCCGGGATCCACCGCTGGGACTGGGGCCCTGCTACTCCCGCAAATTACAGGCAACTAAATACAAGATACCGATCCTCCATTCCCATACCGTTAACCACTCCGGTGAGCGAGCACCAACACCAAAGCTAAAGTACAGGTTCATCAACAGCCCGGTACCCATCCGCTCCACCTAGCCAGGCCACGCAAATCTCAGCACAATCAATAAATCACTACCACTGGCAGCATTGCTCCGGTCTCGCGCCTCTTATCCTCATACAATTCATAAAAAAGGAAATCCACCCGCATCAACCCCACCTGGCACCCAAGAAAACGTTGCAGCACTGTCCCTTGGAAGGGCCATGACAAAGGAGCGGTACCAAGCCAATCTCCCCTAAGCAATCAGTCGAGGCAGGCATAAAAGCCCACCCCTTGCACCATAATAGCCAACCTGAGACACCCCTAGGGTCAGCATTTATCATTATAGGTGTCCCAACATATGTAGAGCCAACCATATCCACCTCTTCTTCATGTTCCTCCGCATCCTCAGACTCTTGGGTAGCTGGACGGGGGCAAAAAGGGCAGACAGGCGAGTGGGATTCGTGGGGGCCATCACCGTTCATACACCTGAGTGTGGTATGGCTTCAGGGACGGCCTCGAAGGCAGCAGGTAGCAGTGGGGCAGGAGTGTTCCCCAGTAGAGTGAGGCAGAGGGAACCAGCGGCAGGAAGCAGTTGAGGTGCATTTGATACTATGAGGGCCGAACTTGTGGCAGTTGGCACACTGAGTGTATTTGTTGAAGCGTAAACGGCGTTCGGTACGGTAGGTGTTGGAGAAGGCAGAGAGGAGTTTGCCAACGAAAGAGGGAGCCTTTGGTCCAGTGATGGAGATAACAACAGTAGAGGCGAGTTTGCCAATGCGTGCTAAATCAGAGGTAAGCCACCTTGGCTGTTCGGTAAGCGATAAGTCAGAGTTAAATGTAGTGAGCTCCTGAGCAAGAGAAGCCAGGGAAGTAGAGGTAGCGATGCCATGCACCAGAAGCTGTGTGGCAGAGGTATCCCGATGGACAGTAGAGGCACCAGGGATAAGGTGCAACAATGTTCCAGCTTTGCAGTTGACATTCGTAGCTCGAGTCGTGTCCATAGTCGTAAGAGTAACATGTCCATCCCTGAAGGAGAGAGACTGAATGAGGGTTGAGGCCAGGGCGTGGTTGATGCTGTCGCGTAGCTGTACAGCGTCGGTGGTGAGGCCACTAGCATCTCGCTTAATGATAAGCCGACGCTTGCGCATGGTGAGGCCCTTTTTCCTTTCGGCAAGGGGCTTAGCTGAGGTAGAGGAGGATTTGGCTGGCTTGGGGCCAGGCTTTGTAGGTTTCTGGGAGGGCTTCCTTGTCCTCCTAGCGACAGTAGCCCAAGAAGAAGGAGCTGCTGGGCCAGGAGGTTGAGCATGGGGAAGGGTAGGGGGTGGAGGAGGAACAGAGGGCTGCTCTGTTGCGTCAGTGGTAGTAGGTGCTGGCAGGGCAGTGGTATGAGCAGGCTGAGATAGAGCGGAGGTGCGAAGTTCATCCAGTTTCTCAGTAAGGGCGGTGATGTGCTTGATTAGCCCATCAGTCGCCTTCCTGTAGTCTTGGTGCATAATTTGCCTCATGTGGATCATAATTGGAAAGGCTTTTGCAAAACTGAACGGCGCTTCAGTCTTCTCTGCCTCTGCCAACTGTTCAAACATTTGCATGAAGGCCCCGTTAGGAGCCTCAAAGTCTTTGTCTGAGTATCGTATAGTTGAGGTGGTGCCACATCGTGGGCGTTTAAGTGAGGGAGGTCCCTGAGCCTGGAAGATAGCTGATAAGTGACCTTGCCCACAAAACTGTGAGGCCCCGACAGGCTGCGTGGGAGGTTGCGGAGCAAGAGGGGGTAAAGACCCCATGATGGCGGTCATGAAGGGAAACTTTAACCCCGGTCGGGCCAAAGAAAGGTATCGTGGTGGATAAGATAATTCCCTGCAACGTAAGAAAGAGTGTCCAAATTCAACCTAAGTTTCTTTATACTCGTCGTGCCAAAACATGGCTTATGATGGAGCGCCCCCCCGACAGGAGCTTAGCGCCGGTCGGGATCCACCGCTGGGACTGGGGCCCTCCTACCCCCACAAAATACAGGCAACTAAATACAAGATACCGATCCTCTGGCCCCATACCATTAACCACTCTGGTGAGCAAGGACCAACACCAAAGCTAAAGTACAAGTCCATCAACAGTCCAGCACCTATCCGTTCTACCTATCCAGGCCACGGAAATCCCAGCACAATCAATAAATCAATACCACTGGCGGCATTGCTCCAGCCTTGCGCCTCTTATCCTCATAAATGCATAACAAATAAAATCCACCACCATCAACCACACCCGGCACCCAAGAAAACGTTCCGGCACTGTCCCTCAAGAAGGGCCATGACAGAGGGGCGGTACGAAGCCAATCTCCCCTAAGCAATCCGTCGAGGGAGGCACTACGCCCACCCCTTGTACCGTAATAGCCAACCCGAGACACCCCTAGGGCGACACCATTTATAGGTATCCCAACCTATGTAGAGCTAACCATATCCACCTCTTCTTCATGTTCCGCCGAAACCTGGGACTCTTGGGTAGCTGGACGGGAGCGGGAAGGGTAGCCAGGCGAGTGGGATTCATGTGCCAGTGGGCCATCGCAGTTCACACACCTGGGTGTAGTATGGCTGCAGGGACGGCCGCAAAGACAACAGGTAGCGGTGGGGCAGGAGTGATCCCCAGTAGAGTGCGGGAGGAGGCACCAGCGGCAGGAAGGAGGATGGGTGCATTTGATGCTATGGTGGCCAAACTTGTGGCAGTTCGCACACTGGGTGTATTTGTTGAAGGGTAAGCGACGCTCGGTACGGTAGGTGTTGGAAAAGGCACAGAGGCGTTTGCCAACAAAAGAAGGAGCCTTGGGTCCAGTGATGGAAATAACAACTGTTGAGGCAAGTTTGCCGATACGTGCTATATCTGAGGTAAGCCACCTAGGCTGTTCAGTGAGAGATAAGCCTGAGTTAAAGGTGGTGAGTTCTTGGGCAAGGGATGCCAGAGGGGTGGAGGTAGCGATGCCATGTACCAGTAGCGGGGTGGCAGGGGTGTCAAGGTGGACGGTAGAGGCACCAGGAATGAGGTGCAAAAAGGTGCCAACTTTGCCATTGACTGTTGTGGCTCTGACCATGTCCATCGTGGTGAGGGTAACATGTCCATCCCGGAAGGAGGCAGACTGGATAAGAGTGGAGGCCAAGACCTGGTTGATGCTGTCGCGTAGCTGTAGAGCAGTGCATGTGAGGGGGGCAGCGTCTCTTTTGATGATGAGCCGACGCTCACGCATGGTTAAGCCCTTTTTCTTATCAGCAAGGGGCTTAGCCAAGGTGGAGGAGGGTTTGGCTGGCTTGGGGCCAGGCTTTGTAGATTTCTGGGAGGGCTTCCTTGCTCTCCTAGTAACGGTAGCCCAAGAAGGAGGGGCTGCCGGGCCAGGAGGTTGGGCATGGGGAAGGGTAGGAGGTGGAGGAGGAACAGAGGGTTGCTCTGTGGTAGAGGTAGTAGGAGGTGGTTGCGGGGCAGTAGTCGGAGCAGTCTGAGAGAAAGCGAAGCCACGAAGGGTATCTATTTCCTCAGTAAGGGCGGCGATGTGCTCGGTTGGCCCATCGGTCGCCTTCCTGTAGTCTTCGTGCAGTATTTGCATCATGTGGATCATAACTGGAAAGGCTTTTGCAAAACTGAACGGTGCTTTAAATTTCTGTTCCTCTGCCAGCTGTTCAAACATGCTCATGAAGGCACCGAAAGGGCCTTCAAAGTCATCTTTTGTGTATTGGTTTAGGGAGGTGGTGGTGCCGCTGCGTGGGCGTTTAAGCGAGGGGGGGCCCCGAGGCCGAAAGATAGGTGATAACCCACTTTGTGAAGCCCCTTCAGGCTGCGTGGGAGGTTGTGGAACGAGAGGGGGTGTAGACCCCATGATGAAGGTGAGGAAGGGAAACTTTGACCCTGGTCGGGCCAAAGAAAGGTATCGTGGTGGATACGATAATTCCCTGGAATGTAAGAAAGGGTGTCGAAATTCAATCTGAGTTTATTTCTACTCGTCGCGCTAAAACATGGCTTATGATCGAGCGCCCCCCTGACAGGACCTTAACCCCGGTCGGGATCCACCGCTGGGACTGGGGCCCGGCTACCCCCGCAAAATACAGGCAACTAAATACAAGATACCGGGCCTCCGGCCCCGTACGGTTAACCACTCCAGTGAGCGAGCGCCAACACCAAAGCTAAGGTACAAGTCCATCCACAGTCCAGCACCCATCCGCTCCACCTATCCAGGCCACGGAAATCCCAGCACAATCAATAAATCACTACCACCGGCAGCATTGCTCCGATCTCGCGCCTCTTATCCTCATAAAATTCATAACAAAGTAAATCCACCATCATTAACCCCACCCGGGACCCAAGAAAACGTTCCAGCAATGTCCCTCAATAGGGCCATGACAAAGGGGCGGTACAAAGCCAGTCTCCCCTAAGCAATCAACCGAGGCAGGCATAAAAGCCCACCCCTTGCACCATAATAGCCAACCCCAGAGACCCCTAGGGCAATATCCGTATAGGTATCCCAACCTATGTCGAGCCAACCATGTCCACCTCTTCTTCATGTTCCTCCGAGGCCTCAGATTCTTGGGTATCTGGACGGGGGCGAGAAGGGCAAACAGGTGAGTGGGATTCATGTGGGCCATCACAGTTCACACACCTGGG
>LN890950.1:1089873-1110495 GCA_900010015.1 Tuber aestivum
CCCCTAAGCAATCAACCGAGGCAGGCATAAAAGCCCACCCCTTGCACCATAATAGCCAACCCCAGAGACCCCTAGGGCAATATCCGTATAGGTATCCCAACCTATGTCGAGCCAACCATGTCCACCTCTTCTTCATGTTCCTCCGAGGCCTCAGATTCTTGGGTATCTGGACGGGGGCGAGAAGGGCAAACAGGTGAGTGGGATTCATGTGGGCCATCACAGTTCACACACCTGGGTGTGGTATGGCTGCAGGGACGGCCACAAAGGCAGCAGGTAGCGGTGGGGCAGGAGTGATCCCCAGTGGAGTGAGGGAGGAGGCACCAGTGGCAGGAAGCAGGTGAGGTGCATTTGATGCCGTGGTGGCTGAACTTGTGGCAGTTGGCGCACTGGGTGTATTTGTTGAAGCGTAAACGACATTCGGTACCCTAGGTATTGGAGAAGGCAGAGAGGCGTTTGCCAAGAAAGGAGGGAGCCTTGGGTCCAGTGATACAGATGACAAGAGTTGAGGCGAGTTTCCCGATACGTGCTATATCAGAGGTGAGCCATCTTGCCTGTTCAGTAAGAGACAAGCCAGAGTTGAAAGTAGTAAGTTCTTGGGCGAGAGAAGCCAGAGAAGTAGAGGTAGCCATGCCATGCACCAGAAGCTGGGTGGCAGGGGTGTCGAGGTGCACGGTCGAGGCAACAGGAATGAGGTGCAAGAAGGCGCCAACTTTACTCTTGACGGTTGTGGCTCTGATCGTGTCCATAGTGGTAAGGGTAACATGTCCATCCAAGCAGGAAACAGACTGGATAAGAGTGGAGGCCAAGGCCTGGTTGATGCTGTCGCGTAATTGTACAGCAGTAGTGGTGAGGGGGGTAACGTCTCGTTTGACAATGAGCCGACGCCTGCGCATAGTGAGACCCTTTTTCTTGTCGGTAAGGGGCTTAGCCGAGGTAGAGGAGGGTTTGGCTGCCTTCCGGCCAGGCTTTGTAGGTTTCTGAGAGGGCTTCCTCGCCCTCCTAGCGATAGTAGCCCACAGAGGCGGAGCTGCTCGGCCAGGAGGTTGGGTCTGGGTCTGGGGAGGAGGTGGAGGAGGGACAGAGGGTTGCTCTGTAGTGTTAGGGGTAGGGGGTGCCGGCGGGGCAGTGGTAGGTGCAGTCTGAGAGGAAGCGAAGCCACGAAGGGTGTCTATTTCCTCAGTAAGGGCGGCGATGTGCTCGGTTAGTCCATCGGTCACCTTCCTGTAGTCTTCATGCAAAATTTGCATCATGTGGAGTATAACGGGAAAGGCTGTTCCAAAGCTGAGAGGTGCTTCAATCCCGGCTTCCGTTGCCAAATCATCAAACATCTTCAAGAAGATGCCATTAGGACCTTCATAGGCGTCTGGTACTTGTATAGTTGAGGTGGTACCACTGCGTGGTCGTTTAAGCGACGGGGGGCCCTGTGGCCGAAAGATAGGTGACAAGCGACCCTGCCCATAAAACTGCGAGGCCCCGTCAGGCTGGGTAGGAGGTTGCGGAACGAGAGGGGGTGAAGATCCCATGATGGAAGTAATGAGGAGAAACCTTGACCCCGGTCAGGCCAAAGAAAGGTATCGTGGTGGATAAGATAATTCCCTGGAAGGTAAGAAAGGGTGTCCAAATTCAATCCAAGTTTATTTATCCTAGTCCCGCCAAAACATAGCTTATGATCTAGCTAACACCCCACGTAACCCATAAATCATAACAAAATCACTACCACGGCAGACCGTCTCGCAACCCTCCACCCCAACATAAATCCAAAAAATCACTACCAACAGGCTCACGGGCGCTCAGACCGCAAGCGATCTCCCGGATTCACACGTCTTCCTGTCTCGCAAATCCTATCCGTCGCTCACACCCCCATCAGTAATTTCCGTTTCCACGTACTCAACAAAAGAAAGATACAATCTATCCCATCACCTAGTCACATTCCTCCAATGACCTGAAATATCAACAAACGTGCCATCACAAAAACAACAGCGGGGACCTTTAACCCATTCACATCCCCTTGCCCAAGTCAACACACGCGACACCTACTCGCCAAACTCCATGGCACCCCACTCTTCAAAAGTCTGAACCCAGTACAAATCCATACAGCGATCCAGACACAGCGGGGAGTTGGCAAAGTGTCGGATGAAGGCCTCTCGTCGCGAGCGTGGGCCCGAAGCACCGGTGATAGTGTTATTGCAACCATAGCAAACCGTATCGTTCTCGGGGACGAAAAACCACTTATTGCCCCCGATCCTCGCAGTAGGCAACCGGCAACAACCATATTCGTAGGTTGTGGAACACCTAACACATTCCCACACATTTTCTTTGACGATTAGCTGCCTGTTCCGCTCCACCAGGAGTGTCCCATCAAACGGATTTCCGGCAACCACCAACTCGCCATCCACTTCAAGGACACTCTTCTGGATTCCCAGCCCCAACCACCGGTGCCTCCTCCACCCTTCTTGCCACTCCTTGACCTTCCCGTCCTTAAACAATGTATCCGCTGAGGGTCGGTCCCGAAGGTAGCGCATAGTCGTGACCCAGTGATCCTGATCATCGCGGCCAGGGCAGTCACCATGTCCTACCAGTCCAGTGCCGCTTCGTATCCGTATCAGGACATACGCATCTAGTCTGGTGAGCCCCCTAAGGTGTCTGGGCGCAGCTGGTGCCCGTTCGTAGTAGCCATGGCCCTGTACACGGTGCCATTCAGCCCACTCGTGTCGGCGTAGCTCGCGCGCCATCGCCGCATGTCCGATGCCGAAGCTAACTCCTTCCCAGTCAGTGCGTTTAAGCATGCGGGACACACATTCTTTGGCCTTCAAATCAACCAGCTCATTCCCGGCAATGCCAGTATGCCCCGGGACCCACTCGCAGTGTACCTTCCCGCACCCATTCAACAGCGGGGCGAGCACCTCCCAGGCCTCAGCCAAATCGCCTTCAGGGAACGCGCTCTCGATCAGCATCAGCACAGGGACACAATCCAAAAAGATATGGGCATTAGCTCCGGGGTGAACCTCCTTCAGGTATCTCAAGGCCCCCACGACCGCAAACAGCTCACATTCCACAATGCTCCATGACGGGGGCACTGCCTGTCGCATCACATACATGCTACCTTGATAATACACGGCCCATGCAGCACCAGCCTTGCCCGAGTGTTTGGACCCATCAGTGTATACCACCACCCCTGGTGAGTTCATAAGGCCAACGACCCTGTCAGCATGTCTCGCAGTGATCACTTCCTTGCCTTTACCTATAGTAACCGTTGGTCGCTCCGGTAACTCGACGTCTGACATTTGTCTTTGCGCCACCATGCCTTCTTCCTTCCAGGTCAGCCTGATGTGTCCGAACCAAGGGTGGTCGGCACAATGCCGAAGGTTGATGAACCAGCTGTAGCATCGCCGCTGGAGGTACCGTCCCTGTACATGAGCAGGTGGTACACCAAACTCGGCCAACAGGATATTGTTAGCCATCTTAAAGGGGGTACGGAACACAGAACGCAGGCAGTTGTTAACATGAACCTGAATCTGTTTCACATACGACCCGTAGTCGGTTACAAATTCAAGCCCGTAATAGACGGTCGGGAGGTAGGCTGCTTGCACCAAACGGCAAGTTTCCCATGCACCAATACCACCCACACCACCATATCTCCGCCCCAACGCCATAATCCTCCTCCTCACATCCAACCCCCTATCCAACCAATACCTCACATGAGCTGAAAAATTCAGGAAAACATTAAACCTATACCCAAGTACCCTCAGATCCTCAGACGGCTCAACCAGTTCCCCCATCAGCTCCACCCCATCCTAAGCCCTATCCCCAAACCCAATCCACTGGGTCTTGAGGGCACTAAAACCCACACCACAAGCTCTTGCCACCCTGTCGAGGTCCAAGAACAGTTCCCCAGCATGTCCTTGAGCGGCCCGCTGACTCCCGGCAGCCACCAGGACCACTCCGTCATCCACATAAGACACCACCACATGTCGCACACCCGGTGAGTATCGCATCCTAGGTGAGAAACTGTCGGCCACATATGCACCGAACAGGAACGGGGACAGGGGAGACCCCTGTGGGATACCTTTGCTCATGTGGTACCCTTTAGAAACCCGCCCATTAAATCGGAACTGAACTGTCCTGTTAGCACACTACCGCCGTACCCAACGACACAGTGTAATGGTGCATCCTCTTGCCATCAAAAAATCGGAGAGGAGGTCAATATTAATGTTATCAAACCCTCCTTCCACATCCACCGACAGCATCATCCTGTGGTAGCCCTCATTGTGCTTCAGGAACTCGAACACAACTGCCATGGCATCGTGGACACCTCGTTTCCGCCGCGAACCGAACTGGGTATCTCCCAACTCCAGACATTGTGCCAGCCTAATGAGAATTACCCGTTCCGCCACTTTGGCCATAACCGGTAACAGGTGGATCATCCTCCATGCCTTGACCACATCGTATCGCGGTTTGCCAACCTTGGGGATGAGTACAACCTCCGCCTCATGCCAGTCCGGGACATCGTGTCTCAGCCCATGGTCCAGCATCCGCCTCATGTCTTCAGGACATCCTCTCTTCCAGAACCTCAAAAACGGGTATCCCATGTCATCCAACCCCGGACCTGTGTTGGTGGGCGATCTCTGCAGTGCCAATTCCATTTCTAGGGCAGATTCCAGAGTCACCTTAGTGGGGGCCCATTCTGGTCGATCCCCCGGTTCCAGTTGTGCCGCGATGGCATCCGAGATGTCTTCATAGATTGCCGCAACCGTGCCATCAGATAGCTCCATAGCCGGCAGTGTCCTTCTGGCATCTAAACATTGTACCATCTTAAACACAGAGGGGTCCTCAGCCTGGCTCAGCTGTCCACAGCTGTACTCAAACCGTGCCCGGACTACCGAAGCCCTGTACACACATCTTGCCAACCGATAGTCAGCATTGTAGTTGGGGTCCTGCCGCCCAAACCGTCTCAACCACCGGACATCTCGTCGTATCCGCTCCAGATCAGGCGTCTACCATCGGCATGGGATCCTACTGGGCGGAGGCCTAGGTAGTACATCAACAATCCCCCGAGCTGCAGCCCAAAGCTTATCGTCCGGTACACCCCTCAGAGCCTCTAGTTCCGTAGCGACCTTCTCCCAGCAGACCTTTTTCCACGCCGGGCGCGTCCTAGTCATATCTGTGGGTGCCGTTACATCCAACTTGATCAGCTGTCCCATGTGTTCACACCCAACAATGTCGCTGTATCGGTGTCGAATCGAGTTCACATAATGTATGCACAAGTCAATCCTCGAGATGTCACGGAAGGTAGGCTCGACGGGGAAGGTCATGTTGTACCCGTTATCCTGCATCCATCCCCTCAACCATCCACCCCTATGGTTCCGGCCGGCAGGGTCCCAGTACGGGTCTCGGGCATTCCAGTCGCCCAATAACACGTCGCACCCGACCAGCTTTCCTAACTCCCGGCAAAACACCTCTTTGCCATCCTTCAGCGGGAGGTAAACACCAGCAAGCTTCCTTTCCACCCCACCATCATAACATCGCACCAAAGAAAAACATCGCTCATGCCTAACAACATCAAATAGCCCACACAAAGCTGAGCGCACAAAAACCTCAACCCCAGAACCCTTAACAAATGAAAACAAATCCCACCCGTTAGCTTCATGTGGCACATGTAAACCATCTGCATCAACTGGTGGTTCCAAAACAAAAAACAAATCAACATAGGAAAACAACTCAAATGCCGCCTTCCGATCCCTCAACCCCCGACCAACATTTAACGCAAGAGTTGTAAAATGCATCAATAAGGGAAGGAGGCTGGAGCCTCTGCGGAACCACCTGAGCTCACCGAGCCCTCACCATGTAGAGTCGTATACCCCACGACAACTGGGTTATCAAGCATGCCACTCACATACTTGTTTTTATCAAGCCTTCCAATCCGTGGTAGCCCACTCTTCTTAGTAGGCGGCGGGGGGGATACAGGAGGTGGTGGGGGAGGGGGGGGGGAGGGGTCGACCTCTTTGCCTTTGGACGATGAGGCATTATTGCCGCGTCTCACCTCCTTGCAATCCTTCCTCAAGTGCCCTTCCCGGCGGCAGTTGTAGCACTTCCTAGCCACCCTATCATTCTCGCAGTTGTGGAAAACATGTCCCACCTCATAGCAATTGCTACATTTCAGTACTTTCTTGCACTCGAAACCCATGTGGCCAATATTGCCACATTTCCTGCACTTCCTGGTAAACTTCCCGGATGGCACGATAGCTGCTTGTCCCTCAGAAGCCTCCAACTCCTTGCAGTATTCAGCATCCCTCGACTCACCATCATTCTCCCTCCTGCTCCTTCTCATTGTCTGATCTGAGAAGCCTTTGCGACTAGTGTCGTCAACCGTCTCAGGCGACGGGGCCGATGGCGGGAGAGTGGGCGGGGTGCCTCGTGTCTCTGTAGCAGTACAAGACAGGTGGCCGGTAAAGTGGTCCGACCTGTCACACAACAAACAAAGCCTGCAGGTGTGGGAACAAGCGTTCCCCTTAACCCCTGGGCAGTTAATCATGCCACACTCATGGTCCTTAGACAAGTATGACCCTAAACAAAACCGACATTGGGAGGGGAAGGCGCAGGTAACCTGCATGTGTCCAACCTGGAGACACTTCTGGCACACCACTGGAGGGCGATGCTCCATGAAAACTCTCACCGGTCTGGGGCGTCCTCTTAAGCACACAGTGCCCTTGGTTAGCGCCTCCAAAATGGCATCGTTCTTCTCAACCACGAACCTGATTCCACAGGTAGCGGCATTGTTTTGTCTCAAGGCCTTGGCCAATCCCAACAGGGCCGGGCGTCCAGCAGTGTTGATACCAGGGTTGGACTGTTCAATGTCAAGGCAGAGACCGTCATAAGCCTTGTCCTTAGTCCAGGATTCCACTTTCCAAACAGATCCACGACCAGTATCCGCCAGTGGTACCTGTCCTACACGAATGGTGATTTTGTCCATGTCGCATTGGAATTCGAAGTCCGGAATTGCCAGCTCCTTGAGGAGGATCATCCTGATCCGTTCCAACTGTCGACTGATCTGGCCGACCTCGTGCTGTGCAAGCGTCATAAAAATACAGCCAATCGGGGTCTGAAACACTGCTTCCTTAATGTACGGGACTGTGCCTGCTACCCTGTCTGTGTTGGACAGGAGAATGTTGATGCGAGACCTAATGGTCTCAATCATAATGCCATCCGGCAGCTCTACCGATTTCCTGTTCAGGAACCTGATAGTGAGACCACGGCTCTTGGCCTTAGGTGTCGGCGAGGAGGAAGGGGGCGCAGGCACGCTGCTGTCACCCCTGTCGAACCTGGTGTTAGCAAGATAGCTCCTCTTACCCACCACAGTCTTCCAGGCCCCAGGTACTGCTGCTGGTGGTCCCTCAGGGAGGGATGGTTCCTCATCAGTCGTGGGTGTTTCTGCCTCCTTGGGCCTCATGGTTGTGACTAATCTAGGCTTGGTCTTGGCCTTCTTGTCAGTCTTGGGGGTGGGGGTAACAGATACTCAACCATCACTGTCCGAACTGGAGGAGCTCGACGAGCCGCCCCCTGTTGGCAGTGGGAGGGCCACCTCCACTGGCCTCTTCTTCTCCTTCCTGGGCCTCGTGCAGTCGGCGGACAGTTGTCCCCTCGCCTTGCAATTGAAGCACTGCCTCTTCTCCTTATCGTCTACCCGGGAAGGGGCCGAGGAGGGTGTGGCTTTGGCGGCATCAGGTGCCATGTGCCTATTGGCCACCGTGGCCCAAGACACTTTCTTAGCAGCAGGAGCAGCCGCAGCTGACTCCCTACTCACATACGGAGTGTTTTTCGTAGGGGGGGGAGGAGGGGGAACGGGGGTGTCACGAGAGAGCCCAGCCCTTCCTTGGACTGCAGCCTCAAGCTTCCTGTTCTCCTCTTCCAGCTCAAACACCCGGTTCCTCAGGGACCTATACAGTATCCGAGATGTATCCAACATCCGGAACAGGTTCTGCATATCCACGGCAACTTCCTCGAAGTTGTTGTATCCTTTCTTCCCATCAAACAACAATCGTCGAACATCCTCACCCTGGTAGTCCGACTCAGAACTCGAATCCAAACTATCTTCGGAGGGGCTATGGGCATCCCCCGTGCATGGGATAGCCGCAGGGGTCCCGATTTCATCAAGTACCTCAAGAATCAAATCTCAGGATACCACCGACTCCGATCGTCTCAAGGGAGGGGCATACAAATCTTCATCCACCCTCCTCAAAGCTTCTTCTGCAGCATCCAGCTGCCACATCGCATCCTGCGCCCTTGCCACCCGTGCATCCATTGATTCGGGCTGGGTGGGGGGTTGCTCCACCAGAGGCGAGCTGGACCAAACTGGGGAAGACGGGATTGCCTCGGAGTCAGCATACTTACTGTCTCCCATCCCGGTGGCCTCGGTATTCCTGTTGCTGCCCATGTCCATGGAGGTGTCTCTGGCAATCACCTCCGCAGAGGGAAGCACGTCAGCAGTAGCCAAAGGGGGGGAACTTCCCTTATCTGATGACTCAATAATAGACGGCGGGTATGGGACCTTCTTGAACCGCGGAGCCGTCTGTTGCCTGATTTCACCCAGGGTTAGTGGGTCCCGGGGAATCACTTTCATTTTCCGCCCTTACTTAGTCGGCACACCCTTAGTAGGAGTGAGAACTGAACCCGAACTGCCACTGGATATAGATACCAATGTGGGGTCAGGGGAGGGGGATCGTCCACGTTGTTTTCGTTCCACAAATGGGGGCGGCGTGGGTTCATAATCAGAGTCCAACAAAGGTTTGAGGTCGAACGTCCCTTTCTTGTAAATTTTCTTGTGGCCCGACGATAGCGATGCCTCCAAGGAGGGAGTGGAGTGGCTCCTGCCAGCTAATGGGGCCAATGTTCCGGGCGCCATTGCTTCCACAACAGATTGAAGCATGATCTGCCTCGGAGGGGTAGATGCCCAACTGGAGGCCTCCATCGTGGATGGAGCGCTGTTATCAGCATGGGCCAGGGCAGCCGAGTCCGGGATTACTGCCTGTGAATCACCAGGGGCCAAGGGAGTGGGGGACGGATCAAATTCCGAGCCCCCATCGGGGTTGTGTCGGTCGAAGAAACCGGTTGTCGAGGCAAGGTCCAGGCCACACTCAGCCAAACAACCCTTACCCACCAGGTAACTGCCAACCAAACATTCCACCTCTTTCATCGTGACAGGCTTGGCATTAGCAACCATAGTCCTCACACCAGCATCAAACACCTCATTCATAGCGTTGACGCAAGCGTAATTGTAATCAAATGAAAGGAACCGGTAGTTCCCGCCAGGTGCACGGTAAGACCGTGTCTTCATTTCGACGAGGGCGGGACGATGTTTCACAGCATCATGTGCTGGAACCGGGACGTCGACAATAACCGAGGGTGTACCCAAGGAGAAGGAGGAAGGTTCCGCATCCCTGAACATGGACGAGGAAACCTTAAACGACAAGGCCGAAGCCTGAGGAGAATGGGAGGGAGACAACATGTCCGCCCACACAACTGCACCTGGGATTACCGGGCTAAAACTACGGATATCTGGCCCAAAGTGCCTTTGAGGCTAGGTAGTGCACACCAACTCGACCCTAAGCGAGGGGAGGAGGGAAGTAAATGTTTCAGGTGATACGAAACAAAATAAACAAACAAAGTGCGAAATAAATAACCGAGCCAAATAAGTTCAAAGAGGTAAAGGAATCTCCCTGGCACGTAAGAAAGGGTGTCCAAATTCAATCTAAGTTTTTATTTTTACTCGCTACCGCCAAATCATGGCTTACGAACGAGCGCCCCCCCGACAGGAGCTTAACGCCGGCCGGGATCCGCCGATGGGACTTGGGCCCTGCTACCCCCGCAAAATACACGCAACTAAATACAAGATGCCGATCCTCCGGCCCCATACCGTTAACCACTCCAGTGAGCGAGCACCAACACTAAAGCTAAAGTACAAGCCCATCAACAGTCCAGTACCCACCCGTCCCACCTAGCCAGGCCACGGGAATCCCAGCACAATCAAAAAATCACTACCATCGGCAGTCCGATCTCGCGCCAAAAATCCTCATAAAAATCATAACAAAGTAAATCCACTATCATCAACCCCACCCGGCACCCAAGAAAACATTCCAGCACTGTCCCTCAAAAGGGCCATGACAGAGGGGCGGTACAAAGCCAGTCTCCCCTAAGCAATCAGTCGAGGCAGGCATAAAGCCCACCCCTTGCACCGTAATAGCCAACCCGGGACACCCCTAGGACGATATCCTCATAGGTATCCCAACCTATGTAGAGCCAACCATGTCCACCTCTTCTTCATGTTCCTCCGCATCCTCAATCTCTTGGGTAGCTGGACGGGGGCGAGAAGGGCAAAGAGATGAGTGGGATTCATGTGGGCCATCACAGTTCACACACCTGGGCGTAGTATGACTGCAGGGACGGCCTCGAAGGCGACAGGTAGCAGTGGGGCAGGAGTGATCCCCAGTAGAGTGAGGGAGGAGGCACCAGCGGCAGGAGGCAGGCAGGATGCATTTCATGCTGTGGTGGCCAAACTTGTGACAGTTTGCACACTGGGTGTATTTGTTGAAGCGTAGACGGCGCTCGGTACGGTAGGTATTAGAGAAGGCTGAGAGGCGTTTGCCAATGCAAGAGGGAGCCTTGGGTCCAGTGATGGAAATAACCACGGTCGAGGCGAGTTTGCCGATGCGTGCTAAATCAGAGGTAAGCCACCTAGGCTGTTCCGTAAGAGACAAGCCTGAGTTGAATGTAGTGAGTTCTTGGGCAAGAGACGCCAGAGAGGTAGAGGTAGCAATGCCATGTACCAGAAGCTGGGTGGCAGGAGTGTCGAGGTGGACGGTAGAGGCACCAGGAATGAGGTGCAAGAAGGTGCCAACTTTGCTGTTGACAGTGGTTGCTCTAACGGTATCCATAGTGGTAAGGGTAACATGTCCATCCCGGAGGGAGATGGACTGGATGAGAGTGGAGGCCAGGGCCTGGTTGATGCTGTCGCATAGCTGTACAGCAGTAGATGTAAGGGGGGCAGCGTCTCTTTTGATGATGAGACGACGCTCACGCATGGTAAGGCCCTTTTTCTTTTCGGTACGGGGCTTAACCGAGGTGGAGGAGGGTTTGGCTGGCTTGGGGCCAGGCTTTGTAGGTTTCTGGGAGGGCTTCCTTGCTCTCCTAGTAACGGTAGCCCAAGAAGGAGGGGCTGCCGGGCCAGGAGGTTGGGCATGGGGAAGGGTAGGAGGTGGAGGAGGAACAGAGGGTTGCTCTGTGATAGTGGTAGTAGGAGGTGCCGGCGGGGCAGTGGTAGGAGCAGGCTGAGAGAGGATGGAGGCACGAAGGTTGTCCAGTTCCTCAGTAAGGGCGGTGATGTGCTCGGTTAGCCCATCGGTCGCCTTCCTGTAGTCTTCATGCAAAATTTGCATTAGGTGGAGTATAACGGGAAAGGCTTTTCCAAAAGTGAGGGGTGATTTAATCTTGGCTCCCGCTACCAAATCTTCAAACATCTTCAAGAAGATGCCATTAGGACCTTTGTAGGCGTCGGCTGGTATTTCTATAGTTGAGGTGGTACCACTGCGTGGTCATTTAAGCGAGTGGGGGCCCTGAGGCCGAAAGATAGTGATAAGCGACCCTGCCCACAAAACTGTGAGGCCCCGTCAGGCTGGGTAGGAGGTTGTGGAACGCGAGGGGGTGAAGACACCATGATGGAGGTGATGGAGGGAAACTTTGACCCCGGTCGGGCCAAAGAAAGGTATCGTGGTGGATAAGATAATTCCCTGGAACGTACGAAAGGGTGTCCGAAGGAGATTACCAGATTGCGTGACGAATGTAAAATAGAAAGGTGCACACCCCTTGATATACTAAGGAAATCCTCCATGATCACTAATACAAAAGAAAAATATTAACAGGGGGCGCAGCCGCGACTTTTCCGTCAGGTTCCGCCATCTTCCGTTGCGCGGCAACACATCCCAATCATTCAGCACAAAGGAAATCTAACCATGCACCCAAGAAAATCACAACCAATACATGCAATGAAAAACCCATGCACGCTCCATCTTCCTAGTCGCGTGGACGTCACACTAGCCCCCCTCTCCGACGCCGAAGTCCCATGAGGCGAGTTATTCGGGCAAGGGTCCAGGTTTATGTGGGTAGCGTGCATTAAACCGATCCAGAGCTTCGAGTCCGTTGATGGATTCGACAGCCTCCCAGGTGGCCTCAGCGTATCCCTTCCAACGGATCAAATACCGTAAACGGTTTCGAACGAATTTGGCATCTAGGATCTCTTCTACCTGCCATTCGGGTTCGCCATCAACCTCCATGGTGGGGGTGGCTGTATCTCCTGGCCTGGAAGAGGGTTGTGTGGGGTGAGATCAGGAAGAGAAACGTGAAACACGTTATGGACCTTCATGGTGGGAGGGAGATCCAAACGATAGGTGTGGGTTCCCATCTGGGCGAGGATGGGGTAAGCGACGAAACGTTTGTCGTCTAGCTTTACCGAGGGTCGCTTGGTTCTAATATTTTTGGCATTTAACCAGACCCGGTCTCTGATTCGGAAATGAGG
Organism: Tuber aestivum; assembly: GCA_900010015.1. Lineage (NCBI taxonomy): Eukaryota > Fungi > Ascomycota > Pezizomycetes > Pezizales > Tuberaceae > Tuber > Tuber aestivum. The sequence continues at coordinate 1,102,439 of LN890950.1, forward strand.
GGCTGGGAGCCTTCCTTTGTCGGCGTATTCTTGTTGTCTATCCTGAGCAAACCCTATCTCGGTCCTCAGGTGATCATGGATATCCTTGATATGGTCCATGAACATTCCAGCCGTAGGCTCGTCGCTGGTCACCACAGGGGTGTCTATGAAGCCCATGCGGGGGTCATACCCATGGTTGGCAAAGAAGGGGGATAGGCTGGTGGATTTAGAAGCATGGTTGTTGGCCGCGAACTCGGCCGTTGGGAGCCACAGGGACCACTCGTCTTGCTGGTAATTGACTACAGCCCTAAGGTCCTGTTCCACGATGGCATTGACACGTTCTGTCTGGCTATCGGTTTGGGGGTGGAACGCGCTAGATAGCTTTCGTTCTACCAGGAGTCTTTCGCACACGGTTCTCTAGAACGCTGCAGTGAACTGGGTGCCACGGTCAGAGGTGATGGTCTTGGGAAGGCCATGGGGTTTCCAAACGTGACACAGATATAGGTCGGCGAGGGTAGGGTCATCGATGGTAGGGCGACAGGTGCCAAAGTGGTGCATTTTCGACATTGAGTCGACCACTACCAGGATAGCGTCATTCACTTGGCTCCATGGCAGACCGGTAACGAAATCCATGGAGATATGTTCCCATGGGCGGTTAGGTATGGGTAGGGGACGGAGGACGCCAAACGGGGTGTGCCGGGAGGTACGGCTACGTTGGCAAACATGGCAGTTGGCCATGAAGCAGCCAATATCTTTCCTCATACCAGGCCAGACATAACGCCAGGACATCAGCTCATGGGTCTTGGCACGTCCTGGGTGACCTGCGGAAGGCCGGTCGTGAGAGTCCTGTATGAGCCGCAGGCGTAACTCATTGTGTCGAGGAACATAAATCCGGTCGCGGTAGAGGAGGGGATTTTCCTCGGGTCTGCACTCATTCAGTGACAGGAGGCGGGAGTGTCTATCACCCTTGTCAAGGGCGCGGAGGACCTGGATTGGGATAGTGTCAGCTTCATAGGCTTCTTTCCAAAGGTCTTCAATAGGGGACGCTCCAGTGGTGAGCGTAATGTTCGCCAACAAACTCAGAGACTGAGACTTTAACACCACTTGGGTCCGGTGGCTTTTCCATTCCTCCACCTCCTCTGGCGTCTCGTTCTTCATCTGGGTCAAGGCGTCAGCCTTGCCATTTAGCCTTCCGGGTTGGTACTCGATCCAGTAGTTGAACTGGGATAGGAATTCAGACCAGCGGGCCTGTCAGTTGTTCAATAGTCTCTTGGTGGTGAAGTGTTTGAGGTTGAGGTGGTCTGTCAAGATAGTCACCTGTCTTCCGAGAAGGTAGGACCGCTATTCCTCAAAGCCTCTGACCATGGCTATGAGTTCCTTGTCATAAATGTCATAGTTGTATTCGGCAAGACTGTGGTTGCAGGAATAGAAGGCAACAGGGTGGAGACATCCGCTGTCGTCCTTTGGCGACATAACACCAGCAGAGACAAAGTCGGAGGTGTCGGTTTCAATGACCACTTCTTCGTGGAAATCAAAGTAGGCGAAGACAGGGGCCGTGGTGAAGGCTTTCTTTAATCATTCGAAAGCACGTTGACATTCAGGGGTCCACACAAAGGGTTTGATTTTCTTGGTGAGAGCCATTAGGGGGCACGCCAAACTGGAGGAGGCGCGGACAAACCATCGGTAAAAGTTACCGAAGCCAAGGAAGGCGCTGACCTCACGTATGCCGTCGGGTACAGGCCAAGTTGTCACGGTTTCCACCTTGGCATTATCCATTCGAATACTTTCGGGGCTGATGATGAAACCAAGGTATTTTACATGGGTGACATGAAATTCGCACTTCTGTGGTTTGGCTTCAAGGTCGGCCTCCTGCAAGGCTTTGAGTACCCAGCGCACGTGTTCGACATGTTCCTCTTCCGTTTTTGCTGTAAATGAGGATGTCATCGGGGTAAGCAGTACAGAACCGGTCTAGTCCTTGGCGCAGAACCTTGTTAATAAAGGCCTAGAAGGTGGCGGGGGCATTGGTGAGGCCGAAGGGCATGACATTGGAGTCGAAGAGTCCATAGCGGATGGGGAAGGCGGTCTTCCAGCGAAGCTGTTTATCCATCAGGACTTGGTTGTAGGCTCCACGGATGTCGATCTTGGTGTAGATTTTGGCCTTAGCCATGTTCATGAAGGTTTCAGTTAAAAGGGGAAGAGGACCATGATCCTTGATGGTGCCTTCGTTCAGCCCCCGGTAAGCGACACAGAGTCTCAGGGTGCCATCCTTTTTCTTGATCAACAGCACGGGCGAGGCCGCGGGGGAGGTGGAAGGACTGATAAAGCCTTTCTCTAAATTTTCGTCAATCCATCCTTTCAGGGCAGCTAGTTCAGGAAGGGACAGGTTGTAGAGAGGCCTGAAGGGAGGGGTGAAGCTGGGTTTCAGGGGTATCTCATGGTCCACCCTTGGTCGGCTGGGGGGTAGTTGGGTCTGTTCCTTTTCTAGGAACACCGGTAGGAAGTCATGGTACTCCGGGGGGACGATTTCTTTGACTTCCTGTTGTTCCAATACTGTATGGTCCAGGGCGCCTTGGAGGGCGTAGGCTTTGAGGAAGTGGGGGATTTCGTGTTCGATCCCTTGCATAACGGTGACTTCTGCGGTGCAGTGTGTGAGACAGTAGTCGGATTCGAAGGTGATGGTATTGGAGGCAAAGCGGATAGTAACATCATGTTGTTTTAACCAAGGGATACCAAGGGTGAGGGGGTAACCACCAAGTTTGGTGATAAAGGCCAGGACAGATTCAAGACGGCCGTTTATCTTTAAGTCAAAACGGGTGATATGGGTGATGGCCCCAGAGCTGATGGGTCTCCCATCAATGACCGAGAGGTGTACAGGTTCTTTAAGTTGGGATAAGGGAAGGTGGTGATGGCTAGCGAAGTCTTTATCCATGAAGGGATATCCAGTTGCTCCAGAGTCAATGAGGGCGTGGGATCGGATTACGTGTTGGTTGTCTATAATATCACAGGCGACTACCAAATGGTTATCCTCAATTCCATTTTTCCATTTCGTCCAAAGATAAACTAGAAATAACTAAACAAGGAGAAGACTTAACATGTCCCATGTCAGTGCCGGAGTCTGCACATGGGACCACTAGTTTTCCGACTCTTCTTGGGTGGGGAGGGGGTCCTCAGGAGCGGGAACAGTGTGGGTGGTGGCCCCATGCATGGGGCGGGGTCCCTTGTTGGGACAGGTGGGAGCCATGTGTCCATGCCCTCGACAGTAGAGGCAGAGGCCACGGTTGATCCTTTCTTGCCTTTCGGCGGTAGAGAGTTTCCTGCGACCTGGGGAGAGGTCCATGGGGCCAGAGGCAGTGCCGGTGGCTGTGGAGGTCGGAGGGGGAGCAGGAGCGGGAGGACGAGGTGCGGCAGGGGTAGAGGTTCTCCAAGATGTGGAGGAGGAATCTTTCTTTTCGGCCGCCCTGGCACGGATGTTGTTGTCTACCTGCTTGAGGAGGGAGAGGGAGTCGTTCCAAGCTTCGGGAACTGGGAAAACATGTGGGGAAAGTGATGGTGGTTGGGATGCCATGTATGATGACCTTGTGCCAGACTTCATCTTTTCTGAGGCCAGAGGCGGCAGGAATGGTAGCTCTAATAGCTTCCTCAATAACAAAACGATGGTTTTTGAGGACAGTGGAGGCAGGAGTGTTATCCTTGGTGATGAGGAGGACATGATGGTTAGGCGTGACCTCAATGGTAGAGATAAGTTGTTTTTTGATAGCTGTGTTAACAGCATTGCGGATGTGGAGGTGCTTGGTGTCATCTGGGAGGGCAGTGCCGTCTCTTTCAATAACAATGGTATGGTCGCCTTTGGTCAAAACTTCAGCTGGTGGAGTTTTGTTTGGTATGGTTTTAGAGGGGCGGGCAGGGAGTGTTTTGGCTATCCTCTGGGCCCAGGTTTGCTGAGGTGGGGTGTTTGGTAGTGTTGGGAGTGGGGGAGCAGGGGTGGAGGCTTGCTGTTGAAGCTGTTCTTGTAGGTGTGAAATTTGTTGGTTGAGCTCGTCAATTTGCCCTTTCAAGACTGCAGTGTCACTGATGTGCCTTTGCTGGACAATGCTGAGGGGGTTGATCAGCGATTGGAAGGAGTCCTTAAAATAGTTGACTCGTAGTCTGGTACAGAGGTTGGTGTCTCTGTCAGGATTGTTTGGTTCCCATGGGGACCACTGAGCAGAGCCAGGTGTGGGTTGGTTTGCAGCAGCGGGAGGCGGGACTATATCTACAGCAGAAGGAATGTCTTCATCCATCTGGGTGTCTCCAGGCGTGGTTGGAGCTGGGGTACTCTGGTGGGGTTGAAATGGGTGTGCCAGGGGGTTGGCAGCACCCCTGCCTCTGCCTCTAGCCCGTGGAGGCATCAGAGGTGATGGGAGAAGGACTCAGTTGATAAAAGGTGATGGAAAACAAATAATAGAGAATGATTTGTTGATGAAAAGTCTGTAAAATGGGTGGCGAAGCGTGAAGATTTGGTTGTTGACCAATGAGGTGGGGGCTCGGCGAAAAACTTGGTGTGGTTTTTTCTTTCGCTGTGGTTGTAACGGGAATGGAGTCCTTTTCCCTAAATCCGGTTGTATTGATGTCTAGAGTGCATCATGTTTGGCGTTAGGTGCAGCATTCCATTCCCCCTGCAGAGCGAATGGAGCCATCGGAGGACAGCCTAATCATAGTAAGTAAAGTCAGCTTGACATGTTGAGATGTCGGGTATGGTACTAATAGTGAAAGATACGCGACAAACTCATTGGCGGACGAGCACCGTTCGTCTACCATGTGAAGAATGACATAGTATATTTTTAGGGGCTCCCAAAAGACCGCGGCGCTACTGCACAGAGGGTGGACCATCTCCTGAAAGATGACAGGTTCATGTGGGACCCGAAAGGGTATGAGGTTTGTCTCCTGTAGTTAAGTGTCCTGGAGTACTGATCAGTGCTGACCCCCAATGAACTGGACACAGGCTCTGCATCTACGATTCCTTGCTCCACAGATCCCAAACGCAATGTATAGTAATTACTTTGCTGGAAAGAAAATGCGAGGTCTTGTGGACCCCAATTTCATCGACCTGATCAATGGTACTATGATTTGCTTGACTTGCGCGATAATTTGCCATACCCTCAGGGCATGGCAAACAGGGATCTATGTCGAGCAGAGGGACTTCAAGCCCGAGCTGGTTGCTGGTGAGGACGTATAATTCCCGTTGTATGTCGGCTGTGAATCTGGCTAACTTGTTACAAACCAAATAAGACCTGTTTGAATGGCCGAGATAAACTTGGCATAAATGTCCGATCAGAGTCCAGGAGATGATTGTACCAAGCGTTCATCAAACCATCGAGAAAAAGATGGAGCAAGACTATGGCATCCAACAGGATCAGCTGGAAGGCTATGATGATGACTGGGACGCTGTGAGCACAGAACTAGAATGCCGGAAATTGAACTCTGCCCAGCATCAGCCCTATCACTGTAGCCAGGAACTCACTGACTCGCCCATGATCCCCAGGTTCAGCTTCCTGCGCATCAGGGGTTTGTCGCAGGACACGAATGACACTGCAGATAGCAGACAGATGCCCTATGGTGATGGACTGGAGTTTCTCAATTGTGGCTTGACAAGTCAAGAGGATCCCCTCGAAGTCACAAAACATTCGGCGACAGACAGCCAGAATATTGATTTCAGACACCTTGGCTCTCGGCTCGCGCTTAGTCTGGAGGATTCACAGGATGTGGGGACTGTACAAGGCGGCGATTTTGATACTAGTAATCTGTTAGGAGATGGCGACAGGGCGCTGGATGTGGGTACCGGCCAGGAGACTCGTGGCATTGCCTGAATAGGGAGTGACAGATGCAGAAAGAGCATGTTTATAATGAAAGGGTTTGAGTGACTATGGCAAGAATCCGCAAGGGAGGGGGGAGAAAATTGGTGCTATTAAATATCACCAGATGTAATAGCGTAGCCGGGATGGCCCTGTAGAGTTCAAGTCAATAAAGATGAGTCAAATGTGAGCAGATCTCCATATTGGAGGCGCTGTAGTAGACAGCGTCCAGATTCTATAAGAAGTACGGGCCCAGGATTCCGAAGGCGCCACAAACCTGGCATAGAATTCTGGACTCCAAAACGATCAGGGTAGGCTCACCATGCAGGCGCCCCAACCAGGCCAGTTTCACCTGTGCCAAATCTAGATACCTTACCAGGTAAGTCTAGAAGTCCAGACGTGAGCGCCAGGTGCAAGATAATCTGGAGGAGAACATAACGCGTCACAACGTCCGGGGCTAAGTCATATCATCTGGACGCAGACATCCTGGATTGTGGGGTAGCAGGAGGGGGGAGACATAGATCGCGAGCTCCTGACGAGATCATGATGGGATCAGAGCCGGAGGGATCTCCTGAGGAGACAAAGGGCAGTCTAGGTCTGTCGGGATGCTAGGCGGAAGAATTGGGGTGACTCAGGACGCCACTGGGACCCAAAGTGGGGTATCTGGATGCAGGGGCAAGATGGCGACAGTTTTCAGGATGGATAGCACGCAGGGGTCAGCGTCCAGATAACGTCCGGATACGGTGCGGTGCAGAAGCAGGGGTCTGGACGCCAGGGGCAATGCTGGTGCATCCTGATTAACGGTTTGCGTCCTGTGCGTCCTGTGCGTCAGATGCACAGGACATACAGGATGCGAGTTGAAATGGTTCCTGATGTCGTATAATGATCAGGGTGGCAAAATCTTGAAGTTTTGACTGTCCCTAAGTAGTAATAAAATCTTTGGGAAGGTGAATAGTGGACGCGGAGGATGGCTCTATCAGCGTGACTTTTTTTTACTTTTTTTATTTTTTTTACTTTTTTTTCAATTCATGTAGTTATTGTTTACAGTACAAAACTGCACATAGACCTTATGGTATGGTGTACAAAAAACTTTAATCCCAAATACATAAACCGTAAAGAAATCAATACCCGGTCTGAAAACCAAATAAGTTTCCTGTAACCACTTACCCCATAGCCAGGTCTCCAATATCCTTCCCCGCGCCACACCCGACAGTGTCCTGGTCAACACCCAGGTGGAGGGAGCCAGGATAGCCCCTTACCTTGCTAAGGATGACTGACAAAAACACATAAACAAACGTCACCATAACCAGTACAACACTGATAAGCTAATGATCATTCTTGAAAAGAAAACCCCGTAGACCCGGCCACTGGAGGGACTACATGTAGAGAGCACACCTGCTAATGTTTAGAGGAAAAGGAGCTACTGAAATCACCGCGCAGTAGGGCTGCATACCCAGTAGTCATATAATGAGCATACCAGCCCCAGAGGTGGGTGACCCACCAGGAGTCAGAGCCAGGAGAGGAGGCAACCAATGTTGCTGGACAGAGGGGATGTCAGCCCAACAGTATGGGTGTTAGCCAAGAGGGTTTGCCTGCCAGAGGTCAAGACCAGGAGAGTAAAGCGAAGCTGCCCAAGGGCCACTTGGAGGAAGCAGGTAGGAGAGCTGCCCCATTGCTAAGAGGAGGGCAGCCAAGTGCCCGGGAAGTATACGGCCAGCAGACCAGTGGGTGAGGAGGTGGAGGAGGAGGACCCAAAGGTGAGGGAGTCTAATGCGGCACCTAACTGCGTAGCCAGATCACAACAAGTAGCCTTCATGTTATGGGTATAGAAGCCCACAACCTGCCTGCCAATAACCAAGCTGACCATCAAAATACTAACCAAATCCCCCCTCCTTCGAGCCGACCATGCTAGAGCTAAGCGAGGCCAAGTGAGAGCAGCTCAAAAGAAGAGGTATAGCAGTGAACAGGCTCCTCTGAGGGGGAGGAGTGTATGCCAGGAGGATTAACTCCTGGTGGAGGACTGTGGAGGTACGGAGAGGTCAGCTAAGGGTCCAGAGTTGAAAGGTTGAAGTTCTACACCCCCCTAGTAGGGAGGATGAGTAACCAAAAAAGTAGTGATAGTTCTCTGGTGTTGAGTCATTCCCAAATACATCCTCCGTCTCCGCTACAACTCCGGTCATTGAAATCGATTTCCTAATTGGGAACGACTCAACACCAGAGAAACATCACCACTTTTCGGGCGCTGCA
>LN890950.1:1111247-1121670 GCA_900010015.1 Tuber aestivum
GAAAGTCATTCCCAAATACATCCTCCGTGCCCGTTACAACCACAGTCAAAGAAAAAACCACACCAAATTTTCCGCCAAGACTCGCTGTCATTGGCTGGAAAACCTTTCTCACAGCCTCGTCTCTTTACCCCTCAGTTAGAGTCAACAACCCCAACCATGGACTTCAGAGTTTCGCGCTTTGATGATACTGCGCAAGGGGGATCCACCTCCCGCCCCCCCTCTCCTAATCCCCCTCGGGGGAAGAACAAGAAGGCGAAGGCGAAGGCCCGTAGGGCCACACCACCTACTGCCGATCCCGAGGCACCCATTTTTGCCCCTAGCGGGCCCCAACCTGCCAAAAGGCCACGAAGCGATACCTCCTCTTCCCTCCCAGCAATCCCACAGGCGGTTCTCGAGTTCTCTGCCCCTGGGGCTCCCTACTTCCAGAACCTCTTTGTGAAGCTCGGGTTGGACATGGGCATTACAGAGGCCCCACCCCTTACACAAGAGTGGCTCATTATCTTCAAGATGATGCAGCTCATCCACGACGACTACAGGAAGGCGGTTGACTCCCTCACTGAGGAGGTCAGCACCCTTGCTGCCCAGCTCGAAGTCGCTGAGAGCCGGCAGACTGTTACCTCCGCTCCCCCACAACCCCTACCACAGCAGCCACAGGTGACTCCTACTCCTGCTCCCCCCCCAGTTCCCCGGGTTCCTCCCCCAATCCCACCAGCTCCTCCTGCCCCGGCCACCTCATGGGCCACAGTTGCTAGGAGGGCAAGGAAGCCGCCCCCAGACTCCGCGAAGCCGTCCACCAAGCCTGCGCCCCCACCAAAGCCTGCCCCCGCCAGAAAGGGTCTTACCGTTCGCGAAAGGAGGCTCCTCATCAAGAGGGACTCCTCCCCCCTACCCAGCTCTGCTGTCCAGTTACGCGATAGCATCAACCAGGCTCTTGCCTCAACCCTCGTCCAGTCTGTCTCCATAAGGGAGGGGCTGGTCACTCTCACTACAATGGACTCCACCAGGGCCACCTCGCTTAACAGCAGGGCTGGCCAGTTCCTTCACTTGATTCCGGGAGCGACTACTGTCCACCTCGACACCCCCGCCGTCCAATTGCTGGTTCATGGCATTCCTACCTCCTGCTCCCTGCCTGATGTCGCGGCTGAGCTTACCACCTTCAATCCTGGCCTTGCCCTCACTGAGCAGCCCAGGTGGCTCACATCCGATGGATCCCGCGAAGGCAAGTCTGCCTCCTCAATCGTCATCTCAATTACTGGTCCCAAGGCTCCTCACTTTGTTGGCAAACGCCTCTCAGCCTTCTCCTCCTCCTACCGTACCGAGCGTCGCCTACGCTTCAACCGCTTCACCCAGTGCTCAACATGTCACTCATTTGGACACCACACAAACAAGTGCACCTCCTCTGCCTCCTGCCGGTGGTGCACACTCCTGCACTCTACTAGGGATCACTCTTGCCCTACCTCCACCTGCCGTGTTCGCGGCCGTCCCTGCAGTCACTCCTCCCTACAGTGTATCAACTGCGATGGCCCCCATGATGCCCACTCCCCTGTTTGCCCCTTACGCCCCCGCCCTATTGTGGACGAGGAGGAAGCTGAGGAGGTTGACATGGTCAATACCTGATTTACCCCGCTTGCTGGGTTATTTTTCTTTACTTTACTGGGGCCGGCGTGCTCTGGGCTTTACTTTTTGTACCCCTTGGGCCGGAAACCCAGGAGGGGCTTTCTTTACTTGATACTTCGTTGGCTTGGACTTGTGCCGGGTCAGGTTGTTTTTTTACTTTCCTTGTTAGTCATCGTAGGCGATGCGGGAGGCTTGTGGCCTCGCTTGGACCGGGCTTTGGCCTGGTAGGGGAGTGGGGGAAGGGGCGCCTGGCCCTGGACGGGTTGTTTGTTCCCGGGGGAAGGCTGGTTGGATTATGATTTCTTTTGTTTATGCGTTGGAATTAAGGCTTTTGAATGCCATAGCGCGAGCTGCATGTACGTCGTTGAGCCATAATCAAAAGACATATGAGTTAAAAAAAAAAAAAAAAAAAAAGAAGTCATTCCCAAATAGGAAATATTTTTCAATGACTGGAGTTGTAACGCAAAGGGAGGATGGCTCAATATGCGTGATAATATGATATAATAATAATAATATGCCCGATTGGCCTGACAAGCAAAAATAAACTTAGATTGAATTCAGACACCTCTACCTAGGAACTTTTCTTTTTTCTTCTTCTCACTTCTGTGACCTCTGAACCCCTGAACCCTGACCCTAAACTTCTGACACCTGAACATCCTTGCCTGATACAAACCTTACTTGTTGGTTGTACACCTGTACCTAGCATCCTGGCACCTGAACAGCACTTGATAGTGGTGTGCCTTGGTCTACCCAAACCCTCAGACCCCTTCCTGTTACAAGGAGTGGCCAGAGGAGGAGCAGTAACAGGAAAAGGAGGTGTGAGTAGAGAAGGTGGTATGATTAGAGAAGGAGGTGTGACTGACAAAGAAGGTATGACTGGAGAAGAAGGTGTGACAGGAGAAGAAGGTGTAACTGGAGAAGGCGGTGTGACCGGAGTAGAAGTGATTGGGGGAGGTGTTGTATGGTTAGGGGAGGAGCTATACAGGAACTTAGATGAGTGCAGTGAAATAGTGGTGCTACAATGGGTAGAATACGATCATTAATTTCTAACCATGAATGAGAAGAACAGTAGGCAAGGTCTCCCTACAAAGACAAACATTTTAACCACATAACCCTAACCCTTTTAGTCTTGGCATATTACTAAGCATTTTCTTGAATTACCCATGAGGGCTGATTTCAAATGCCCGGCACCATACTATATAGATTCTAAACCGCAATCATGTGCCAGCACTCACCTCCGTGTCCACCACCTTTAGTGTAACATGTCTTCATCGCTTTTATTGGCACCTACCCCGTAGGTCTCTGCGCTAACTCTTTCCTGTACGAGTACTTATCCCAAGCCCAACCACCACTACTTGTGCGATGGGAACCCCTACAACCCCCCCTGAACTATTCCCAATCTACCTCGTCAACTCCCGCTACTTCCTCTACGATGCCGATGGTAACACTCTCCACTCTCCCATCCATCACCCCGCTAACCTTTCCAGTGATTTCCGATGTCCGCCGCACACACCGGATGTCAGGCTGTCTGACCGGAACCCTGCCACAGATCCCACAACAAAACATATTTCTTGGCCTACCATTAGAACTAATGCCGGAGGAGGCCCTCCTACTAGTTGAGAAAGGCGCCGCGTACATTATTGACGACGTGAGTGCCCATGAGCGTGGCCTGCGCGGCATGGGGGAGGTGGATAAAAAGGAATATCTGGAGGAGCTCGAGCAAGATCGGAAAAGGGAGGTTGAGGAGTATATTCGGAGGGTGGAGGAGAAGAGGGATATTTTTGTTCGGAGGAGTAATGGTGAGGGGGGAGAGGTGGATGGCCTCGAGCAAACAGCTAGAGGTGATGGGGACAACGAAGAGGGGAGAAGGATATTCGAGAATTCATCGGTACCAAACCCGATAAAGGCTTCGACAGCTACAACAGCTACGAATGTGCTTATCTACTATCCGACACCGTCCTCCTCCCATCCAATATACCACTACCACCCCGACCCCTCTGATATGCTGGCCGCCGGGCCGCAGCCAGAAAGAACCCAGGGATATCCACTCTACAAGCACCTTCACGAACGTGGATACTTCCTCTCGCCTGGACTTAGGTTCGGGTGTCAGTATATGGCGTACCCTGGAGATCCGTTGCGGTTCCATTCGCACTTTGTCGTTAACGGTTTGGGATGGGATGAAGAGATTGAGATGCAGGATGTGGTTGGCGGGGGGCGCTTGGGGACAGGGGTTAAGAAGGCATGGATGGTCGGGGGAGAAGATGGGGAGGGACAGGTTAGGACATTTTGTGTGGAATGGGGTGGATTTTAGGTGGATGGTGTTCCGGGTGTCATCTAGGTGGAGGGATGAGTGGGGTTGGGGAGTCTCCATGAGAGGACATCAATTCAGGATCCAAAGAAGGTAATTTTTCTTTGTAACATTATTATACAATGCGCGCCCCTCCACTTCCACTCCCTGCCTTTATCAAATATGTGAATTGTAGCCACGCGTGGATAGGTCAAAGCGGTTACAAACCCGATTAGCTCCCCCTATCCATCCGTCATAAAGAAATCAAAAACCCACCTTAAACCTCCTTAATTGCTTCCTCTCAGCAACCCTCCTCTTGTCCTCCTCGAACTTCCTCAGCAACTCTATCTGTTGATTCTTCCTTCCTTCTCGCACCTGGAACCTGTAAAAGCCTTCGTGCTTATCCTTTCGCTTCTTCTCGAGCGCCGCCTTCACCTCCTCCTGCCGCGCCGGCGCCGTCCTCCCACCTCGAAGAACAGTGATGAACCCGTCCTCATCGGGCACCTGTCTACGTTTGGCGAGCGCGCGAAGTCTTGCGCGCTCCTCCCCTTCGAAAACTGCCATGAACGTGTTTACCGAGGCCTGCAGGTGGACCTTGGAAGGGTGGGTTAAGTTATGATGCGTTAAGTACCCTACGAATAACCGTATCAGGAATTTTGAAGGGTGAACGGGAGAACGTGAGGTAGCAGCATACGTGATATCCCAAGTGCAGGTATATTTATAACCTCGCTAATCCCATCACCCCAAACTACGGCCGTAGTGGAAACCTTGCCTGCCGCTTTAATTGCCATGTCCCTACTCGGCTTATCCACGAACACAACAACAGCTGTACTCCCGCTTTTGCGTAACGGTCTGTCCCACACATCGCCCCCAACCTCTTCATCCTCACTGGCGCGCTTCCGCTTCCCATGCCCACATCTAGCACCTCCACCCTCTTCGAAAATCACTCTCTCCACCCGGCCGCCACCAATTTTAGTGAACAGTGCGCGGAAGTGCGTAGTTGTGGAGTCGATGGGGACGTTCACGGCGAATAGCGAGCGAGGGTCATGTGGCGCCAGCTGCTTGGCGGAGTGCTTGCGGAAATAAAGGAAGTGGGTTGCTGTTCCGGCAAGGGGCGTGGCCGGGATGGTTATTGGGAGGATTGTGTAGCTGGCGATTTGTGCTGGCGGGGACATTTTTCGGGGTGTGGAGAGTAGGAGGGGAGTGCTGTCGATAGATTGGAGGGTGGTAAGCGGGGGCGAACGATAACAGTTTGAGTTGGCCAGGTTTGGGAAAGGTCGCGGGAGTGGGTTGGGAATAAATTTACCGGTGTCAGAAAACGGTCCAGCACAGAGCGATAGGGTAACAGTGGGACAGTTCATGCTAATTACGTAACGTATTTTACCGTGTAACCGGCCAGAACGGGGTAACCGACCACCCATCGCACAACATCTCCCTATCGGAATCTTCCTGCAGAACTGCCAGTGCAGCCACAGTTCACTATGCCAAAAGTAAAAGCGTGTACCATTTCAGTCCATGAGAGCCGAATTATCCATGGTCTCACTGCTTTAAAGAATGACAAAACTCTTAGTATTCGAGCTGCAAGTCAGAAGTTTGGTGTTTCCTGTACTACATTATGCGACTGGCAATTAAACAAAACAAAACCTCGACACCAGGCTCATAAGGGGCAGCAGCTACTCACTGAAGAGGAGGAGAGTAAGATAGTAGAGTGGGTAAAGCGTTTGGATAACATAGGAATCCTACCAAGGCTTTCTCATTTGCAAGAAATGGCATAGGCAGTGGTACAGGAGAGGTTGGAAGGGGAAAATGTAACAATTGGAAAGAACTGGATTTCGAGCTTTTTAGACAAACATACGGAGATTGCTAGCCGGTTTGCTAGCTGTATCGATTACCAGAGAGAGTCTGCTGCTAGGCCCAAAGGAATAAGAAGCCTTTTTGACCATTTTGAAGATGTAAAGTCAAGATATCAAATTAGCTCAGAAGATATCTGGTATGCCGAGGAAAACGGCTTCGCAATAGGAGTAGCAAAGAAGGTCAAAGTTGTATGCCATCACCAATGGCGAAACCCATGGGTCCGACATCTCGGAAATCGAGAGTAGGTAAGTTTGATGGAGTCTGTTTCTGCCACAGGAAAGTTACTTCAACCTCTTTATATATATGAGGGGGAAGCTTACCTAATGGGCAATCATGACTATGACAAGCGAGATTTGACTAGTTTTGCCATTTCAAAGACTAGATGGACCAATGATGATATTCGTACTTGGTGGTTGCAAGAGGTTTTTGAACCTTACACTCAGACTAGAAGGGCACAGCTTCTTATCTTAGATGGTTACTCCTCATATCTCACCATCGAATTTATCGAATTTGCTCAATCCCATGATATTCATCTCTTATGCTTTCCCAGTCACTCAACTCACATCTTACAGCCTTTAGATATTGGCCTTTTTGGTCACCTTGCAACCTTCTATAGCTATGAAGTGGACACTTGGTCTTGTGCACACCGCTATCAAACACTTAATAAGGGAGATTCTTTTCCCTTATGTTAAAAGGTACGCCAAGCAGCCCTTACCCAACAGAATGTCAAGTCTGCCTTTGCTGCAACAGGCATTCACCCCTACCGTTGAGCACAGGTTCTTGAGATTAGCAAAAGGCTAAGCCTAATAATGCTTCTTCTCCAATTGAACCCAGTCCAAGTTCCTCCAGCTATCCTTTATCTACTGATTATGGTTCTTCTCACATTACTTCTGTTTCATCGCCCACCAATCCCAAAGATGTTACTAGAATGAAGGGTGGATTAAAGTCTTCCAATAACAGCGAGGATGTTAAGAAGGTTGGACTTGCATTGGGTGAAGCAGCTGGAAAGGCAATGGGTGTAGCTACTATTGCTCAAGAAACGGTATGAGAAGTGGCTGCAGCCTCTAAGAAGAGCAAATGAGATGGCCGTCATATCAGTAAAGCAAAACTGATATCCCGATGGGACCTTGATAAGGCCTACAAGAACGGCTTAGAGAAGGAGGAAAAGGGATAAAAAAGACGAGAAGTTAGAGGTACCAGCTATCAACAAGGACAGAATCGAAGGGCAATAGTTCCTATTCATCTACAAAATGCTAAGCAGCTGCATCTGCCTGACCCACCACCTTCCATACAAGCCAAACCTACTTCCAGCTCCTTCTCGGAGCTACCAGGTTCAGGTGTAAGGTTTACTCTACTTGGTACAACTGGGCACCTTCCGCTACCAGCGATAGGTAGTAACTCTACTTCCAGTAGAAGATGAGCCCACTTTTCAACTTATTTCTTGGTAAGTATTGTAACTTTATTCCTGCCCATAGCTGCTGTTGGCTAATATCTCTTATATAGGCACCATTTTCTACCTACTCCTCCTTGTATACTTACTTTTTCAGGGGTTTTTTTTTCCATTGTTTTATATTATTTCATTATTGTTACAGGCTTTTTCAAACTCTTGGAGTTTTTTTGGGGGGGATGGAAGTGGTGATTTTAGTGTTGTTATCCTCCTTGTAGGCCATCTTCAGGTGGTCGGTATCCCAGTGGTAGCTGAGTACACAGTGGAATACGTTACGAGGCTGGTGACAAAAGAATGATGAGCAACATGGTATGTAACAACCGAGACCATGCGAGTTCACACATTCCATTCAATACATTCTGGACTTGTAAAAAAATTAAAAAATTAATGGTGTGGTTTAAAATTCTTGCAAATATCTCCCCAAATGCATACAGATTATTGAAGACTTTGGTGCTGCTTGAAATGCAATATTCTGTGGATGAAGCTGAAAACAGCACCAAGTCTTGCCATGACTCATATAAAATTAGCAAAAATTGGGCTAAGACCAATGTACCAACCAAAGCTCTGTTGATAATTCCTCAACTACTTTAGAAAGAGAGTTCTAATAGGTAGGAAAGTAAAATCCCAGGAATTGCTTCAACATAGAGATTAAAATTTAGTTTAGGTTTCTTAAACAAATCAGTAGTTGGAAGGTTATAAATATGACCACTTCCAGTGGAAATCCCTTATACTGCTCCCTATTTCTGATACTAGTCTTATAGACTCTTATCTAAGATCCTGTCTAGTTACCCAGGGCCTATTTTGTTTTCACATAAAAATAACTATTTTTCTGCTATTCTGAAATGGAAGAACTAGATGGCTGGCTGATAATAATAAAAGACATCAATCATTCCATGCAAAACAGTCTTAGTATTATAGTTAGCATGTAGCAATATTGCATACCAGTGGAATATTGAGAATATTGAAGTAGCAATTATTATTATTGTATGGTGTTATCTCGTGTATAGAGCTGGGGGCTGTGGAAGCAGCACTACATACATCAAATAACAAAATGAAGTCCTTCTCCCCACCTAAAGTCTAAAAAATAAAGGAAATACAAAGTAATGAAAGCTAAACGGCTCTGTTCCTTCTATCAGTTGCTGCCTGGTGTGCATGGAGGTAGGTAGGACGATCCGGAGAGGTAGGAAGGTGATTGTCACCACAGTTGAGGCAGAGGATCATGGTGTAAAGGCATGGTTTGCCCTTGGTAGAGGAGTGAGACCTTCCGGAAGTATAGAGGTGGGCTGGGTGTTCCTGAGAACATATTACGCAGTGTTGGGTTTTGGTGCATTGGGTTGGGTGGTGGCCAAACTCCAAGCATCTGGAGCATTGTGTGTTAGAACCAAAGGTAAGGTAATATTTTACCTTAAACATCCTGCCAAAGAGGGAGAGGCGGCTGCTGAGGGCTTTGTCTGTGGAGTCTTTGCCAGCAATCATGAGAACCATAGCTGATGCAGGTTTGCTCTGGCATTGGGCCTCAGTGGTGAGCCATTTAGGAGGGCGAGGGTGGTGGGTGCTGTTACACATATGAATGCACAGACCTTCCCCGCAGACAGACCTCCTGAAAACCGCGAAGATTTCATAGCCAACACCCCCCTCCGGCCCCTCCGTTGGCCCTGCGCGCAGAAATAGTGTCGCCGGAATTTGGTGTCCCAACCGTCTAAACCTGTGAAAACGGAGCATGCTTCATAACACCATATAGATCGTCGCCGTCCGTCCAACCGGAAGCTGTTCGCAGGACATATAAGAGGGGACCTCAGGCCGTGTCTGAAAATTGGAAAGGAGTCAATTGGACGGGTAACTGTGGAGCTACGAGCTAAGCGAGGTTGACCACCTCGGACATGCACCAAAGGTGTTGGGATGAAATCTACAGCAGTCCAATGAGTTATCGGGCCGTGCCCGTAAGGACGAGGCATGGAGCCCAGTCTAGTCCTCACCCAGTATAGAGCCAACCGGAGGCCTATCTGTGGATGAGGAATTTTTCCACAACTTTGACTGGTCCGATCATGGCAGAAAGTCCTCAAAGTCAATGCAGGCAAGTTGCAAAGACAACAAGGCATTTGATAAGACTCTCAACTGAGCTGATCACTCCCGTCAGAGTAAGTAAGATGGTGAGTTGGCTAGAGGTGTGACCAGTCGCTCATACCAAAAGCTGCGAGACAAAGGAATCATGTGTTTTCACCGGAGAGGGTTCGAACGCCCTTGCGGAAACACAACAAGATTATGGAAATGGTAGTCCGAGCAAGACGCAAAGTTTGTCAGGGTCGAACGGAATCCCCGTACGATGGTAGGGGATAGAAATTAGGAATGGTACATTGTTTAGTGATAGATAGATGTAGCCTGCGACCACCCAGACGCAGGATATAAATATCGAGGTGCCTCCTTAGCTTTCAGAACACGCTCCGCGCCCTCTACTTTCCTCTCGCTTGAAAACATTACCGCATTCGGCCAGGTAAAACTCCAGGGTTTTGCGTGGCAACCATCTCCACACACCTAATTCCTCCCTCGCTTAGGCTTCAGTCTCTAAGTGCACAGCCCCATCACTACCCCGCACAGCCCCCTTCACCATGGAGGGGCCTGGTCCGGGCCCTTCAAGGTCTGGCTCTCGAGCCTCCAGTCGTGCCTCGCCCTACGAGTCAAGGGCTCCTACCCCCGCTCTCCCTGATAATCTCACCCTGATAAGGGATGAACTAGCCTGCACTCTCCGCCACATAGGACAGGCAGCCCCCCCGATTCCCCCCCCTACCGACGCTCAGCTCCAGCATCTGTCTGCTGGCGAAGTCATCCTCCTACCACTTGTCTGCACCGCCCTTTCCAGGATTGGCAGCATCATCCAAAGGTTAGAGGCCCTCGAAGAGTCCTCCACGGCTGCACCCAAGGATCCTCCCTCTCTCCCTGCCTTACAAGCCTCCGTCCGCGACCTCTCTCTGAGAGTGACGGCATCAGCTGCCCGCCCCTTAGCCGCCCCGTTGGGCCCTCCCCCTCCCCCCCCCTCCGAAACAGACAAGGCGCCCCCCGCCGCCCCCCCCCTCCTCCTGCTCCCCCTGGAGCTAAGTACCGCCCCCCTCCTGGCTATGTCCTAGACATCCCGGTTGAAGACATCGACTCCCCCGTGCAAGTTGATGGAGTGTGGTACGGTAACCCACGCACCTTCGCAGCCAGACATCCCCGCTCCTTTG
>LN890950.1:1123972-1135422 GCA_900010015.1 Tuber aestivum
CCGCCTTCCAGTTCGCACAGGGTGAATTCCCGGAAGAAGCTACCTTCCGCCCTGGCCCCGCCCCCTCCTTCCTCACACTAGTCCCTCCCTCCTCCTCCTCCTACGCCAGCGCTGCAGCCCCTCCTAGGGGCGCGGTACAACAGACCAGCGCCAAGGGCAAGAAGAAAGCAACCACCGCAGCCCAAGTCGCGGCGTCGGGTGGTGCCCCCTCCCGAGTGCGGGAGGCTGCCCCCCTTCCTGCTGCTGAACGCCGCTTCTTCGCCCCTCGAACCGCCCCGGTCCCACACCCCGACGCAACTCGCCTGGCAGCCACAGCCCCTGACATCGTTGCCTCCGTTCTCCGGGAGGCGAACTGTCCCTTCCCTGTCTCCTTTTCAGCCACAGTAAACGCTCGTGGCGTCATCACCCTCTTAGCTACCGATCCCCTCACGCCCGCCACCAGCTACTCCCCCTACTACGAGGCGCTCGCCAACAAAATCAACCAGTCCTTCGCCGTTGGGAACAATCCCTACCGCCCCTTCCGTCCCGCACCCAACGAGGTACAGCTGGTTATTCACGGCCTCCCTGTTGCCTTCCTCCCGCCGGATCAAACCGACCTCTTCCCCGCACTCGCCGAGTCCATTAAGAACGCCAAGGATGTCGACATCTTTGGTGCCCGGTACCTCCAACCCGACCCAAGCCTCCGCAAGGCCACTACCTCGGTGGTCATTATCGTCGCCCCCTCCGATGTGGCCCATATTGGGTCCAAGATCCTCCTCTATTCCAAGCTCCGCAACGTCCAGAATGCGGTCTCCAAGAACAAATTCATGCAATGCAGGCACTGCTGGAAGTTTGGCCACCCGGCCCCAGCCTGCACTGCCACCATTCCCGTCTGCCCAATTTGTGCATCAAACCACACGAGGGCCAACCACCGCTGTGCCAACCCATCGTGCCCCAAGCTGGGCTACCTCAAACCCGTTCTCGGCTGTTGCCCGGCCTCCCCCCTCAAGTGCGCTAACTGCTCTGGCGGCCACCCCGCTACCGACAGGTCCTGCCCCTCCCGTCCTTCCCAGCCAGGGCAACAGTCCTCCGGGTCTGAGGCGGAAGATGAAGGGGAGGATGACACCATGGACCAAGACGATGCCCCGCCAGGAGCCGCACGCACGCCCTCTCCGCCCCTCCCTGGAAACGACTCCTCTGCCACCCCCCGCCCCGTTGTGGCCCCAATCCCCCGTGCTCCGGCACCCGACTCACGATCTGCTGCCTTCTTCGCCTCCCTAGGGGAATCCAGTAGCCCGTCTCCGTTCCCTTCATCTTCCTTTCATAAGTGATAGCACAACCCATGGATCCAGACTTGGTAGACCGATTGCCGCCAACCCCTTCTTTCCTGTCTTTTCTTTCCATTGTTCAACATAACTGCTTAGGGAGCTGGAATGTTTTTCTTTCACTTTTTAACAGCCTCGCTGCGCTACCATCTCCCCCTCAGGTAGTGGCCCTCCAAGACCCCCCAGTCTGGCGTGGGAAGCTACCGTCCTTCTCCATGTATAAATGCTTTTCCCCCCCTGTCGCCTCAGGCCGCAAGCCTAAGGTGGCCTTTTTCGTTTATCAGGAGCTCCTTGGAGCCTACCCTGTCCTCCCTTGTTTTTTTGATCGGCCTGACTTAATGGCACTGGACATCCACTCGCCTAGGGGCCTGTTCTCATCATCCCTTCATGTTTTTCGGATCTACAATTTGTACTCCATTAATTTTGTTTCTTCTCACCGCCGGACAGTGTCTCCGGCGGATGCTTTTCCTCTTCATGATTTTCCTTCCCTCACCCTTGGTGATTTCAACCTGCACCATCCCCTTTCTGACCCCTTGCGCCAGTTCTCGGACCAAGACCTGCTGGTGTCCTCCCCCTACTTCGAGGCTGCCTCTAAGGCTGGCTACAAGCTCCTCAACACGCCTGGTATCCACAGCAGGTTCCCTTTCGACCTGTCTACAATGCCAGGTGTACTTGACCTGGCTTTTGCCAATAAGCTTTTGGCCCCCTTCCATGACTCCTGGACGGCTGATCTCCCCTCCACCGGGTCTGACCACGTCCCCATCCTCATTAAACTTTCCACGCCCCTGATGGACAAGGCCCCTGCGAGCCCGGACTGGGACAAGGTGGACTGGCCACCGGTACTTGAAACCCTGCGGGGAGTCGATGTTCCACCGCCGCCTTCCCTACCTACAGCCTCCGCCCTCAGCTCCTGGTTCGATCGGCACCTTGGTGCTCTTTCAGCCCTCCTCCTGGCCCCCGCCCCACTAAAACGCCCCTCACTTAGGTCCAAGCCTTGGTGGTCCCCCCTGTTGACCTCACTGCGTCGGGCTTTCAATGCCGCTGCCAGAAGGTCGCGCTCCTCGCCCTCTCCGACACTCAATACCGAGGCCCGTGAGGCCCGCTCCCTTTACTTCAAGGCGATCAAGAAGGCAAAGGCCGAGCATTGGAAAAGCTTCCTTGCCAAGGTTGACTCCAGCTCAGTCTGGACGGCCAAAAGGCTTGCCACTGGAAGAGCCCCCGACCGCTTCCCCTCCTTTCCCGGCCTCTCCTCCCCCGAGCAGATCAACTCAGCGCTCCTGAATCACTTCTTCCCCCACAAAACTTGGACTTCCACCCCGTCTATCCTCAGGCCCTTCCGAGATTCGCCTCCTCTCTCTCCCGAGGAGGTACAGAAAGCCCTGTCTACGTCATCAAACTCGTCGGCCCCAGGCCCGGACCAGATCCCCTATGGGGTCTGGAAGAAGGTCCATGCAGCTAACCCCTCCCTCCTTGTTAACCTCCTCTCTCCGTTGCTAGCTTTTGGCTTCCACCCCCCCTCCCTCAAAAAGGCCAACGGAGTCGTTCTCTCTAAGCCAGGAAAACCAGACTATTCCTCCCCCTCCTCCTTCCGCATCATCGTCCTCCTCCAGACAGTCTCAAAAGTCCTAGAATGGATTGTCGCCTCTCGCCTCTCCCTAGTTGCCTGCTCGCGCGGTCTAATCAACCCGAGTCAGTGTGGCTCGCTCCCTGGACTCAGTACCTACGACGCCTGCGCCGCCCTAACCCACGAGATCCGATGCCTTCAGCGGCCCGGGCTCAAAGCCTCGTCACTCTTCCTTGACATCAAAGGGGGGTTTGACAACATCAATTCGACGATACTCACTACTTTCAGGAAGTCCAGAGGGGTGCCTCCATACATCTGCGCCTGGGTTCAGTCTTTCCTTTCTAACAGACATTGTCGTCTTCTCTTTCAGGGATCTCCTAATGTGTTTTCTCCAGTGCAGGTGGGCGCGCCACAGGGGTCTCCTATTTCTCCTCTTCTTTTTGTCATCTATGTGTCCCCTCTTCATTTGAGTATTCCCAAGGGAATTATGTTTTCTTATGTCGATGATTTCACGGTTACGGTGGCCTCTCCCTCCTACAGGCGCAATGTGCAGCGCTTACAGCACTATTTTCTGGCACTAAAGAGACGGGCGGGGGGGGGGCTATTGGCATGTCCTTCTCTGTGCCCAAGACCGAACTATCTCACTGGAGGACCTCAAGGGACCATGGGGCTGGTTGCTACACCCCAGTCACCCTCGATGGTGCCCTCTTCCATCCCGCCGGGCTAGTTCGCTGGCTTGGCTACTGGTTTACCCCTAGTTTGGAAACCTCTCCTCACTTCGCAAAGCGATTGGCGCTCGCCCAGGGGGCTTTTGCTATCATAAGACAACTCTCCCCTCCCGGCAAAGGGTTGCCTCCTTACCTCAATCGAAGGCTAGCTGTGGGGCTCATCCTCCCCATCCTTTCCTACGGGGCCGATCTTCTGGTACCCAACACTTCTTCACTCCACAAGATGGAGGTCTTCTGGAATCGGGTCCTCCGATGGGTGACCAACTGCTTCCACTCTACCCCAACCTCGATCCTCCCCTGCGAGGCCAGCATCCCGCCTCTGGTAGTCCTCCTTCCACACAAGCGCCGAATGGCGGCCCTGAGGATGGCCTGCTGCCCACCCGAAATCAACCCGGCCGCGGCCAGGCTCCCCTCGTCCTTTCCCTCTGCGTCGGCAGCAAGGGCCCCGGACTCTAACCGGGCCCTGTCCACCGGGCTGAAGGGGAACGCTTACCCCCTGCTTTGGAAGACCCCCAGGCCCTCTCCTGCCGTAAGGTCCCACCTGCCTATTGATGGCATAGCTCACTCCATCGCTCGAATCGCCACCAAGGGAACTCTCCCGGGCCTGAACAGGCACCTAGTCCCCGGGGCAATCAACAACCTCTCCTCGTCTCAGAAGTACTCCCTCCTAAAATCTACTACTCGGTCCCTCCTCTCTCAGGACTGGGCCCTACAAGCCCCCCCTCCTCTATACTATCCCTATCCTCCACCGGAGGCCCCACACCCCTTCATGGGGCTGGAGCGCTTTCTGGCTGGAAGAATACATCAGATGAGAGCTGGAAAGAGCTATCTAGCTGCCCATACCCCCTGGAACGAGCCAGACAGACCCACTACTTGCCCAGCCTGTGGCCTAGAGCCGGAGACCATGCAACACGCCATCCTCTCCTGTCCCTCTAAGGCCGCCTCGAGACTGCTCCATATCCCGGGAGTTGATTCTTTGGGCGGTGAGGCTCCCCTATGGGCTGATAAGGACCTCCTATGGGGCCTGGCGCGATACATCTCTGATACCAGAACCAACTTCCCCCCCGCCATGGGCGGGGGCCGGGCGTCGCCCGGCACCAACCTTGTTTCAGATTGAAGTGGTATTTCTTTTTGATTTCTCTCCTAGCTTTATTTGACTTTTCTTGCTTTATATTTCCTTCGTGCGGGGGGAGATTTGTCTTTCCTTTTGCGATTAGTCGCCCTGGTGGGCGCAGTGGGTTGTATTACTCACAGGAGGGGATTTTTGGCGGAGAGATATTTCGTTACTGTTTGTTGCTTTTGACATTAAGGTTTTGTTTTTGCCATAGCTAGCGCTCCATGCAGGTTCTGGTACCTTAACAAAGAATATATGAGTTAAACAAAAAAAAAAAAATCCTTAGCTTTCAGAACATCCTCCGTCTCCGCTACACCTCCGGCGATTGAAAACTCAATACCATGATTTCTATCGTGGCTTTCATCGTCTAGCACCACCACCCCCCCCCCCCTATCTCCCTCTATCTAGCCTCGGCTATAGGAGGTGGGCTCAGTTCCCCTCTCCCTTGGGGTCCTGATTTATTTCTTGATTCCCTCGGTTCCATCCCTGGTTGAGGCCTCTCATCTTCGTGATGTTTCCCCTGTTCCTACCCCGCCTCGCTTAGGCGTTGGCATGGTCGGCAACCCCCTTTTCCACCTTCAACAGACGGCTGGGACTACAGTTGCATTAGGAGAGAACAGCTTACAGGCTACGGTCGATCTCTCCATTCTCTGGCTCCCGTAGGAGGATAGGGGGGTGCCTCTAGTCAGACACGAACGCGGTTACCGATAGTTGTCGTTTACGGATTTGGGTCTACCCCTCCTCTACTCTTTGAGGCCTATTTGGCTGGCAGGTGGTGGGATCCCTTCCACTACCGTGACGCTATCTCTCCCAGAACAAGGGACTACATGAGAGACGCAGTAAAACACTTGCTTTGCTTAGGGCTCCTCTCCACGGTCGGATCGGCTGGCAGCCTACTGCCTCCTCCTCTCAAGCTGGCACCTTACTGCCTCAATCGTCGGTTGTCCCAGAGGACATACGGTCGCTGGCACGCCTGCCACACACCTCCTCTCCTCACTTCTCGGTCGCCGCCTTCGGGGTGGTTTCCCTTATACCCTTCGTGTCCGGGGCTTCGGCTCCCGCCTCCTGGCCCTCGTCATATAGCCTAGGGGTTCCTATGATGGATTTGAGTTGTGATCGTTGGCCCTTAAGGGTTCGGTTTGGGTTTCTGTCTTTAGGTGTTTGTTCTTGGGGGTTTTGACGAGTTCTTGGTTCACTGTCGGGTAGCTAGCTTCCTTTTTTGTCGCTTGGCAGTGGGGGTTCTTGGTTCGTGGTCTACGGGAAGGATGTCGGGCGGGAGTAGTTTTTTCTACCGCAGAGGGTTTTTTTAGCTCCGTCGTTCGGCCTGGTCGGGGGAGGAATAGGTTGTTTGTCGTCATAGCTAGCGCTCCATACGTTTTTTGTACCTTAAACAAATAATCAATGAGTCAAACAAAAACAAAAAATCCGTGGCTTTCAGAAACACGCTCCGCGCCCTCTACTTTCCTCTCGCTTGAAATCATTACCGCATTCGGCCAGGTAAAACTCCAGAGTTTTGCGTGGCAATCATCTCCACACACCTAATTCCTCCCTCGCTTAGGCTTCAGTCTCTAAGTGCACAGCCCCCTCACTACCCCGCACAGCCCCCTTCATCATGGAGGGGTCTGGTCCGGGCCCTTCAAGGTCTGGCTCTCGTGCCTCCAGTTGTGCCTCACCCGATGAGTCAAGGGCTCCTACCCCCTCTCTCCTCGATAACCTCACCCTGATAAGGGATGAACTAGCCCGCACTCTCCTCCACATAGGACAGGAAGCCCCCCCGATTCCCCCACCTACCGACGCTCAGCTTCAGCATCTATCCGCTGGCGAAGTCATCCTCCTACGACTTGTCTGCACCGCCCTTTCCGGGATTGGCAGCATCATCCACAGGTTAGAGGCCCTCGAACAGTCCTCCACGGCTGCTCCCAAGGATCCTCCCTCCCTCCCTGCCTTAGAAGCTTCTGTCCGTGACCTCTCTCTGAGAGTCACGGCATCAGCTGCCCGCCCCGTAGCCGCCCCGTTGGGCCCTCCCCCTCCCCCTCCTCCGAAACAGGCAAGACGCCCCCCGCCGCCCCCCCCCTCCTCCTGCTCCCCCTGGAGCTAAGTACCGCCCCCCTCCCAGCTATGTCCTAGACATCCCGGTTGAAGACATCGACTCCCCCGTGCAAGTTGATGCAGTGTGGTACGGTAACCCACGCACCTTCGCAGCCAGACATCCCCGCTCCTTTGCCGCCTTCCAGTTCGCACAGGGTGAATTCCCGGAAGAGGCTACCTTCCGCCCTGGCCCCGCCCCCTCCTTCCTCACTCTAGTCCCACCCTCCTCCTCCTCCTACGCCAGCGCTGCAGCCCCTTCTAGGGGCACGGTGCAACAGACCAGCGCCAAGGGCAAGAAGAAAGCAACCACTGCAGCCCAAGTTGCGGCGTCGGGTGGTGCCCAATCCCTGGTCCGGGAGGCTGCCCCCCTTCCTGCTGCTGAACGTCGCTTCTTCGCGCCCCGAACCGCCCCGGTCCCACATCCCGACGCAACTCGCCTGGCGGCCACGGCCCCTGACATCGTTGCCGCCGCTCTTCGAGAGGCGAATTGTCCCTTTCCCATTTCCTTTTCAGCCACAGTCAATGCACGTGGCGTTACCACCCTCTGAGCTACTGATCCCCTCACGCCTGCTACCAGCTACTCCCCCTACTACGAGGCGCTCGCCAACAAAATCAACCAGCCCTTCGCTGTTGGGAACAATCCCTACCGCCCCTTTCGCCCCGCACCCAACGAGGTCCAGCTGGTTATCCACGGCCTCCCTGTTGCCTTCCTCCCACAGGATCAAACTGACCTCTTCCCCACACTCGCCGAGTCCATTAAGAATGCCAAAGATGTCGATATCTTCGGCGCCCGGTACCTCCAGCCCGACCCAAGCCTCTGCAAGGCCACCACCTCAGTGGTCATTATCGTCGCCCCCTCCGATGTGGCCCTTATTGGGTCAAAGATCCTCCTCTACTCCAAGCTCCGCAACGTCCAGAATGCGGTCTCCAAGAACAAATTCATGCAATGCAGGCACTGCTGGAAGTTTGGCCACCCGGCGCCAGCCTGCACTGCCACCATTCCTGTCTGCCCAATTTGTGCGTCAAACCACACGAGGGCCAACCACCGCTGTGCCAACCCATCGTGTCCCAAGCTGGGCTACCTCAAACCCGTTCTCGGCTGCTGCCCGGCCTCCCCCCTCAAGTGCGCTAACTGCTCCGGCGGCCAGCCCGCTACCGACAGATCCTGCCCCTCCCGTCCTTCCCAGCCGACGCAACCGTCCTCAGGGTCTGAGGCGGAAGATGAAGGGGAGGATGACACCATGGACCAAGACAATGCCCCGCCAGGAGCCACACGTACGCCCTTCCCCCCCCCTCCCTGGAAACGACTCCGCTGCCACCCCCCACCCCGTTGTGGCCCCAATTCCCCGTGCTCCGGCACCCGACTCACGATCTGCTGCCTTCTTCGCCTCCCTAGGGGAATCCAGTAGCCCGTCTCCATTCCCTTCATCTTCCTTTCATAACTGATAGCACAACCCATGGATCCAAACTTGGTGGACCGATTGCCGCCAACCCCCTCTTTCCTGTCTTTTCTTTCCATTGTTCAACACAACTGCTTAGGGAGCTGG
Source organism: Tuber aestivum (assembly GCA_900010015.1). Lineage (NCBI taxonomy): Eukaryota > Fungi > Ascomycota > Pezizomycetes > Pezizales > Tuberaceae > Tuber > Tuber aestivum. The sequence goes on from LN890950.1 coordinate 1,132,318, forward strand.
AATGTTTTTCTTTCACTTTTTAACAGCCTCGCTGCGCTGCCATCTCCCCGCCAGGTAGTGGCCCTCCAAGACCCCCCAGTCTGGATAGGGAAGCTACCGTCCTTCTCCATGTATAAATGTTTCTCCCCCCCTGTTGCCTCAGGCCGTAAGCCTAAGGTACCCTTCTTTGTTTATCAGGAGCTCCTTGGAGCCTACCCTGTCCTCCCTTGTTTTTTTGATCAGCCTGACTCAATGGCACTGGATATCCACTCGCCTCGGGGCTTGTTTTCATCATCTCTCCATGTTTTTCGGATTTACAATTTGTACTCCATTAATTTTGTTTCCTCTTACCGCCGGACGGTGTCGCCGGCGGATGCTTTTCCTCTTCCTGAGTTTCCATCCCTCACCCTTGGTGACTTCAACCTGCACCATCCCCGTTCTGACCCGCTGCGCCAGTTCTCGGACCAAGATCTGCTGGTGTCCTCCCCCTACTTTGAGGCTGCCTCTGAGGCTGGCTACAACCTGCTCAACACGCCTGGCATCCACACCAGGTTCCCTTTCGACTTGACAACAAGGCCAGGTGTACTTGACCTGGCTTTTGCCAATAAGCTTTTGGCCCCCTTCCATGACTCCTAGACGGCTGATCTCCCCTCCACCGGGTCTGACCACGTCGCCATCCTCATTAAACTTTCCACGCCCTTGATGCACAAGGCCCCTCCGAGCCCGGACTGGCACAAGGTGGACTGGCCACCGGTACTTGAAACCCTGCGGAGAGTCGATGTCCCACCGCCGCCTTCCCTCCCTACAGCCTCCGCCCTCAGCTCCTGGTTCGATCGCCACCTTGGTGCCCTTTCAGCCCTATTGTTGGCCCCTGCCCCGCTAAAACGCCCTTCACTTAGGTCCAAGCCTTGGTGGTCCCCCCTTTTGACCTCACTGTGCCGGGCTTTCAATGCCGCTGCCAGAAGGTCCCACTCCTCCCCCTCTCCCACACTCAACACCGAGGCCCGCGAGGCCCGCTCCCTCTACTTCAAGGCGATCAAGAAGGCAAAGGCCGAGCATTGGAAAAGCTTCCTCGCCAAGGTTGACTCCCGCTCAGTCTGGACGGCCAAAAGGCTTGCCACTGGAAGAGCCCCCGACCGCTTCCCCTGCTTTCCCGGCCTCTCCTCCCCCGAACAGATCAACTCAGCACTCCTGAACCACTTCTTCCCCCACAAAACTTCCACTCCCACCCCATCTATCCTCAGGTCCTTCCGAGATTCGCCCCCGCTCTCTCCCGAGGAGGTACCGAAGGCCCTGTCTAAGTCATCAAACTCGTCAGCCCCTGGCCCGGACCAGATCCCCTACGGGGTCTGGAAGAAGGTCCATGCAGCTAATCCCTCCCTCCTTGTTAACCTCCTCTCTCCTTTAATAGCTTTTGGCTTCCACCCCCCCTCCCTCAAAAAGGCCAACGGAGTCGTTCTCTCTAAGCCAGGTAGACCAGACTATTCCTCCCCCTCCTCCTTGCGCATCATTGTCCTCCTCCAGACAGTCTCAAAAGTCCTAGAAAGGATTGTCGCCTCTCGCCTTTCCCTAGTTGCCCGCTCACGCGGCCTAATCAACCCAAATCACTGTGGCTCGCTCCCTGGACTCAGTACCTCTGACGCCTGCACAGCCCTCACCCACGAAATCCGATGCCTTCAGCGGCCCGGGCTCAAAGCTTCGTCACTCTTCCTTGACATCAAAGGGGGGTTTGACAACATCAATTCAACGCTACTCACTACTTTCATGAAGTCCAGAGGGGTGCCTCCATACATCTGCGCCTGGGTTCAGTCTTTCCTTTCTAATAGACATTGTCGTCTTCTCTTTCAAGGTTCTCCTAATGTGTTCTCTCCAGTGCAGGTGGGCGCGCCACAAGGGTCTCCTATTTCTCCTCTTCTTTTCGTCATCTATGTGTCTCCTCTTCATTTGAGTATTCCCAAGGGAATTATGTTTTCTTATGTCGATGATTTCACTGTCACGGTGGCCTCTCCCTCCTACAGGCGCAATGTGCAGCGCTTACAGCACTATTTTCTGGCACTGAAGAGAAGGGCGGGGGCTATTGGCCTGTCCTTCTCTGTGCCCAAGACCGAACTGTCTCACTGGAGGACCTCAAGGGACCATGGGGCTCGTTGTTACACCCCAGTCACCCTCGATGGTGCCCTCTTCCATCCCGCTGGGCTAGTTCGCTGGCTTGGCTACTGGTTTACCCCTAGTCTGGAAACCTCTCCTCACTTCGCAAAAGGCTTGGCGCTCGCCCAGGGGGCTTTTGCTATCGTAAGACAACTCTCTCCTCCCGGCAAAGGCTTGCCTCCTTATCTCAATCGAAGGCTAGCTGTAGGGCTCATCCTCCCCATCCTCTCCTATGGGGCCGACCTTCTGGTACCCAACGCTTCTTCACTCCACAAGATGGAGGTCTTCTGGAATCGGGTCCTCCGGTGGGTGACCAACTGCTTCCACTCTACCCCTACCTCAATCCTCCCCTGCGAGGCCAGTATTCCCCCTTTGGTAGTCCTTCTTCCCCATAGGCGCCAAATGGCGGCCTTGAGGATGGCCTGCTCCCCACCTGAAATTAACCCGGCCGCGGCCAGGCTCCCCTTGTCCTTTCCCTCCCCGTCGGCAGCGAGGGCCCCGGACTCCAACCGGGCCCTGTCTACCGGGCTGAAGGGGAACGCTTACCCCCTGCTCTGGAAGACCCCCAGGCCCTCTCCTGGCGTAAGGTCCCACCTGCCTATTGATGGCATAGCTCACTCCATCGCTCGAATCGCTACCAAGGGAACCCTCCCAGGCCTGAACAGGCACCTAGTCCCCGGGGCGATCAACAATCTCTCCTCATCTCAGAAGTACTCCCTCCTAAAAGCTACTACTCGATCTCTCCTCTCTCAGGACTGGGCGCTACAGGCCCCCCCTCCTCTATACTATCCATATCCTCCTACGTAGGCCCCACACCCCTTTATGGGACTGGAGCGCTTTCTGGCTGGAAGAATACATCAGATGAGAGCTGGAAAGAGCTATCTAGCTGCCCATACCCCCTGGAACGAGCCGGACAAACCCACCACTTGCCCAGCCTGCGGCCTAGAGCCGGAGACCATGCAACACGCCATCCTCTCC
>LN890951.1:5776-64308 GCA_900010015.1 Tuber aestivum
TCCCAGCGGCCCATGAAAGTGGAGTTCGGCCATCCTCATCTGCCATGTCGGGATTGACATCGCTCCGCTCTAACAGCATCCCCACGATTCCCACACACTCATTCTCAGCAGCCCATGAAAATGGTGTTCGGCCACTGTTATCTGCAGTGTCGGGATTGACATCGTTCCGCTCCAATAGCATCTTCACAATTCCCTCACGCCCGTTCCCGGCAGCCCGTGAAAACGGTGTTCGGCCACGCTCATCTGCCGTGCAGGGATTAACATCGTTCCTCTCCAATAGAATCTTCACAATTCCCTCACGCCCATACAAGGCAGCCCACGAAAATGGTGTTATGCCACTGTTATCTGCCATGTCGGGATTTATATCGTTGCGCTCCAATAGCATCTTCACAACTCCCCCATACCCATTCTCGGCAGCCCATGAAAATGGTGTCCGGCCGTCCTTATTTGCGATGTTCGGATTGACACTCTCCTCTCCCAGTAGCAGCATAACCATACAATTATGTCCCTTTCCCGCAGCCCAAGCCAACACCGTGTTACCAAGCAAGTCCGCTGCGTTAAGATCCCATTCCTTTATCTTAAATAAAGAAGTCATTATATTTGCAACCCCGAATAGGGCTGCGCAGTGGATCCCAGTAAATCCAATTGATCTATCTTGCCTATTGAAGGGGCGATTCCACCCGTATTCCTTTAATAAGAGCATCTTGCAAGATATATGCGTATCGAATTGACCGAGCAGCTTCACCCCCAGTCGTGTTACATTTTCGTTTGATTCTCTTCGTGCATGCGCTCCCCAGTGACAAGAGGCATATTCAAGAAAGGGAGTCGTTGGCGGGGGTGAATGGAGAGTGGGAGAAAGATCCCTTATGCATGCGAAGTTTAGGTAGGTTAAGCAAACCTCGGCGATTCTTGAATGGGGATTATGGACGAGTGTAGGCTTTGCTAGAATATACTCCTGGAGAGTAAAATGCACAAGACGGACAGTGGAAGATGATGAGTCGATAGTGACCAGCCCTAACCCACAGTTCAATACGGTCCGAATTGAAGGCGTATTGGCAGTATTAAGATCTTTCGACCCTAGCTCTACCCCTAAAGCCTGGCATAGCTCATCCGGTTGCAATGGCCGTTCTGAATGTGCTACCCACATGATAGCCTCCATTCCCAGTCGTGATCTATCCTTCTTCTGTGCCGGGATTCTTTCCAAAGTGGCAGTATATACATCTCCCACATCGTGACCGCGTGACATCTGTTTAAGCTTTTCCTTCCTCCGGTAGATCGTTGTCTCCGCGAGGATTGACTCGATGCTGAGAGAGACAAGAAGGAATCTATATACAATTATGCATCAGTAAGTTGACTTCTATATGATGTAGGAAAACTAGGCATCTCAGCATACATGTCAGCCATTGTTTTCGGGATGACCTTCAGTATATCCGCTCTTAGGGACTCGTCCATGGCATCATATTCTACGTCCTCGGCTAATTTGGCCCTTAAAAATGCCTTGGTGTCTTCCTTTGTTGGACTAACTGTGATTTCCCCTACACCGGGGAAGCACCTCTCAACCTCACTGCTAACGAATGGCCTTCCGGTCAGAAATAAGCGGACATTTGGCAACTCCCTCATGATATCTTGGAGACACTTCAGAAGCCCAGTCCTATTCTCGGCAGGTAATTCATCCAACCCGGCGATACTGATTACGACGCGCTGTCGTTGGGCGATTACCGTTTTCAGCATTTTGAGGAGTTCTGGAGCTCGAGGGCGTATCCCGCCAACATGGTCCTTCGCGGCTTTGAAAGCTTTGTGTATGTCTTCCGGTATGTCCCCACTCCCCACCAACTGCTTGAGTATGGCTCCCAGCATGTTTGGTGTAGTCTGTTCCTTGCTGTCGAGATAGTCACAATAGAGCCCGGCGACTGAAATCCCCAGCCCACCACCATAAAAACGATCGATCACTAGAGAGCTAAAATTGCTTGCAATTAGCCATATGGGCTTTCTCCTGCCACATCCAGCGTTACCTAAGATGAGTCTTCCCCACACCCGGATTACCATGGCAAAATAGTACAGAGTGAGCGGATTCATCCTCTCCCGTATTCCATCTCTGAAACTCGCTTGTTCGAAAAACCCATTGTCCGACGTCCTCGAGTCGGCTATCTCTCAGATGTTGATGTCTTTTCCGTGGCTCGAGTGGCGACAACCACTTTAGGACCTGAGGCTTGTCATCCCCTACAGTTGCGTGGAAAATGGTGTTGAAACTGCTTGTGTTGTTGCTGTTGAATTCGACGCGACTTCCCATACACCAATAGTCCATACTGTCGGAGGTGCGGCCAACGCAGGCGGGGCAGAAGAGTGATGGATTTTGGCGGTAGTGTCTCGTACTTCCTGGTATGGAAGAAGAAAATAATCTCGCTCAGCCCTTCTCCCAATCAGCCTCTTGCAAATTCCCCTCGCAACCATCCACACTCCTACGGCTGAAATGGTTACGACAACCCCAGTGAATTCATGCACGCCAAGCGTGGCTAAGAGTCCAGATATCCCGGCACAAGTGCCATACTCGTACAAGTACCGTACCGGTATACGGTACTCGCCAGTCTTTGCCAAGAATAACATCACATGCCGAGTTTTGGTGGGAATATGGGAATAAACCTTGTTGATTACTAGAAATCCGTACTGTACCCGGCATTCAGCTCGGCAAAGACGCGCGACTACTTGTATTGTAAATTTACTTCCACCACCCGCCCCGTACCCTTATGATAAATTTACCATGGCATCGGTAGGTGTCAGAAACTGACAGAATTTCCAGCCGGCTAGCGGGGCTTAACTGAGACCACACAACATTCTACGAGTACGTAGTCTATCTGGACTTCAACTAATTTGAACTAAAAATTCTCGCCTGTGTTTCATCCCTCCCAACTATGCTTCACTTTCAGCTAAGTTACCAGCAAATTTTGAAATGTGCGAGTACTGTATCTGAAACCCGGAAACCTCTGCGGGCCTTTTAATGCTCTACCGTACTGGTATTACTGATGCATTGTACCAGCGGAACACCCCGATCCTGCTCCTCAGATATTCCTAGCAAAGCAATCTAAGGCGCTCTAAAGATACCCTAATGTCTTACGGGGATTCTGTCGTATATTTTACTGTGCGATACCCAAAGTGAGAGTAGAATCATTGTGCATCAGGCACGGCCAGGTATAAGGGGTGGTGTGCTTCTGAGTAGGCAGTTGGGGAAACTTGCTGGGGGTAGGCTCTGGGATACACTACATCTCTAAGATCTTTGGGGGCGGAGAAGACTTGGAGAACCAAATGAACCGATCCTAAAAAATCATCCACCAGCGACGCAAAAAGTGCGGAAAAACTCAAACAAGGCAGAAGAGCAATCCATCCCCACCCGTGATACTCCACGCTCATTTCTGGTACCGGTTTATTTATTTTTTCCTTGTCCCATGCCCAATAGCATAAGTTAGAAGAGCAACCTTAAACGAGCACATGATACTAGATGGTAGTTGTAAAGAATGGAAACAAAATTATCACCCCTACGCAGGAAATGGTGCATAGAGGGGCAAATATATATACTGGTACGCCCCAAAATCCAATGTCTCATAGCCCCATCCCGTATAATCTAGTGAAATCCTCTACCTCCGGCCACCCGCCATCCTTCTATGGGTTTTATTTGGCAGGTCAACAGAATTGCGAATACCGGTTAGAGAGATCCAATATATCTAGCCGGCCGATCTCTTAGTATATCAGAAAAAAGCTAACCCTCCCTGGGGGCTGACGAATATAGTGGATTCTACGGGATTTTACGGTACTCCATACCGGTAGATACCTGTAGAGAGCTAGTATCCCAACTATGTTCTGCCCGTGCATATCATCTGTATCATAACAAATTCACTGCGTTCAAGAAGCCACACGAAATAATTCTCGGAAGGCACCCTGGCTCCTGCACCACATCTGGCCTACGTAATATCACCCACACAACCGCACTCTTAGCCGCTCAATTCCGCAATTCTTGCTTTCGCTGATCAATCACGAAACGGGTCCTAAGATAAAAGGACAACTGGTCTGGGAAAGAGCGACTGCAATCCGCTCCGCCGTTTAAATTTCGCACCGAATGCCAGTCATTGAATCCGAGGCTTGGATGGGGGATCACCTGCAACCTAACTCTTTGTATAGTACGGTAGTCAATTCGACTCTTAATTTTCCTACTGTATCTCCCGTATTATTTGCTCAGTCCCCGTAATGACAACCTGCTGCTACGGTAACGGTACAAGCTTACCGCTCAGGACCCCAAGCCTATCCAACATTTTTGGCCAATTATGAGACTCATTTTTGATAAAAGTATTGGCTATGATCGTGAGATAGTGTCTTGTAGTTCTTGTCATTTCTTTCCTCATCCCCGGAGTCCTATACACATTTCATCCTCCTAATACCGGGTCTGAATTCTTTCTCTCGTGGACTAGAAACTTCCTTCACACATACCTAGCATTGCTTGGCCTTCATCGTGCGACATGCCATCGTCTCAACGCTGAACTAGTCTCCTAATCTCTAACTCAACAACAACCATCACCATCGGTTCCAAATCCTCCGAAACTTCCCCCAGACAAACTGTGCTTTACCACCCGTCTCATGATGTGTTCCATCTCTCGACTTTTGATACCCATGCCTAAGAACATTAGAACCATGAGACTCTTTGACAATATCCTATCTAGCATCTGTAAAACCTTTCGTGCCACACCAGGGGGATGGGGGCTCCACGAATTTCAACAATTTTAAGCCTATCTCCTCTAACTGCGGCCAGCGACCGCTGCAATCTAAATTCCTTTCTACGATGTTATTCTGCTGTAGGTAGGAATTCCACTGAGATTCCGAACGGGAACACTAGCCCCTGAATAATTGGGATCAAAATAATTAGGACACCACTTAGCACCTGCTACCCTCAGATTCGCCTACACTCCAGTTGACCCTACCATTAACTCCCATGGCCTTGTTCTCTATCCCGTTATTTATATTACTACTTATGGTAAATAATTAAACATATTTGCTCTATCCTGTGTCTCCCTGATATCCATAAAATCCATAGCAATTCTAGCGAACCGTGACTTTGCGGTACCGATCAGCCGCTATAGTTGAGTGAGGAAATTAGTGAGCTGTGGTTGGTGGTGCAGTTTCCGAAGCGTTGAGGGCAACTTATTTTGTTCCACAGTTATCGTGATGTACCCAGAGGTCCCACCGGGCATGTCTTCCCCTTGTTATCTTGTCACAGAAGGAAGCAAGGGAATGGGGACACGAATGCCAGAAAAACATTGTACGTGGTGATCTCCGGAAGGATTAGGATGATGTCATTCTGGCTTGGTGTACTTCTGCCTTCGCCGTTAGCCTAGATTAGATGCCGAACGATAGAAGGGGACTCGTTACCATAACTGTCTGCCAGTTACTCCATCACGGCCATGTACCATTCCACTTGTGTTCCAAAAGTATCCTTATATCTTGGCGTGGCTAAGCACCATTTTAGGGGAATACTTTCAATTTGGACCTAAAATGATATTCAGCCCCAGGCTGCAAAAGTTTCTCAAAGGGAATCTCTACAGCGCCTCTCTCCCTATACCTTGACGGGCGATGGACAGGGAGTTCGGAAGGTGGGAAAGCACTTTAAAAGCATCTGCAAGTATTTTTAGGAGATATAGTGGCATCCGGTGACCCATAGACAATCAGCCAGGATGGTAATTTAAGTTTTCGGCTACCACGCGAAATCATGCCAAGATTCCTAAATGCTCTGGGAATGGGCAGGTTTTCTGCCCCGTTATGCCCCAACATTACCACTTCAGGCCTCGACGACACTATCCGCACTATGGATACCATACTATTCAATATCCTCGTGATATGGTAGAGTGATCCAATTTAAACTCAGCCTCTACTGGGCTAGCAGGCGTACCCTAAAGATGTTGTCGACCTTGCACCAAAGGAATCTCTAATGAGTTTACTCTGTTGTATTAGGGGCTAATGCCCAAAAATAAGGAAGCTTGTCTCCCTCCTCTGAGACGTAATAAGCCTTATTCATCAATTCATGCAGATAATGTACCCCGGCACGAAAATGTTAAGAACTATTTCTTTACGAGAGAATCCGAAGATCTCACCACCTCAGTCACCGGATATAATGCTCCAAGAAATTGGGGGTAGTGACAACTCACGCTTCCTGTTTCGCCAAGTATTCTCTAAATTCGTGGGTTTTAGCATCACCCTACCAGAGCTCTTTTCCCATTTCCGCCTTGAATTTCTGAACCTAGTGCATGCATGTCCACTTGATTTTCTACTGTAAGAACTGTAATATTTAGATCTCCGGCACTTGTCGTCCGGAATTCTCCCTGAGGAATCGGGGGAGGGGCAAAAACTCTACTAAAATTAACATCGAGTGCCCTGGCCTTGGGAGTGGGAAAGTGGGAACGTGGAGCATCCGCAATGGTAGCTCAACCACCATGGCACGAGGTTCAATTTCCTCAGTCCTTATGATATTCCACACCCCTGCATCCACCCCGCTATTTGTCTGCTCTTCTTGTTTCCCTACGGATGCCCTGAATCCTGATTTTCTCCTTTTTTAGCTCCATCGAACGCAGTAACAGTTACCGGCACCCTCCCTTTTTCTACCCAGCCAGTAAGTTTCATCTCAGTCTGCTCTTCCACCCCATTGCAGTCACTACATCGGTGCGCTCGTTATCGTAGGAGGTATGTGCCGCTGAGAGTATGATAGCTCATTTACAGGGCTAGGACCTCTTGTTATTTTTCACTTTTTTTTTTTTATTTCTGGTCCCGGCGCTTTTGCCGTTAGAGAACCCATGAATTTTTCCCATTTCTTCTAAGTCCTTCTCTTAAATTCATGACCATACCTTTGCCAACTATGGTATACGTCTTTCCCATCGCCCGCTGTTCTCGTCTGTTCTTCTGCTTATTTAAAGGCTTCTCAAATGAAGCCTGCTTCAGATTTATTAGTTCTTCTTTTAGTTTCCCAACTTGTATCGAGAACACAGCCACTCCCGTGCATCCTGTACACAACAGGCTATTTCTCACCATCTCAGACCACATACAACTTCACCGTTTGTTATTGAAGTAAAAGCAATTGGTGCACAACGATCAACAATAGAAACTCTTCTCCCTACATCCGGGGGGGTGCACCGCTACCCAGATGATACAAACGCCTCCCCTTCACTCCCGCCGGTCACCCAATGACACTCACCCTTGCTAGACATGGAGATCAGGCGGGTGGCATATCAGGAGAAGAGATGAAAGTGAAAGTCTTCTGGTCTAGGTTTTATCAAGTCTCTCTAACAGTGTATTGTGCATCCCTAATTGTCGATATTACTCTGATCTCTTGCTATTCTTGAAGCGCGCTACTGTAATCGGACCCGAATACCTTGAACAGTTATTTGTAAACCCCACACCCCTCTAGGTTATTGCTCGACATTTAAGCACTGCTACGAGCGGAAAGAGAAACCCACACATACGGGGCATACCGATATGTTATCTCTCAACACACGTGTATTCCTGTGCCCCTGCTAATATATATCCGGATATAAGGGATAGTATTTAGAAAAATTCCGGGAGATATTAGGGGTGAAGACAGCTGAGAACTCGCTTTGTGCTAACTTGTTTGCTATATTTAACTAGTGAGCGTGGCCTGCATTGTAAGCAATGACGCTCATTACTAGTAGCAGGATTACGTATTAGTATGGTTGGTTTACAGCTTTTCGCACCCGACCAGATTAGGACCCCAATACCCGTCAATAACTCCCACGAGGGGATGAAGTTAGTGACGGCTTGCATATCTGGCAAGCCATCCAATGGGTTGACCCGGGTCGAAAATGGGCCAACCCCACCCAACCCAAACCCAACGAATCTTCAACCCACCCAACCCAACCCAAGGAAGCAAGACCCGGGTTTGCCCAACGAACCCATTGGGTTATTGAAGAAATAGGAAACTACTCTGGTTAAGAAAAATATGATTATATTAGGTATTACGAGTGTTATATGCTTACAATAGTACAGAACCAACTCGTGTGGGGGAGGCAAATAGAAGTAATAGATATTACAGAGTGAGGGAGGAAAGAATAACATCAGTGATAGAGTGTAAACAGAAAATAACAACAAATTGGAGGAATACCAGATAAGTAGTCGCGTAGGAGGGCAGGCAAAAAATAATGTTAACTAGAGGAAAATAGTTCAAGCTCGTATTGAGTGTCTTTAATCCTTTAGAACGAGTGATCCTCCGAGACCCCTAATCACTCTTAGGTCTAGCCTTTCCAAAGACTATTCAAATTTAGAGAAACCTCCGTTTTCAGCTTTCTGCTGGCGGTAAATACTGTCTTAGAATTCTGTGGTTAGACTAGAGTTTCCATGGTAATCGCGACAAAACAAAGGGAACGATGTTCGTTGGGTTCATTGGGTAACCCAGGTTACTCTCCCTTCAACCCAACCCAACCCAACGAAGCTCCACCCCAAACCCGACCCAAGGAACCCGACCCAACCCAATGAATGACCCGGGTTAACCCACCCAAGGCCGGACCCATTGGATGGCTTGATATCTGGAACGCAAGACCAGGCGAAGATCACAAGCGTGTACACCGGGAGTATAGTTGACGAAAGCTCCACCGACGAGTAATTCCCCATTTCAGGGTAGGTGCTCCAACCTTAGAGTTCTCAATTGATGGACGGCCGTTTGTCGATGGCTGGTGTAACACCTCAGTTGTCAGACCGCGGTCGGATGGAAGAGAAAATCGCCCTTATATCCACAACTTGCCGATACTCTCAAAGTAGAAGTTAACTATGGAAGATATTGAATAGGGGGAAGAAAAGTGAATCAGGAACCCGGGTGACATCTAGTTCTTCCGATAACTCTTCTCAACTTGTAGAGAATTTTCGGGGGCATCCTCTTATCGACATACCAGACAGATGGAAGGGTGGTAGTGTCGTGGATTCGTTGGGGGCTCGGATATTGTATAGGACAGGTAGGGGTGGTATGCCATAGGCAATAATAGGTTTAAAAATATAAAAAGGCCCTCGGGGGGGACTTCCGTGGATCGCCACACGCTATCTCTATTCCCACCCAGACTACTACCAGAAAGAAAAGCGACCGCTGGAGAGGCTTCTTCGTGAACAGGAATAACTCCAGGATAAGAGAATCCGCCCTCACGATCAGCGTGAAGATTCAATCTGGAACTCTCGGCGTTTTGTCCTTGCTGCGACAAATAAATTGATAAAATAAGGATCGGAATGTGTTAAGATTTCTCTGATATTGTAGGTAAACACGTGAAGGAGCTGGAGAAATTTATAGCAAAACAAGATATGAAGTAGGCAGGGCAAGTGTCTGAATGCTGGTATATTCACTTCTATTCTGGGGCAGCAAAGCGAGTGACAAAAGAATGAGTCGAGGTCGATATCGTCTAATGGGTTAAGAAACTTATATATCGGTCTAGGGACGAATGGTGAGAAAAAGGAAGGAAAAACAAATGGTCTTTCGTAGGCAATGTCAAGGAAAAAAAGGATGGAAACACTGAAGATAAATGGTACCATAACCCGCCAGAGGGTAAGAAATCCCTGGAATCCCGAATGTCGAAAACTTCTAACACAAACCTAGTACCCCAAATCTGTGGACACTACAGACCCATCCCATCTACAGCGTCCGGTGTTCGCACTAACTGTGTCGAGCAGCTGTGCAGGTTTCTTCAACGCCAAAAATAGTTGTAGTGAGAACGACGACGTAAAAGGAATCGCAGTGGCTGCAATATGGTACTGAAGAACACTCCAGGATAGTCTTCGAGGTATAGGATATGTGGTTTAAAGAGAGTGAGTTCGCTGTATTGAATGATATCGTAAAACAAAGTGATATAGAAAACGAGAGAGGATGAACGATAGTGATTGACTTAAGGAAAATAACAATGAGCTAGAAATAGAACTTATAAAAACAATATCATAAGATCTAGACTCTCCGAGATCAATAGTCCCATGACTTTCCAACCGAACTAGCAAGGAAAACTCTTTACCTCGCCAATAGCGTCAAACAGTTAAACCTTCCTCCGTTTGAGAGTTCACCACCATGAAACAGAATGCTCACCGCCACGAAACAGAATGATAACCTTAGTGCCTGCACCAATGTTTCGGGCTGAAGCATGCCACACAGCACTAGACTGGGACATTTCCAACAGTAGCACGTTTCAACAAAAGTGGAGGAGAAAGAGCGTTGTCAATCATAGGGGGCTGGGATGGGTGTGTTGGAAACAGAAGTGTGGGAGAAATCACAAGGTAGGGGACTATAAAATTGAACTACGGCAAAAACGACGAGAAAATGAATACCCGGCTCACAGCCCGGTGAATACTGCGTCTATTACAGCGCAGTGAGGTATCCGCGCACCCCATAGTAGTGAATTCTGAGGTAGAAAAGGGAATCGGCTGGTGGACAAGTAGTGGATGGGGTGGGACGGGGCGACAGGGTAGCTGCACTAGACAGGTCTGAGAAAGCATAAGCCAAGAACCACTAATGAAGGATAGAGAGAGCACCGGGGATGTGTATGATGGGGGCGAGTTCTTGCCACGCGTTTCAAACCCTCCGGATTCTTTTCAGAGGGGGTTGGAGTAGCTCGGGAGACTCAGTTGCGAAGGACTCTGATGGTTCTTCGGTGAGTGCAGATTGGGCACTAAGGTCACACCGCTCCGCTAGGAATGGTAAGGCTCCCATACACCCATGGTCGGCTGCCCATGGAGGTGGTGCTCGACCACTCTCATCCGTTGTGTGGGGATTGGTGTCGTTTCGCTCCAAAAACAGTTTCACAATTCCTTCACACCCAGACTCGATAGCCCATGAAGATGGTGTTCGGCCACCCTTGTCTGCCCTATTAGGATTGACACCGCCTCTCTCTAACAGAATATTCACAACCCCCGCACACTCCCTCCAACCACAGCCAGCGGCCCATGAAAGTGGGGTTCGGCCATCCTCATCTACCGTGTCAGGATTAACATCATTTCGCTCTAATAGCATCTTCACGGTTCCCACGCGTTCATTCTCAGCAGCCCATGAAAATGGTGTTCGACCACCCTTATCTCCCGTGTCGGGATTCACATCGTTCCGCTCCAATAGCATCTTCACGATTCCCACGGAGTCACTCTCAGCAGCCCATGAAAATGGTGTTCGACCACCCTTATCTCCCGTGTCGGGATTCACATCGTTCCGCTCCAATAGCATCTTCACGATTGCCACGGAGTCACTCTCAGCAGCCCATGAAAATGGTGTTCGGCCACCCTCATCTCCCGTGTCGGGATTCACATCGTTCCGCTCCAATAGCATCTTCACAACTCCCTCCTGCCCAAACTCAGCAGCGCGTGAAAGTAGCGTTCAGCCTTCCTCATCTACCGTATCGGGATTGACATCGTTCCGCTCTAATAGCATCTTCACAATTGCCTCACGCCCATACAAGGCAGCCCACGAAAATGGTGTTATGCCATGGTTATCTGCCAGGTCGGGATTGACATCGCTCTCCAATAGCATCTTCACAACTCCCGCATACCCACTCTCGGCAGCCCAGGAAAATGGTGTCCAGCCGTATTCATTTGCGATGTCGGTGTTGACACTCTCCTCGCCCAGTAGCAGCTTAACTATACAATCATGTCCTTTCCCTGCAGCCCAAGCCAACACTGTGTTACCATGCAGGTCCGCTGCGTTTAGATCCCATTTCTTAATCCCAAGTAAGGAAATCATTATATCTGCAACGCCGTGGAGGGCTGCGCCATGAAGCCCGTTGAATCCAATTGGCATATCTTGACTATTGAAGGGGCGATTCCACACGGATTCTTTCAATAAGACCAGCTTGCAAGATATATGAGTATCGAATTGACCGAGTAGTTTTACTCCGAGCAGTATCACTTTTTCGTTTGATTCTTTCCGTGCATGCGCTCCCCAGTAACAAGAGGCATATTCAAGGAAGGGAGTTGTTGACGGGGATGAAGGGAGAGCGGGAGAAAGGTCCCTTATGCATGCAAAGTTTAGGTAGCTTAAGCAAACCTCGGCGATGGTCAGATGGGGGCTATGGAAGAGTGCAGGATTGGCTAGAATATACTCCTGGAGAGTAAAATGCACTAGTCGGACAGTGGAAGATGATGAATCGGGTGTGACGAGTCCTAACCCACAGTTCAATACGGCCCGAATCGAAGGCGTATTGGCAGTATTAAGACCCTTCGACCCCAGCTCTACCCCTAAAGCC
Organism: Tuber aestivum; assembly: GCA_900010015.1. Taxonomy (NCBI): domain Eukaryota; kingdom Fungi; phylum Ascomycota; class Pezizomycetes; order Pezizales; family Tuberaceae; genus Tuber; species Tuber aestivum. The sequence continues at coordinate 18,016 of LN890951.1, forward strand.
TGGCATAGCTCATCCGGTTGCAATGGCTGTTCTGAATGTGCTACCCACATAATAGCCTCCATTCCCAGTCGTGATCTATCCTTCTTCTGTGCCCGGATTCTTTCCAAAGTGGCAGTATATACATCTCCCACATCGTGACCGCGTGACATCTGTTTAAGCTTTTCCTTCCTCCGGTAGATCGTTGTCTCCGCGAGGATTGACTCGATGCTGAGAGAGACAAGAAGGAATCTATATACAATTAGGCATCAGTAACTTGACAGATACATAATGTAGGAAAACTAGGCATCTCGGCATACATGTCAGCCATTGTTTTGGGGATGATTTCCAGAATATCCGCTCTTTGACGCTCGTCCATGGCATCACATTCTACGTCCTCGGCTAATTTGGCCCTTAAAAATGTCTCGGTGTCCTCCTTCATGGGATTAACTGTGATTGCTCCTGCACCGGGGAAGTACATCTCAACCTCGCCGCGAATGAAAGGCCTTCCGGTCAGAAATAAGCGGACATTTGACAACTCCCTCATGATATCTTGGAGAGACCTCAGGAGGCCAGTCCGATGCTCCGCAGGTGATTCATCCAACCCGTCGATGCAAATAACAACAACCTGTCGTTGGGAAATTGTCGTCTTCAGCATACAGAGAAGTTCGAGAACTCGAGGCGATATCCCACCAAAATGGTCCTCCGCGGTTTCGAATGCTTGGCGTATGTCTTCCGGGATGTTTCCTCTCCTGACCAACTGTGTGAGAATTGCCCCTAGCATGTTCGCTGTGGTCTGTTCCTTTCTGTCGAGGTAGTCGCAATACAGCCCGGCCACAGTGATATCCCCCCCACTTCCATAAAAATGATCGATTACTAGTGAGCTACAATTTCACGCAGTTAGCGATACGGGCTTTATCTAGCGATTTCCTGCGTTACCTAAGATGAGTCTTCCCCACACCTGGATCGCCGTGGCAAAATAGCACGGGGTGGGCAGATCCATCTTCTCCTGTATTCCAGCTCTGAAACTCGCTCGTTCGAAAAATCCATCGACCCACACCCTCAAGTCGGCTCTCCCTTAAATTTTGGTGTCTTTTCTGCGGCTGGAGTGAGGACAACCACCTCAGGACCAGAGGCTTGTCATCCGCTACGGTAGTGTGGACCACCGTGTTGAAACTGTTCGAACTGTTGAAACTGCTAATATTGTTGCTGAATGACCTGCGATTTCCGATATACCGGTAGTCCATACCATCTGAAGTCTCGCCAATAGATGTAGGGCGGAGGAACGATGGGTAGTAGCAGTGGTTCAAGACGCCTAGCCAGCCGCTCAGGGAAGAAAATGATCTTGATGAGTAAGGCTGTCTGGTGTCCCACATCGGTATTGTGTTTCATCCAATACTTTTGCGTTCACCCGTCCCCACATCCCAGGGCGCCACTTTTGGATTGCCCGTGCAACCATCGGCATTTCCGCTGCGCGAATTGGCAGATACCGGCAGTCATAGATTGGCTAAGTGTCAAGAAACTTACGTATCATATAACTCCAGTGCGGTACTCGCACTCCGCTCACGCCTACCGGTATCCCACACTACGGCACATCCTACAGATGTTCCGAGGCTAAAAAAAAAAGCTTTAACCGAGACCGGATATCATTCGGTTTGATAACAATACTGTACAGTACATGGACCCTCCTGCACCACGTTCCATCTCCCGCAACTATGCCACCTCTTCAACCAGGTTCCTAATAAATCTTGTGATGTATAATATCGGTATGGACCTGGGGATCGAGGCCTTTTAATGCTCTACCGGTAAGATCCGGGTGTTAGTATCGTAGTGCACAAGTACTTTTATTTAGCAGAGAAAAGAACCCCGATATAGTCTCCCAGGTCTTCTTAGCCGGGTAATCAAAGACGTGCTGGGAGTCGCGTAATGCCTTGCAGGAGGTCTATCGCGTACCGTATTCTGCAGTGCGCAAAACAAGGGTGAGATCACCGTGGGTCAGACGTGGCCGGGTGTGGGGGGGTGATGAGCTGTGGAGTCGGTGCAGGCCGGGGGTTTCCAATTTCTCCTCGAGCGTCCAGAACTGAGCAAGCCGATTTCCAAGGATCACGCGACGGCGGCGGAAATCCTTCTCCCAAATCTCCAAAAAGGCAACTACCGGTAAGGAATTCATGGCCCCGGACATTCCCGTCTATGGTTGGTGCCTGTTCCTAAACCGTTGCTCTACTTGTATGCTGAATACCATATGATAGAGTGGAAGAACAACCTTAACTACAAGTAGACAAGAGTTACTGGACACCCTGCTGTGGTCGCTAGAAAGAAAATACGGTAAAATCAGAGCTTTCGCGTGGTGTGTAACTCGGCATGCGAAATGGCAAACACATGATATCATCTCGGTTGCCTGATTACCCCTTGGTACGATATTCCACCACCGTTAAACCTCATTTTCCCCGGCCCTATCAGCCACACCAAAACATGGCTGGTCTGGTCCGGTGCCACACGGTGGCTTCCACGCCACATTTGAGTCACTATTATCACCCGAGTAACTGCACCCTTTACCGCTCAATTGTACTCGTACGAGTACAATCCTTGGTTTTTCTATCCAGCCGCTAGACAGGCCCTGGGGTTGAGAGGACAGTGGGCTCGCGCAAAGGGGCTCGAATGGTCATAGTTTATACTGAATGGTGGTGCTTGAGTTGAAAGCGCTGATGAATAATCGCCTCCAGTGGTAAAAATGTTTCGGTAAGAATCCACTTTTGAATTATTCTGGCTTACAACTACGACTTCTCGTACAGTACTGTAAACCTATCCAATGTCGGAAAGACGATCTCCCACTATTTAACTGATATTCCTAGTGTGGTGTAGCAATAGGCTCCTTCCATGCCACGCCACTGGGGAAGAAACAAGGCTGACTACTCAAACCCCTAACCCTGCTTGATTATTGCTGATTTACGAGACATGCGCTAGGCTTTATCCTCTAACTGCCGTGGATGACCTCGGCAATATTATATGAGTCCTTTCCATGGTGCGGGAAGGAAGTCCAGTGCAATCTAGAATATTACAATAGCTTTGTAATCCTTGAAAGCCGAAGAATTGGGACTTGCTCCTTAGCAACTAGTCTTAGCTCCGTCCATAATGTCCATAAATTCTCGCCTTAACTCTCCGAGGCGCAGTTCCTAGGTTTCCCCAATTACCATAGTTATGATAGATAATTAAGGGTCTGTTTGGATACGACCGTTCGCGCCCGTTCCGTTCCGTTCCCCATACAAATTTTCTTACCCTTCTGTTTCTTTTTATGGGCGCTTAAGGTATTTGGCCAATCACATCCTTGGATCCTATCTCACGATAGCTTCAAGTGTTTAACTTGAGGGCTTTTTCCTCGTTTTTAATTTTACCTTTGTGGAAGGAGTTTATCCCTTCCATCTATTTTTCGAGGCTTTCCTTATTCCCCTTCGCTCCCTCTATCAGTTGAGCTTGATGGCATTCCAGGGTTCCTCTTTGTCAGGTGGCAAGGCCGTCAAGGTCTTGTCCGCCTTTGCCAAGTTGGTTGACGAGGCCTCCTCTCTACGGAAGGAGGTTTCTCGTCTCCGGCATCACGTTTCTGTCCTCTCCCGCAGCCTACATTTGGCGAAGATAGAGAGTGAGAATTTACTTGCTTTCCTGGCTGCTTGTCAGGCTGGCGGTTCCTCCCCCTCGTCAATTCTTTCTGGGGGTGATGATGATTTTTTGCCGCCTCCGTTTGAGGAGGGGGTGGCGGGAGAGGTGTGTGTTCGGTTGCCTTCGGTGGCGTCCTCTGCTTTGGTGGTGCAGGCGCCTGAGCCCTTTGTGACTGAGTGCGTGGCTTCTGAGGTTGGGGAGGTGGCTGACCCAGTTGGGTTACATGCACTTACCCTGTTCGTGGGATCGTCGCCCCCCCCCTTGCGACGAGTTTATGGTACCCGGTGCACCAGCCGATAGCCACCGGACTACTTCCAGACAGAGACTGATGTCGAAGTGCCCTCGGGTGTCTGAGGATGCCTCGGTAGCTGCTCCCTTGGTCGAAGAGAGCTCGGGGGCAGAGAGTGTGGTCACTGCGGTCACTATCCTGTCCCCCCGACAGCGGCCGTGCCTTCTTGGCAGGCGGATGAAGCGGATGGTGGGAGGCAAAACCAGCGGACAACTCAGGCCTGGCCAGGTGGGGAAGGGCCACAAGTCCGTGTGTGTCGCATGGGGAGTGTCTTGCTGTTCGCGGTTTATGCGATTGCCGGAGATGTTTGGACCTGCGGTCCCGCATTTGTGTCCTCGGGGTGGGGGGTGGAACCAGAAGGAGGGCACGAGGGTCTTGTGCCCATGTGGGCAAGAGGTGAGGAGGAATAAGCTGTCCCGCCATATGTGTGGACAGGTTTGGCCCCTCCTGGCGGGTTGGGACAATGGGGATGCGTGCCTGGTAGAGGGCTGCTACTTTGAGCCACCGGGTTATGGCTTTTGGGCTGCCGGTTGGCGGGCGGTAGAGTCGGTGGATTAGGAGCGGTGTGGTGCGCCGGGCTTAGCTGGGGCTGGTATGTATTGGTGGAGTGGTTGCAAGGCCAGTAGAGCTGGTTTTGATTTATATAAAGATTTTGTGGTTGGCTGGGAATGACCATGACCCCCTGGTTTGGGCTTCGGCTGGGGATTACCTGTCGGCTATGGCGGTTCGAGCCTAGCAATGATGTAGTCTTCCTACAGGTTGTGCGGGTGGTACAGTCCCAGATGTACTGTGGTTTGGCTGGTTTTGGAGTTGGCTTACCTCTTGGGCGTAATGCCGTATGGCGCGTATACCTCTAAGGTGGAGTCGTGTAGTTAGCTACAAATTGATTATTTTGAATAACGGTTGTTTCGTATGAGAAAATTGAACAGTCTCAAACGGTTCCGTTCCCGCCAAACAGAGCCTAAACTTGTTTGCAACGTCCCGCACCTCCTTGATGCCCACCCAACCTGCACCCGTTTCGCCAAACTGTGCTTTGGCCGTACCGAGTGATCCTTAGAGCTGATAGAGTCAGTAACTGAGCGCGTTATGGTTGATCGTGGAGCTTTCAGGAGTGGTGGGGGGTCGCTTGCTTCGTTCTAGGGTTATCGTGACCTACAGAGAAGGTTTTCTAGGCACGTCTTCTTTCAAATATCACGGGAGTACTTAATGAAATCGGGATGTGCAGAGCGGCAAAGCGATGTGTGTGGTGATCTATGAAAGGATCAGGATTATTTCATTAAGTTTTATATATTCTCCTGCCTTTACCTTTAGTTTAGATAACGCACTAAATGAGAGAGGCATTCGCCACAATATCATTCCGATAGTTACACTTTATCGGTCAGATCCCACTCTATTACACTCTCTATACCCCTACGCTACTGATTATCCTCCCCCGATAGCAGTCGCCAAGTATATGGATTTTCAAACCAACATAACCTATCCAATCCCCCCTCCTCACCCCTCCAGCTTTGCCGTCGCACCGGCAGTGAGGTCCGCAGTATGGTTACCGCAGCAATCAACATCATCATGATATTATAAGGAGGTCTAATGTAAACCCCAACCTTCGTGGGACTAACGGGATCGCTCTAAAGTTGATGGAAATCTTGCGCAAAGGAAATTTCTGATAAGTTTGCTCTACCATATCTGAAGTTGATACCGAGGATGAAGAAGCACGGGTTCCTCCCTTCGACCGGCTTTAGCTTTAGTTATTTGTCAATTTATACAAGTATCTGGATGGGGAAACGCCAGGAGCTGTTTCTTTGCGCAAAAAGCGCAGGACCCCTGCACCTCTGTTTCTAGATGATTCACGTATTGGCAAGTTGTGACGATACCGGCATGTCCTTCGGGCAAGTATTGCATTAATTCGCCGCCTTTGACATCAAGCCTTTTCCTTTTCGGCCTAGTTATACCAATTCAAGCCCCAGATAAGTCTAGCTAGGGTATTACGGTAAGAACCTGAATACTTCTATCTCATATCTAAGATGTCAAAAATTCCTTTACTCTGGCCCGGGGGTGGCCGGGGGGGCGAAAGCTCCGGATTAGCGCAAGACAAAGAAAAAGTGAGAAGTTCCGCACCTTGGCAAAGGCTTCCCAATCTGCTAGCCCAGGGCTTACTTATTTTGGTCCATATGCTTCCGCCCGACCCGGAATCTACCCCACTAATTTCTTACACCTCAAGTGACTCCATGAAATACCCTAGATTTAATTATCTTGGCCTACAACTTTCCAACACAGCCGGAAGCAATCGGAACCCTGTGTTATCTCGCCTAACACCTCTCCCCCGTCTCAGTGTAATTTTCCGTTCGGATGCAGTCATGACCGGTCACTCGGTTTCTTCGCTAGATGCACCCTAACTTAGATCTCAATCGATGGATGACCATTCATCAAGGGCTGATGTAACACTTTAGTTATCGGACCGTCATTGGATGAAAGAGAAGGTCGCCCTTCGACCCAGGATTTGCCGGTGCGCTCCGACCGGATGCTAACAAGGGAAGATAATGAATAGGGGGAAGAAAAAAGGATCAGGGACAGGTCGGACGTCTGGTTTTCCTGATAAAAATTCTCGATTTGAGGAGGATTTTCGGGGGCTTGCTCTTACCGACATATTAGATAATATCAGGGCGACAGAACCCGGGACCCACGGGGGGCTTGGGCAGTGTGTTGTAAGGGTGGGAGCGGTATACCCGTAGGTGAAGGTGTGTTTACAACAATAAGGAGGACTTCGAGACGTCCATGGATTATCACAGGTACTATCTCTATTCCCACGGACACCCCCATTACGAGAAGGGAAAATCATGGCTGGAGAAACTTCTTCGTGTACAAGGATAGCTCCGCACCGATAATTTCCACAATCACGATCAGCATGCGAATTCATTCTTGAGCTCTCGGCTTTATATACTAACTTCGACAAACGAGATGGTAAATAGGGATTAGAATGTGATGAGATATCAGTAGTATCGTAGGTAAACACCAGAAGGAGCTGGAGAAATCTCTTGAGGAAACGAAGCGTGGATTATAAGGGTAGGTTTCTGAATGCTAGTATAACCACTCCTATTCTGGGGCAAGCAAGCTAGTGACAAAAGAATGAGAGGGGGCGGATATCGTGGAACGGGGGAAAAAACGCATATATCAATATGAGGATGGATGGTGAGGAAAAATAAAGGAAAAATAAAGGGCCCTTCGTACAGTGTCGGAGAAAGAAAATGGTAGGAACATGGAAGAGAAATGGTACCATGATGTCACAAAACATAAGGAATCTTGGAAAGCCTGAAACTCCCGAATTTCGACACAAATACAGCACCCCGAACCTGTGTACCCTACCGACCAATCCCATCTATAGCGTCCCACGTTCGCACTAACTATATCGAGGGGTGCGCGAGTTTTCCTAACCCAGAAGAATTTTGGTGCGAGCGGCGAATTATAAGACGCAGTAGCACTACGTTTCAATTAAAAAAAAGGGAGGAAAGAGGGGTGTCAATCACGGGGGACTGGGATGGGTATTTTGGAACTGAAGTGTGAGAGAAACAATAAGGTATAAGGGACTATAAAATTAGCTTAGGTCAGAAATGATGAGAAAATGAAAACCCCACCGGCCGCCGGGCGAATATTGCCTGTTGCAGCGCAGTGAGGGAGTTGCACACCGCACAGTAGTCAACCCTAAGGGAGAAAGAGAAAATAGGTCGATGGGCGAGTAGTAGTAGAGGACGGGCCGGGTCTGGGAAAGAACGGGTGGGAAACCACGAATGGAGGATAGAGAGAGCATTGGCGATGTAAATAAAAGGAGGAAAGTTGTTGCCGCAGGTTTCAAGCCCTCCGGATCCTTTTAAGAGGGGGTTGGAGTAGCGAAAAGGACTCAGTTGCAAAGAGCTCAAATGATTCCTCGCCGAGCTCAGATTTAGCACTCAGGTCACCGCGCGTCCGTGGGAATGGTAAAGTTCTCATGCACCTGTGGTCAGCAGCCAATGGAGGTGGTGCTCGACCCCCCTTATCCGCTGTGCGGAGATTAGAGTTGTATCGCTGCAATAGCATCTTTGCAGTTCCCACACGTTTAGACTGGACAGCCCATACAAATGGTGTTCGACCACCCTTGTCTACCCTGTCGATACTGACACCGCCTTGCTCTAATAGAATCTTCACAACCCCCGTGCACCCCCTCTGGGTGCTCCCAGCGGCCCATGAAAGTGGGGTTCGGCCATCCTCATCTGGCATGTCGGGCTCGACATCGTTCCGCTCAAATAGCATCTTCACAATTCCCTCATGCCCGTACTCGGCAGCCAATGAAAATGGTGTCCGGCCATCATCATTTGCCGTGTCAGGATTGACATCGTTCCGCTCTAGTAGCATCTTCACGATTCCCTCGTGTCCATTCTTGGCAGCCAATAAAAATGGTGTTCGGCCATCCCCATCTGCCCTGCCGGGATTGACGTCGTTCCGTTCTAACAGCATCTTCACAATTCCCTCATGCCCACTTTTGACAGCCAATGAGAATGGTGTTCGGCCGTCCTTATCTGCTGTGTCAGGATTGACATCGTTCCGCTCGAGTAGTATCTTCACAATTTTCTCATCGCCAAACTTGGCAGCCCATGAAAATGGTGTTCGGCCACGCTTATCTACCGTGTCAGGGTTAACACAGTTCCACTCTAATAGAATCTTCACAATTTTCTCATTCCCATTATAGGCAATACGTGAAAATGGTGTTCGGCCATCCACATCTTCCGTGTCGGGATTGAAATCGTTCCGCTGTAATAGCATCTTCATAATTCCCTTACGCTGATACTCGCAAGCCACTGGAAATGGTGTTTGGCCACAGTTATCTGCCGAGTCGGGATTGACATCATTCCGCTCTAATAGCATCTTCACAATTCCCTCATGCCCGCACCAAGCAGCAAGTGAAAGTGGTGTCCGGCCTTCATCATCCGCCATATCGGGATTGACATCGTTCCGTTCTAATAGCATCTTCACAATTCCCTCATGCCCATTCTCCGCAGCCCATGAAAATGGTGTCCGGCCATTCTTGTTTGCCATGTCGGGATCGACACTCTTCTCTCCTAGCAGCAGCTTAACTACACAATCCTGTCCTTTCCCCGCAGCCCAAGCCAACATCGTGTTACCGTGCAAGTCGGCTACGTTTAGATCCCACTTCGCGACCTCAAACAAAGAGATCATTATATCCGCAACCCCGAGGAGGGCTGCACCGTGGAGCCCCGTGAGCCCAATCGGCCTGCCTTCCCTATCGCAGGGGCGATCGAACCAATATTCCTTCAATAAGATCAGCTTGCAAGATATGTGGGTATCGAACTGATCGAGTAGATCTACTGCGAGCGATGTTATATTTTCGTTGGTTTCTTTCCGAGAATGCGCTCCCCAGTAACAAGAGGCATATTCAAGAAAGGGAGTCGTTGGCGGGGGTGATTTGAGAGCTGGCGACAGGTCCCTTATGCGTGCAAAGTTTAGGTAGGTTAAGCAAACCTCCGAGATAGCTGAATGGGGACTATGGAAGAGCGTAGGATTGGCTAGAATATACTCCTGTAGGGTGAAATGCACGAGACGGAGCGTGGAAGATGGTGAATCGACAGTCACCAGTCCTAACCCACAGGTCAATACTGTGCGTATTGAAGGGACATTGTCAATGTTGAGATCTTTGGATCCTATCTCTACACCTAAAGCTTCACATAGCTCGTCTGGTTGCAATGGCCGTTCCGAATGTGCTACCCACATGATGGCCGCCATTCCTAGCCTTGATCTATCCTTTTTCTGAGCCCTGATTCTTTCCAATGTAGTGGCATATACATCTTGCACATCGTGACCGCGTGACACCTGTTTAAGCTTTTCCTTCCTCCGGTGAATTGTTGTCTCTGCGAGAATTGCATCGATGCTGAGAGAGACAAGAAGGAATCTATACACAATTATTCGTTAGTAACTCGACATAGGCATAGGAAGAGTGGATACCCCCGCATACATGTCGGCTATTGTTTTTGGAATGACTCTCATTATATCCGCTCTTAGGCACTCGTCCATGGCGTCGGATTCCGTGTCCCCATCTAATTTCATTCTCAGAAATGCCTCGGTGTCTTCCTTTGTTGGCCTAACTGTGATTGTTGCTACCCCGGGGAAGTACTTCACAACCTCACTATGGATGAAAGGCCTTCCGGTCAGGAATAGGCGGACATTGGGCAACTCCTGTACGATATCTTGGAGAGAGCTAAGAAGGCCAGTCCGATGCTCCGGAAGTGATTCATCCAAGCCGTCAATACATATAACCACCCGTTGACGTTGGGAGATTGCCGTCTTCAGCATCTTGAGAAGCTCTGGAACTCGGGGGCATACCCCGCCAAAGTGGTCCTTCGCGTCTTCGAAAGCTTTGCGTATGTCCTCCGGGATGTTTCCTCTCGCCACCAACTGCTTGAGCATAGCTCCTAGCATGCTCGGCGTAGTCTGTTCCTTACTATCGAGGTAGTCACAGTATAGCCCGGTGACTGCAATCCCCTGCCCACAGCCATAGAAGTGATCGATTACTAGAGAACTAGAATTTCATCAGGTTAGTGATATGGGCTTTTTCCTGCGATCTCTTGTGTTACCTAAGATGAGTCTTCCCCGCACCTGGATCGCCATGGCAAAATAGCACAGAGTGAGAGGATCCATCTTCTCCCGTATTCCATCTCTGAAACTCGTTTGTTCGGAAAATCCATTGTCCAACAGCATCGAGTCGGCTCTCTCTTAAATGTTGGTGTCTTTTCCGGGGCTCGAGCGATGACAACCACTGTAGGACTTGAGGCCTGTCATCTCCTCCCGTCGTGTGGATAACAGTGTTGAAACTGCCGGTATTGTTGCTGTTTAACGACACACTACCTCCCGTAGATTGGTAGTCCATACTGTCGGAAGTTTGGGCAGGGTGGGGGAATGATGGACATTCGGGGTGGTGTCAAGGCGGCTAGTGGGCTGCCCAGAGAAGAAAATGATCTTGCTGAGTAAGGCTGTGAGTTGCCGCACATGAATGCCATGTTTTTTACCCCTACTCGTATTTTCTCTCGAACCAACACTCACATCTCCCAATAAGCCTCGCCTTATTCACATTCCCTTCACAACAGTGCACACTGCTGCGGCCTAAATGATCAGACACGTGCAGCCAATTCAGCCATACCGAGCTCCGCTGGCTTCCGAGCGATGTACCGGTACGCTGGGTCCACCACCCTACCCAGTAACTTACCGTACCTTGTTGCGCTACCGGTACTGTACGCCAAATAAAGGTTGCAAGACTGAAATTCTTTTCAGCCCGTTAGCGAGGCTGGCCACTGCACGCCTTACCTGCTCCCGCATAGTTCTGTTAAAAGCGGCTGTACTGGTAGTCTATTTCGACTTCACCCAATTTGACCGGGATTCTCGCCCCCACCTTTCATCTTTCGCGACTGGCACACTTCCAGAAACCTCGCCAGGCCGTTTAATGCTCCAAGGTACTGGTATCAGCATAGCGCAACTATTGGCATCGGGAGAATCCCAATGCAGTGGCTCAGACCCTCTCAGCCGGGTAATCTAAGGCCTACTGAAAATCCATTAACGCCTTTACGGGGTTCAGGCTTGTATTCTGTTGTAGGACGTGCGAAACTAGAGTACAGCACCCGTAGAATCACCGTGGGTCAGATGCTGCCTGGTGTGGGGGTGGTTTGAGCCGTGCTTGTTGAGGCTACTCGAGTAGGCAGTGACATACCGATACGTCAGCCCCTTTGAGCAGTTAGCATCTCTAGACCAATAAAACTGGAATAATTAAAATTTAGACAAACCCGTCTTGAAGAATCACGTAGCGGCGATAAAGAAAACTAGGCAAAATCTAAGCCAGGTAAAAGAGAAATCCATCCTTAACTAGAACCCTCCGCGCCCGTTGTTTGTGCCGGTTACTGAGCACCGTGCCCTCGTATGCCTAGCAGCATAGATTAGAGGAACGGCTTAAACAATGTACCCGGTGCCAGATACCCAACGTAAATAGTTAGAAAGGAAACGGGATCATCACCACCCTGCAGGCAGCATGGAATCTGAAAGGGCGAATACCCGGGGTCGTACATCTCACAAAGGGCACCATAGATGCCTGTGGGGGGCCTGTATTCCGAACACGTTCTACCGGTACTGTATCGTACATATAATACCGCATCATAGATTCACTTAGCACCATGACTCCTGCACCACATTTGGCCACCTAGCCGCACGGTTAACCGCTCAGTACCACAATCTGCAGTTTTGTTGCTCAACCACCGAGCGCGTCATAAGCTCAGCAGAAAACCTACCTGGACTGGGGAAAGAGCGACTGCAATCGGCTCAGGCACTCACGATTTACGTAGAATGCCGGACCTTGAATCTGGGTACAGAACATTTAATTGCCTGCTATTTAACTCGTTGTACCGCAGTCAGGTCCCGTTTTTAGTCATTCTACAGTAGAGCACGGCTGCGACCCCCCATCCCTTATCGCTACTCGAGTCCAAAACACAATCAGCTACATAGCGTATTATTTGCGTAGCGGTGACAATAACGGGCTCTTGCCGTAGTAACTAAATAAGCCGACCACCCAAAATCCCAAGCCTACCGTAACTAACATCTGTAGCCAATTTTCAGACTCATTTTGAGCTTATCCCCTCTTACGGCACCCGGCAACCCCTGCGATATAAACCCTTTTCTATAATACCGTGCTGAGAAAAGCAGGAATTCTGCCGATGTTCAGAAAACTGATACTGACCCCTGAATCTTTAAATCCCCAAGGAATTGTGTTTCGCTCCTTGTCAACTACCACCTACGCTTTAGTTCACCCTCACCCGCTTGATCCTACCAACAACTCCCACTGTCTTGGGCCCAGGTCCCTAGACTTTTACGTTTCTTATATTTAATAATTAAATGCATCTACGCTAGCCTATACCTGCCCGATATCCATATAATCTATAACCGTTCCGAAGAACCAGAACCTCACCGTACAGAGCAACTATGGGGGTTGATGGGGGTAGTGAGTTGTAGTTGATCGTGGAGCGTTCGGGAGTGTTGGGGACGGTTCCGTTAGTTTCAAGGCTACCGCGATGTACTGTACGGATGAAATTCTCCGGACACGTCGCGCCATGGTCATTACGGCATTGACTCGACAAATGAAGTATCACCACGCAAGGTTCTGATCCCCCAATTGAAACACCATGCAATGCTAAAGTGGCCGTACCCATGCCGAGATTGCACCCACCCCAAGATTCGTTCCTTTAAAGGCAATCTTCTTCCCATGATTACCAGTTTTTTAGTAAATAATCTGGCTGTATGTGCAGTCTCATTAAGGGTGTAACTGCTTTAATGCATTTTTTATGATCATAGAGTACTTCAGTACTAGTAGCTGATAGGTTTATCATACTTAAGTACATGGGTGGTCCGAGATCAGCAAGTACCATAAAAGTCTTGAAATCCACCATCTCAGTCCTATGACAAATATCTCTGTAAATCACAACAGCTGTCCAGATAGGTTTAACTTAGCAAGTTAACAAAATTGAAAAATTTGGTTAATGAGATCCAAAACAGCCAAATGGCTCACACCTTACCATGTCAGGAAACTACTAATCCTTCTTAAGCAATTATAACCCAGAAGCTGGAGATCACAGGGCTGATAGTGATGGTAGATTTCACAAGTCTTTTTTTACCGGTAGTAGTAGAACAGGTTTTCTTACTATGTTATAGTTGATTTTATATCACATGTGCTTTTAGCAACTATAAGCTGTGTGAAATAGGAAGATAACAAGCTATTTATAATAAATTCTGTTTTTTTGTCTACCCACCCACCCCTATATTAAAAATAAAAACAAATAGAAAGCAAAATAGTGCTTCCTAGCTTCCGCCTCACCCTGGTACGTGATCACCTCCTTCGCCAATTACATTACCATTTGTATGAGCTTCACAAGAATCCCTGATTCTAGAGCTATGCTATTGGACTTAATCCTTACCTCACAGGCTGCAGTTGCCAACTTAATGTCTCCTTGCATCCTTTTTTCAAGTCGGTCATCAGTGTAGGCATACTTCAGTACAACCTAGCAGATATATTAGTAAAACACAATTTGGTTATTTTTTTTGCAAACAAAACATTGGACTAACAAACATGCATAACCAGAACTTATTCCAATTGTCTTAACAATAGAACCCATTTTCAACCTTCCTAAGGGAGCTCAAGACCTTCGGAAGAAGTGTTAGCACAGTTTGAGGTTAATTCAACATTCTTACCTTTGGGACATCCGAAATTCTCTCCTTAAGAGTTTGGATCTCATTGGTGATTGTGTTTGTGATTTTGCCAGTGGGCTCGGCGGGCTTGACCTCATTGGCCTCTGGCTGATTTTTCATAGCAGTAGTGCCATTGGTTGCCTTAGGTACAATATTATGTTAGTAAATTAACAATACCGGCTGATGTGCAAATAACTTACAAGAGTCAGTGCAAACTTGTAGTTTGCTATTATCCCCCACCGGCTGGTGAACCCAGAATGCAGGCCGCAAGCTGGATGTCTAAGCAGTGGCATTTTGAGAAGTGCTCATTTAAGTAAAATGGTTTGTGGTTGGTTGAATGTAGAGGTTGAGGTCCAAACTCAGCAGTGGTCCCAACCACCCGGGGGCCCGGTGGGGCCCCAAGGGTGGACTGCCAAGAGCCCTGGACGGGATGGGATGGCTGTGTGCAGTCCATCCTGGGCTGTCAAAGTAGAGGACGGCCGTCATTGAGTAGGACAGTGGGCCCTATGGGGTGAAACAGGGTTGGTAAGGGGGACGGTGGGGGACCTCGGGGATAGTAGTGAGGGCAGGGGACTACAGGGGGCCGTGGGCGACTGCCGGGGACCACGGGGGACTGCCGGGGGCCGTGGGCGACTGCCGGGGACCGCGGGGGACTATCATTTTGTCCCTCGAATTTGATGCAGCAGGACCGTAGTCCACGGTCGTCCGTCCAGTCCTACCGGTCCCAGGCGTAGTCCATCCAGGTCCCGGGTGTAGTCCGTCTTGGCACTCCCAAAAATACGGACTGCCAGATAGTCTGTCCCGTCCTACCTAGAGACGGACTGACTGGATGGTTGGGAATACTGATTTTAACGGACTGAAAGGAAATCTTAAATAGAGCCCCGTTTAGCAATGATTACCCTGCCAGGGGCTAAATTTTCGCCGACATTTTCGCCGACTATGCATGGCTTGAGCCATACGTAAACAGGAAATCGTGCGTATTCCTCCCGCACCCGGGGGACCTTCGACGTAAGCTTCTTCCACAGTAACCCACAACCTGTTTCTACCCTCAAAAATTCACCCTGAGAGTCATGTACGGCTTCACCTTGCTAACGGCAAGCAAGAGCTTCGTGTCGGAATATAAATGTGCTTGAATGCTCTGCAGGAGTTCTGCTAGAGAGGCCCGTCTAAGCCAGTCGAAGCCGGTGGCTAGTTCACAGGGTAGTCATGCATCGATTATCATATCGGCAAGGGGAACAGAAAAGGGGGGAAGTGTGGATTACCTATCGATCACAGTCTAGTCCTAGGCTTTCATAGTTTCACTGGTATGATAATTCTCTGAATCCAGAGGAGGGGGGGATGGAACAAATAAGCTCTAGTTATGCCATAGTAACTGGGATCTCGACTTCGCCATTCCGCGTGGTGGATGCTGTACTTGTATCATAGGATATTATACAGTGCAATAGTCCATCACGCCCGGTCTATTGGTGTTGACTACTATCATATATAAGCTGTAAAGCACGCCCGGAATATCACTCGGTATTCTTGGTTTCCCAGGTTTCCCTTCCGGTAACTTAACCATGAGCGAGAATGCCGGCGGCATCCAAAGCATTGAGTGGGTCACGTGACCCTGATTCTAGGTCTGTGGGTGTGGAGAGGATTCGCTCTTATCCTATCGTATATTTCTTTGAGTCTTGCACGCAATTAATTATGATAACTCCTCCACCGTTCTCTCCCGGAACCTCATGTTTTATCGGTTTTGGCTATAATAATGTAGACTTGTAGTAACATCACGGCAGAAGAAGGGGAAACGATACTGTTTTGACCTGACCCGGCTATTCCGCTAAAGGTAGCCTACCATCCCCGTAGCTTATCTAACCGGAATTGAACTAGACTGGATTTGGCCCTTGAATTTTGGGAAAGTGCTACAAGGTTGTGATAAACGGAAGTCTGGCTTGCAGTATCTTCAGGCATCACCGTTGACCTCCTTTCTCTGCCCCTCTATCGAAGCTGTCTCCCAGTCTCTCTCTCTCTGTCTCTGTCTCTGGCACACTACCGTAGTGACATCAAGGCTGCGGACGACCATTACAAGAAATTCTTATCACCTCGGAAAAGTCAATCCTCCGCCCCTTACATTCGCAAACACCAGATTCCATAACTACACTACGGAAAACAACGCGAAAAATGCCGCCACAAACTCCAACTCAAGCCCTCTCTGATTCGGTTCGTATGATATGGAAACGCCTAGAAACATGCCTCCTCCGTGGTGGTAGGTGTCAGTTGAGGTTGTTGGACTTCTAGGATTGTTTGTTGGGCGGTTTCCACAAGGTATAATCCAGTGTGGCGTGTGCTGTAGAAGCTACTTTACCAGACCGGAGTCCCTGAGCAGGCGCAGGAACATGATTCTGTCCTAGCGCTGGCTGGGAATGGGGGGGCGGTTTTTGTGTATATGGACTCTGGCGTTTCGGAAAGGGGGCGGTATGGTGGCTGCGCCATATTCTGCGTTTTACCCGAAGATTCTCTGTTATGTTGTTTAATTGGGCTGTATTTGTTTTATGATTCGAGGCCACATAGCTCTCCTCTTCCCCCTCTATTTCCTCGTCATCTGCTTCTGCTTCCGCCTGCCCCTCCTCGACATCATTGACTATACCAACTCAAAGGACTGGCAGTCTTGGCCTGACAATCTCTTCAACCGCCAAATTCTCTCTACTTGCGCCCACTAGGTGGGGGAGTATGCTCCCGCCCCTGGGGTTTCCCTTCCGGGCAGTACTCGGGCACAAGGCACTTGCCATGATCACCTTCTCATTCATGTTAAATATGGCAACGCGATCTAGCAGCCGTCTCACCCGACAGTGGACATGGCTAGGCGGAAGCTTCCCCAGCACAGCCGTCAAGAGTCCTTCCGCGGGGGAGATAACCCCCTGAATCCGCATCGGTCGAGAGTTGATCCACAATGATGGTGACAGGAACGAGCCTGTCTGCGCTTCCTTCTGTTTTCCAGCATATTTGTTGCCACGCTTTCCCGTCAGCTTGGCATGAGGACGACCTCTGGGTCCATCGCCGTTAAGGAAGAGGTCGGTATAAGTTAGAGCGAGGGAAAGATTAAATAGACCGAGGATACAGTTCGTTCGTCAAGACCTGGTCGGAAGAGGTTTACGAGCGCAGTGAGGTGGGTATAGACTACAATTCGAACCCCCATATCGGAGCGATGCTCGGCGTATATAGTGACCAGCTGTTATGACTAGATTTACCAACGGAGCGAATATTCTCCCTAATCGCTCGATTACAGAGCATAGGAGGTCTAATGCACAGCATTTTAAGCTCGATAGTCTGACAATTGCCCTTTCTCCAGTGTTCGCAACTGGGCAGTCCGTCCGTCCTGGACCAGGACCAGGACGGACGGCGTTTTGTCGTCCCGTCCGGTCATTTTCTCAACATGCCCGACAAGTATGAATGAAGGACCATTCCCCGGCCGTCCCCTACGACAAATGTCTCACCCTAGAGGGTCCCATTGCTTTTCCCAGTATTATGTTGACAAGAATAGCGGTACCACTAGGAGCTCTTAGAATATTTAGAAGAAGATAAAGGATACAACAACACATAGCGACAATTCAGATATATGGTCTTTTCTTTTTACGTTGAGATCCAAGTCTCTGTATTCATGATATGTAACCTACCCGCTTACAAAAATACGAAGCTATGAGGAAAATTTTGTACACTAGTAAGTTGCTAGGTTAGCTGGCAAACTCAGAATTATTCTAAGAGGGTGTGGGGACATGGCGTGGATAGGATTTATTCAGTAGTCCCCCGCGGTCCCCAACAGTTGCTCACACTCACCGACATTTCCCTGTCATCCCCCACCGTCCCCGTCGTCCCCTACTGTCCCCCGCCGTCCCCCACGATGCCCGGTGGTCCTATGTAGTCACCTGCCGTTCCCTACCAGGAGTTGTCTCAGATTGGGGGGCTCGTCGTCTTTCCTCATGATGGCCGTCCTAGGAGTTCAAGGACGAGGGCGGACTATATTTTGCCGTCCCGTCCCGTCCTGGGCTCTTGGCAGTCCCTCAGCCGGGCCCTACGGGGGCCCCGGACGGTTGCGAACACTGCCTTTCTCTCTCAGGCTTCCCGATCTCGGGACTGGTCCCGTCTGCCTTGCTGGGTAATCCGGCCAACCTACCAGGAAGCCTGACAATCTGCCCTAGTGGTGTGATGACCTATGAACTCGCAGGGTGACAGAGGAATGGCAACAGCAGCCTGAGTAACATCTCCGCTCCGTCGAATGCCTTCGATATTCCCTTCTCTTCTCCCACCCCGATAGTTGACGCACCGGAGACCTCCGCACCATTAATCCGGTGTGGTGCGCTTCAGCCCTACATCTCAGAATAACATTAAATAGCTCATCGATCTCACATTGACTGCGATCCTGATAATGCCTCTGCGGCCAGGGGCAGTGTCAAAAAGATGCAATGGACAAACAAATCGACGCCCGAGCTTGTGAAGACCGCTCTGCGGGATAGCGCCGGAAGCGCAATCTCCTGTCCGCGATCTGCAAACAGACGGAACGTAGCCGGATTGTGGTACCTAAGGTCCTTGAGCGATTCTAATGCCATAGGAAGCGTTCTCTGCGAAGGCATCGCATCAGAGGATTATGAATTCACTGGCCTGAGTATGTTCAGGGCATTTCCAATGGTGGTCGGCAAATTTGGCTACACTATCTGACGGATCAGGGCTGGCTTGCCAATAGTTAGGACAGCGTATACGCGGGTATTGGGTAGTTGGTTACTGGGGGCGGTTCGGGCTTCTAGATCCTCGATTAGCCTCCATCTAACTCTCCTGTCCCGGGAAACTCCATACTTAGAGCGAAAGTGGAGGGGACCAACAGTTAATGGGGGGACCGTTAATCTAACCCAAACCTCTCAGCTCGAGGCCAATTATTCACAACTGCTCTCCTTTTCTACCTTCGCATAAGGTATATCCCGGACCGGTTTTCTATTGACGATTTTCTCTGCAGGAGGAGGGCGCTCTCGTCCGAAACCTATATGATAGCTCGGGTTCCTCTAACCTATCCCCAGTGTATTGCGAGGATGTCAACCGAGAGGCCCAGATTTCGAGGACCGGAGTCATGCCCAATTGTGAGATCATGGAGGGGATGGATGATGGTGAGGGAAGTTCGGGAATGATAGTCTTTATCATGCGCAGGGTGATCACAGCATGCACCCTGGTATCCCCGGGGGAATAAGGCTTCATTTTATGAGTTTGATTTTGAGTTTTGATGGTGTGCTAGCGGAGTGTTGAAAGAGGATTGGCATACCGGTACGGGTAATGGGGGCTTTTATGTCGGTTTTCACAGGGAACAAGGCAGAGATAAACTTTAAGCCTCGGGTACCATACCCCTAATCAGCTTCATATAATATTTACTAGCTTACGATACACTTTGATACACTTGGCGAAGAGGTAAAAGATGAACAGATACATTATCTATTGATCCGACCTAAGTCATTATATGGTTGCGTGGTGTAGTTGGTTCCAAGCCAGGTCCCTTGTGACCTTTCTGTGGCTAAACGTAACCAGGTAAATTAAGACAGGGGCCGAAGACTCCTAGAACGTTCCCAGCCTACGAAATCTTGTTTCTCCTCTTCATTTTTTCTTTCTTTCCTTCCCTTCGCCTACACCTTTCCCCTTGTGAAGATAATGTTCGAGAGCGTGAAGAACCAGCCACGTTCTGTCAACAGAAATGGACTATGGATGTTTATGGGGAGATGGAGACATTCCTCGGGTTGCCTCATGGAATTACTGGGCATCATTGCTTGTTTGTCCTTGGTGCGATTGTGGATAGTTTCTGCGCCATCCCCCCCATCTTGTTTTTTCCACCCCTTCCGCTTTATCCTAGGCTGTCTATATTTGTGGGAATGAACACCCTTTTCTCTGTAGAATATCAGAAAACCATGCATCTATGATCACCCAGTGAAACCATCTGTTCCGTCAAGTACGGCGCTATCTACCGCCAATATGGAAGTCTAACCTTGTTATTTAGCATATACCTCTTCCGTTTTAAGTATCCGTTTTCCAGAAACAGCTCCCTACTTATTACCGAGTCCAGTGGCCATATTGGAAGCATCGTGGACCGTTCTAACAATGGTCAAGCAAACCATTCCAGCTTCTAAGATGAGTAAGCCATAGCTGTTGCAGCCTGCTGCAGAGGAAACCCGCTCCCGGATAATTGCCGGATGTTGGCCAACCAAAGCCCTTCTACAGGCACCCTCCATACACACAATACACCCCCACACACCCAACCACATCAGAAAATAAACAAGCGAATCAAGAGGGAATCGAGACGGCAATGTCTAAGTCTACCAGCCATCACCTGCACCTCCGCCCTCGGGAATCCGATCACAGCCCCTCCATCACCCATGACCTCCACATTAAGAGCGTAGAAAGCAGGATCAGATCTGCACATGGTGGTGTAAACATCGCTGAGATCCTAACCGAGCACCAACGAGCAGCCGATCTGCGAGAGTACCGGTATGCAGGAAACTAGATACTTTTTTGCCGTGGGAATGTGGCCCCCCATCGCGATTACGCTCACGATTTCGCGAATATATCCCCCCTTGATACACTGACCCTCCCAGAAAAAACAGAAATTGCCCTCCAAAGGGTAATTAGTGACAATCGTACCTTTGAAGCGATACCATACTCCAGTATTTGGCATAGCCCTAACCACCCTAGTAGTACCAGGCACCACTTGATCCAGCGCAGCAATCTTAACCCCAGTAGTAATACTAGTGAGCAGCTTGCCCTCCAATGCCTTGCACATACCCTCCCCGCCCAATAGACCAGCGCACACTTGCGGCCCACAGCCCAGAACAACCACGCCCGCGCACCACGCCCCCTCAACGTTGCAACGCGTGGAGACCCCAACGGGCATGCCGGTAAACCCCTCGAATGAGCAGCCCACTTGGCAAGCGGCCTTGGGACGCTTGATGCAGGCGATGACCTTCGTGGGGAGGCAGATGGGGCCTTTGGAGGCATCGTGGAAGCGTGTAGGGAGGAGGGTAGCGGTCGGTGTCCTAGTATAGGAAGCACCGGGGAGCCGGAGGCTATTGAGGCTGGAGGGGATTCCGCAGGGAATGGCGACCCCCATGGTGCCACACCCGGTGGACGTGAGTGTTAACGAAGCTGGGTTTTTTTCCGTTTTTGATTTTTGATTACTTTTACGATACCATTTCTCTGGTTTCCTTTGGGCTCTTTGTTTGTTTGTTGGTTGGTTGGTGGGGTAAGCCAGGTGGGGAGATGGGCGTTATCGATATCGGAGGCCCGGTGGTTACCAACCGTTAAGTTACCATATCACCTCTTACCGGATGGAGCGGGGAAATTCAAAAAATATTACGTGCTAGCATCAGGGTTAGGCATTCTCTCCCCAATACCAGAATCACAGGCATACTGTACAGGTTTTCGCTGTATGGCAAGGGGAACAAAAGAGGGGTTAGGTGTACATTACCGATAAATCAGGGTCCAGTACTACTGTAGGCTTTCATCGTTTCACTGGTAATTCTCTGAAACCAAAGGAGGAGAGGAGAGGACAAATTAACTCATGCTGTGCCACAGCAACAGGGATCCCGACATCGTGCACGTAGTAGTTCTTATATATTGCCCACGTCTGTTAGTGTCAGCTACGATGCAAGTTGTACGCAAGAGATATGACTCATTAGTCTTGGTTTCTGGGCCCTCCCCAAGGGTGCTGTGAACGAGCATATCAAAGGCACCAAATGCATTGGGTGGGTCATGTGATTAGGATTTAAAGGTTTGTGGTGTGGAGAGGATTCGTAGCCTGTATTACATTTTAATAACTGTTAGGTCTGACCCCCGCAGATGTAGTTATTCTGACCCTTACATGGAACTACCATAACTCCTCCACTATCCTCTCCTGGAACTTCATGTTTATTGGTTTACAGCATGGTTAAGGGAACTTGTATGATTAAACATTATAGCTGCTTAAGTGAAAAAAAGCTTGTGTTCAGGCTTGACTTGGCCCTTTCCTGAAGGTAGCCTACCATCTCCGTAGCTGATCCAACCGGAATTTGGACCTGATTGGATTGCGCCCGTGAACTTCGGAAAGGGGCTACAAGGTTCGTGATCAATGAAACTCTGGCTTGCACCATCTTCAGGCATTTTACTGTTCACCTCCTTTCTCCACCTCTCTAACAAAGATGTCCCCCTGTCCCTCTAGTACAGTAACCTGGCGGTATGATATAACCTTTCAGTTCAGTTGCCCCAGACAAATGACCGTTACCTTCCGTTGCAAAAATTCTGGGACCACTTTTACGACAAAATTGTAGCAAAACGGTATGGTTGCGCTTCCTTCCTTTTTTTTTCAAAACAGGCCGGAAGCTCCTAGGGCGGGGCTCATCTATTCCATTCCATATTATGGTATAATTGACCTTGGAATCTACCTCACTGGTTTCTTACACCTTGAATGACTGTGAAATGCTCTAGATCCGATTTTCTTCTCCTACAGCTTTCGGGTGCGGCCAGAAGTAATCGACGCTCCCTGCCATCCCGCCTAACCCTTCCCCCTTCTCAGGCTGCTGTTCAGTCCAGAGGAAAAAATGGCACGTGACTCGGTTCCTTTGTTAGGTTTGGGCTATCGCTTGTTTGGGCTGGTCCCCCCCATTTCGCAACTATCATAATAATATTATGGTACCTTTTTTCAGTTCCACCTCTATTCTTTCTCCTTTTGTCACCAGACTAAAATTGACCCTGTTCTATCCTTCCCGCACGCTTCCCTCAACTTCGCGACCACACTGTTTTCAAGTATGGGGTGCTCCTTTCTCATCTCTTGCCATGTTTTAGTCTTTTGCTTCTTTCATCCTAGCTTTCTCACAGGATGCTAACCTCGGATATCTTAGTCCTTTTTTTCTAGCTTGGGTGCAGGACTTGCGCCCACTCCCGGAAATGCTGTACACAATCACCTACCAATACCGGGCCGGACCGAGCTACATCTCTACTCTAGAGCAGGCTCCAACCCCCCCGCGGCCGGCAATGGAAACTCGGCATTGCTCGGTGTAATCCAGGGCAATGAACCACTGCGTAAATGCTACGGGCGCAATGCAGGGACTTCCACCCGGCAACTAATCTCACCCAACGATCTTGGACATCGCACCAAGGCGGGGTCCAGCCCACACAGGACTTACCAACTATTCGATTTAGAGACATAGGGTTTAGAAAGTGAGCGGGGCAGAGTGGGACGAGCGGCGTTGGAAATTCCCTCTCTAAGTTCGATAATTGTTTCCTTTATTTAACCGCCGGTTTTGAGCTTCTAGCTTCGTTGTAAGCTGTCCGTCCGCTTCTGCCAGCAGCAGGTTTACCAGTCCGGCTAGCCTACAGCGCTTGTTCCTGATCGCATTCCGAACCCCGATTTCAGACAATTATTTCCCCGAGACAAAGGAACTGGTGATTTGCACACCCGGGATACACAACCGAGTAGGTAGTAGGGATACGTTCTAGGGGAGGTATTTGACCAAAGTTACACTCCGGGGTTACTCACCATCACACAGTACGGTACCCCAATATTAAAGTTCTCAACTGCTGGGCGGTTGTTTCCCAAGGTTTGGTCTAACGCTTCCGTTGACGGAACGTCAACGCATGAGGGAGAAAATCACTTTTCAACCTAAATTACGATCCTCCGATGCGCACTACCGGTATATGGAAGTTAATTACGGGAGATTTCCACCAAGACGAAGAAAGAAGGATTGGGGACCGGGGATTTAGTTTTCCTGGTCATTCGTTTCAATTTGAAGAGGAGTTTGGGGAGCTCCTCCCTATCCACATATCAAATAAATGCCAGGGTGATAGAGCCTGGGATTCATCAGGGACTAGGATATTGTATAGGAACGGTAGGAGCGGTGTGGGGATAGGAAAAGATATGTATAAAACTGCTAAGAGGACCTCTGCGCTTCCATGTATCACCACACACACTATCTCTATTCCCAAGCACACTTCCCTCATGACAGAGTAAAGCCGCTGCTAGAGCGCCGTCTCTGCAAATGGCAATAGCTCAAGGGCAAGAACTTCAACAATCGCCATCAAAATGCATATTCCTTCTTCAAGCCTTAATTTTCCTCCATACATCCTCCAAAAGAGAGGGTGACAAAATAGGGATCCAGGGGTGATGAAATTTCTGCAGTGCTGGGGGAGAACACGCAGAAGAGCTGGGGGGGAGCGGTGTGGAGCATGTAGTTTAAGTGTTTGAATGACGCTAATTAGCGAACATCACGATACAATCGTACGGACATCTCTCTGAACATTCAATCTCTCAATTGACCGCTTAAAAAACCCACAACAAAAAAAATATTTGAAAATAAAATAAATACATAAACAAAACCAAAACTTTGCACTCCAGCTATTCGCCTCACTACTTGCCTCAGTTCTGTGTTCTTGCACGGGTATGGTGGGTTCGGGAGTGGGAGGCAAGGTTGCCGCGCACGCCAAATCTTCGGTAACATTATACAATACTTCTCTTCACTAGCAAGAAAAAGATTGACAAAAGTAGTGGAGATTGATATTATATAACGGGAGAAGAAACGCATTTGTCTTGATATGAAAATGCATGATCATAAATGATAGGAAAATACAGAGCCCCCAAAAGAGCGCGGGCGAAAAAGATGAGAAACACGGAAGAGAATTGGTAACGGGATGACACGTCCGAAATCCCGTACAATCCCAAAATGCAAACAGGTTGGAGCACAAACCCCCTAGCCCTAACCTGTCACTACATATATGATGCCCCATGTTTGCGCTATGTAGATCTATACCAAGCGTGCGTGAGAGTTTTCCAAAAGAAGGAAGATTGGGGTGAGAAGGATGAAATAGCGGGCGCGATAGGAGTATATCCAATGAGGGGGGGGGGGGGAACGGGGGGCGTCGGTCATGGATGGGCGGGATAGATATACTTGAAAAGAAAGATCGGGGGGACAAGCAAGGAGGTATAAGAAAAGAGGAAATCGAGGACTATGCACCAGAAATTATGTGAAAATATATCCGTGGCGGGCTGCCGCACGCATCCTTCCTTAGTCGCAGCGCTAGAAGCAACCTGCGCACGGGGCAATGGGAAACTTCTGGGGAGAAATCGGGCACCCGCGAGTGGGGGAGTCGGGATGGAGGTGGGAGGGGTAGAGGCGGTCGTTGGGTAAGACCAATCATTGAATCCGGAGAACGCATCGAGGATAGGAGTGGGGGCAGGGGAGTTGTTTAAAAAAATAAAAATTCAAATCCTGCGGGCCCTTTTCAGGGGCGGTTGGTGTAGCTCGGACAACCCAGTTGTGAGAGGCTCGGATGAGTCATCGCCTAGTGCGGATTGAGCAGAGGGGTCGTGCTCCCCGTTTGGGAACGGCAGGTTTCTGCTAGATGGATTGCCCGCGGCCCATGGGAACAGTGTTTGGCCATCCTCATCTATCGTGCCAGGATTGACATTGCTCCGCTCCAATAGCATCTTCACAACTCCCTTATGTCCTCTCTCAGCGGCCCATGAAGATGGCGTCCGGCCACTCTTATCCGCCGCATCGGGATTGACATCATTCCGCTTCAATAGCATCTTCACAATTTGCCCATGCCCTTCTCCGGCAGCCCATGAAAGTGGTGTTCGGCCACCCTCATCCACTGTGTCGGGATTGATATCGTTCCGCTCCAATAGGATCCCCAAAATTACCTCATACCCAAACGCGGCAGCCAACGAAGCTGGAGTTCGGCCATTGGTATCTGCCTTGTTAGGGTTGACCTCGTTCCGCTCCAATAGCATCTCCACAATTCCATCATCCGCATTGTCGACAGCCCATGCAAGCGGTGTCCGGCCATGCGCATCTGCCCTGTCGGGATTGACGTCGTTGCGCTCCAATAGCATCTTCACAATTCCCCAATGCCATTCTCTGATAGCTAATGAAAGTGGTGTCTGGCTATCTGCATCTACTGTGTCGGGATTGACATCATTTCGCTCCAATAGCATCTCCACAATTCCCTCATGCGGTCGCATGGTAGCCAATGCCAATGGTGTCAGCCCGTGTTTACCTGCTATGTCGGGATTGACACTCTTCTCTCCTAGTAGCAGCTTAACTGTACAATCGTGTCCATTCCTCGCAGCATAAGCTAATGCCGTGTTACCATGAAAGTCAGTTGCATTGAAATCCCATTCCTTGATCTCAAATAAAGAAATCATTATGTCCGTGACGCCAAGCATGGCTGCGCCGTGGAGCCCGGTGAATCCCAGAGGCCTGTCTTCGCTATCGCAGGGGCAACCCCACAAACGAGGGTCCACCAAGAGCAACTTGCAAGATATGTGCGTATCGAATTGATCAAGTAGCCCTCGTGCGAGTGATATTACATTTTCGTCAGTTTCCCTGCGAGCATGTGCCCCCCAGTAACAAGAGGCATATTCAAGAAAGGGAGTCGTGGGCGGGGGTGAACGGAGGGTGGTCGAAAGGCCCCTTATGAAGGCAAAGTTGAGGTAGGTTAGGCAAACCTCGGCGATCATAGAATGGGGACTATGGAAGAGTGTAGGATTGGCTAGAATATACTCCTGGAGAGTAAAATGCACGAGGCGGACCGTGGAAGATGATGAATCGACAGTAACCAGTCCTAACCCACAGTTCAAGACTGTCCGTATTGAAGGCGTATTGTCACTATTCAGATAATTCGACCATACCTCTACCCCTAAAGCCTGGCATAGCTCATCCGGTCGCAATGGCCGTTCTGAATGCGCTATCCACAGGATGGCCTCCATTCCTAGCCGTGATCTGTCCTTCTTCTGGGCCCGGATTCTTTCCAAAGTGGCCATATACACATCTCCCACATCGTGGCCCTGTGACATCTGTTTAAGCTTCTCCTTCCTCCGGTGAATTGTTGTCTCCGCAAGGATTGCATCGATGCTGAGAGATACAAGAAGGAATCTATACACAATTATCCATTAGTAACTTGACTTCCGCATAGGAAAACTAGACAGCTCGGCGTACATGTCCGCTATCGTTTTCGGAATGATTTCCATTATATCCGCTCTTAGCCACTCATCCATGGCGTCGGGTTCCGTGTCCCCATCTAATTTCATCCTCAAAAATTCCTCCGTGTCCTCCTTTGTTGGCCTAACTGTGATCGCTGCTACCTCAGGGAAGTACCTCTCAACCTCACTACGGATGAAAGGCCTTCCGGTCACGAATAGGCGGACATTGGGCAACTCCTGTACGATATCTCGGAGAGAGCTAAGAAGGCCAGTCCGATGCTCCGGAAGTAATTCATCCAAGCCGTCAATGCATATAACCACCCGTTGTCGTTGGGAGAGTGCCGTCTTCAACATCTTGAGAAGCTCTGGAACCCGGGGGCCTACCCCGCCAAAATGGTCCTTTGCATCTTCGAAAGCTTTGCGTATGTCCTCCGGGATGTTTCCCCTCCCCACCAACTGCTTGAGCATGGCTCCTAGCATGCTCGGCGTAGTCTGTTCTTTATTATCGAGGTAGTCACAGTATAGCCCGGTGACTGCAATCCCCTGGCCACAGCCATAGAAGTGATCGATTACTAGAGAACTAAAATTCCGGCCAGTTAGCGATATGAGTTTTCTCCTGCGATCTCTGGTGTTACCTAAGATGAGTCTTCCCCACGCCCGGATCTCCATGGCAAAATAGGACAGAGTGAGCAGATCCATCTTCTCCCGTATTCCATCTCCTAAACTCGCTTGTTCGGAAAATCCATTGCCCGATGCCGTCGTACCGGCTCTCTCTCAAATGTTGATGTCTTTTCCGGGGCTCCAGTGGGGACAACCACTGCAGGACTTGAGGCTTGTCATCCCCTATCGTAGTGTGGAAAATGGTGTTGAAACTGCTAGTATTGTTGCTGTTTAACGACACACGACCTCCCATAAACTGGCAGTCCATACTGTCCGAAGTTTAGCCTACAGAGGGAGGGAGGTGGAATGATGGATAATCGTGGTGGTGTCAACGAGGCTAGTGGGCAGCTCAGTGAGGGGAATGATCTTGCTGGGTGAGGGTCCGTTCACCTACAGACGGCCGTCTACCAGTAGTGTTCGTTGACAGTGCCCACCGTGAAGGGGGTCTTAAGGGTTGGTAGCGTCAGGGGCTCAATCCTCATTCTGTGTTTACCTACAAGTACCGCGCTATTTACGGTAACGCACCGTCCTAGCGTGAATCAAAAATTTTTACCCCGTGATACGAGGTGAGAGTTTTCAACCCCCAATTCCCAACTTCCCCACCCTTTCCACCATTTCTAACTGATTAACATCTTAGGCCCGGCTACCCCCTAATTACCACCAATAATGGCTCCCCGCAAGTGAAAGACTCCTCGGGAAAGACTCCCTACATCTCTCTTCCAGTGGCACTTCTTCACTTGCTTCAACACAATAGTCCAATCTGTCAAGGATCCACACAAAGCAAAAAAAAGGGCCACCAAGGTAGTCAACCACGGTTCAAAGCAAAGGCGCAGTGCTTGGTGGTAGTGGTATGGCAATTGCAGGCGTGACAGGGCCCAGGCATACTCGAGTACGGTACTGTTGTCAGGATGAATCAGTGTTTGAGGTTGATGGCGTTGCTACCGCATCACTTAGCTACATCTAATTTAGTTTTGACCGTCTAACACCCAAAACCCTTGACGGGTGAAAATTAGGTAAACACAGTTGGCACTGTCTGTTGCAACACAACCCCATGCTGACGGCGCCATCAAACCCCAGAATACAAATTTCAGAAAATAGACGGTTAGGTAAACGGGCCCTATGGCTGTGAGTTGTCACACATACGGAGGTACTCGAGCACACTACTGTACTAGTACTCAGTACTCGTACAAGTACAGTACTGTACGATGTTCCAACCCATGGCTTCGCTCGAACCAACACTCACATCTCTCAATAAGCCTCTTTCAAATTCCCTTCCCGACAATGCACACTGCTGCGGCCAAAATGGTCAGATACTTGCAGCCAATTCAGCCACGCCAAGCTCCGCTAACTTCCGAGCGATATACGCAGTAACTTAAATTACCTTGTTGTGCTACCGATACACCAAAGAAAGGTTGCAGACTGAAATTCTTTTCAGCCGGGTAGCGAGGCTGGCCGCGCCTTAACTGAGGCCGCGTGTGGTTCTGTTCAAAGCGGCTTTACCGCTGGTCTACTCAGTACTCAGGGCTTCCAGTCGTCCAGTCGGACGGCCGTGAACTGAAATTGGCCAGTGCACGAGGCGAAACATACACTAATACTAAAATGGATTCCCACTCAGCCCCTGTTCAGCCACCACACAGCCACATGAAGGTGACCATAATATCGAGGTACTGAGTACCGTACGGAGAGTAAGTACCCCGACATAGTCGCTCGGGTCTTAGTAGCTGAGTACCGGTAATCCAAGACGGGCTCAACATCGCTTAATCTCTTGCAGGAGTTCTCCGTGTATTCTGCCCTGTATCTAGCCGTACTCGAAGCGGAAGTGAGATCGCCATGGGTTACTCGCGTATGGATGGCGGTGATGGGACGGACAGGGGTTCAAGGCATCAAAGCTTTCCGCCATTCCTGGCATTATGCCTACCAAGTTGCCTTGACTCAAGACCCCCTGTCCGTCTCATCACCTTCGCCCATAGCCTAGTGGACGCTGCCGGTGTACTCGAGTACTTGTAGGGGGGTGGTGAGCTGTGGAGTCGGTGCAGGTCAGGGGATACGCATACCCCCTCGCACGGGGAACATCTCCGGGGACAAACCGATTTCCAAGGATCAACCAACGGCGATCACAATCACTCTCCAAAAGCTTCGAGAAGCAATTTATCATCCCGAACACGCTGCGTCCATAGTTGGTGCCAGTCCCTCAACCCTTTGCCCTGTGCTGGACGAGATATAATCAATTTAAGATAGTGGAGGAATAACCTTAACTGGACGGACAATTGTGGTTGCTATTAGAAAGGAAATAAAATTAGTGCTTTCATGTGACTTGGCATGCCAAAAGGACAACACATACGAGTACGGTATGGCATGCCATCCCTCGGTTTCCCCATAATCCCCTGCTACACTAGGGTAGTAGAGTCCTTGTACAAGTACCGGTACCGGCAGACTACCGCTATTCTGCCAAGGTCGGACCACGCCGCACTATCATTTTTTCTCGGCCCAATCAGCCCCGCCGAATCGCTCCCGGTAGCAACACAGCGGCTTCGGAACCACATTTGAACCACTAACACAGCCTTCCAACCTCATCCTTTACCACTCAATTCTACGAACAATCCGTAGTATCTCCATTTAGCCACCCAACGGGCCCTAGGCTCAGAGGATAGTGAGCCCACGGAAAGGGCCTCAAGTGTTGTGCTCATAGTTTATACTGAATGGTGATCCTTGAATCTAAGGCGCAGGCGGGTAATCGCCTTCTGTTTTGAAACTCCTTTGGTGAAAATCCCTTTTGGAATTATTCTTGCTCACAGCTACGATTTTTACTACCCTATCGATGGTTGGAAAGAGGATCTCCCACTGTTTAAGCGATATTCCCAGTCTGGCATGGGAAGGAAACAAAGTTGACCACTCAAACCCCTAACCCTGCTTGACTATATATATTCCTCATTTACGAGACACACGTTGAGCT
Organism: Tuber aestivum; assembly: GCA_900010015.1. Lineage (NCBI taxonomy): Eukaryota > Fungi > Ascomycota > Pezizomycetes > Pezizales > Tuberaceae > Tuber > Tuber aestivum. The sequence goes on from LN890951.1 coordinate 48,772, forward strand.
ATATTATCTAACTACCGTGGATTGCCACCGTAATATTATAAAAGCCCTTTCCACCGTGCAGGTAGGAATTCTAGTGCCCTTTAGGATATTACGGTAGCTTTGTGATCGTTGGGGGCCGGGGAAATTGGGAATTACCGGTTAGAAACCAGTCTAAGTTCCGTGCATACCGTCGTCCCATCAATTCTCACCTTAACTCCAACGCCTAGAGCCTAGATTCCCCCAATTGTCATACAGTAGTTATGATAAATGATTAAACCCATTTGCGGCGTCCCACATCTCCTCAATAGCCACAACCCCTAGGTATTTCCTCAAACTGTGCCTTCCCCGTACCGAGCGGTTGTTAGAGTTGATAGGGTCAGTAACCGAGTGAGTTGTAGTTGAGCATGGAGCTCTCAGGAGTGGTGGGGGCGGTTCGCTTTACCCCGGGGTTATCGTGACCTACGGAGAAGACTATCCAGATGTGTCTTTCCTTCTGTAGAATATCACGGGAGTACTCAGGGAAATCAGGACATCCAGAGCGGCAAAGCGATGGGTGTCATGATCTACGGAAGGATTAGGATGATTTCATTATCTTTTATATGTACAGTACTCCTGTCTTTACCTTTAGTTTAGATATTGCGCCAAATGAGAGAGACAGAAACTATCACTATATCATTCTAATAGTTACACGATACCGATCAAGTGGCATTCTGTTACACTCCTCATAGCGCTATCCTATTCATTATCCGGCCCTAAGAGTGGTTACTTACTATGCCAATTTCCAGATCGACACGACGACATCACCTACCCAATTTCATCGCCCCTCCCACATTGTGGCCGTACGGTGCGGTAAGATTCGCACTCTGGATACCATGGTAACTAGCAAGTGCACTGCAGTATCCTGAGTTGATGCCCGGAATAAAGAAACTTGGATTCCCCCCCCCCGGTTATTATGGGGCACATTTGTCACTTCATACAAGTATCCGGACATTTAAAGCTTTCTGGAACTGTCGCTTTACCGGCGAATCAGAGGACCTTAGAACCCTCCGTTTCTGAATACTTTATGGAACTAGCGAATTGCGATAAGAGAGCAGGCTTGATTGTCCCACTGGCCCGGGGGGTTTTTTTTAAATTCATAAGCTTTAACAATAAGCTATGAGCCTCCCTCCCTCCCCTGCCTCGCAATACTAAATCAAGCGCATACTAAATCAAGCTGGAGTATTCCTGGAAGAACTGGAATACGTCAGCCACTTATTGAAGATGTCCAAGGAATTCTTTCACACAAATTGGGGGGGGTGAAGACTCTGGGGAGACCAACCCCCTCCGCTCTAGTTTAAAATAAGGAAGTGGTGAGAAAGTGCCGCACTTCCTCAGCAAAGGTATCCCTAAGCACCTGTTTGAGTGTAACCTTTCACCTCCGTCGCCCCAGACAAATGACCATTACCTTCCATTGCAAAAATTCTGGGACAACCTTTACGATAGGGGCAAAATTGTTGCAAAGCGGAGTGGTTGCCCTTCCTTCCTTTTTTTTCCGAGCAGGCTAGGAGCTCCTAGGCGAGGCTCATCTATTCCATTCCATATTATGATATAATCGACCTTGAAATCTACCTCACTGGTTTCTTACACCTTGAGTGACTATGAAATATTCGAGATACGATTTTCTTCTCCTACAGCTTTCCGGTGCAGCCAGAAGTAATCGACACTCCTGCCATCCAGCCTGGTCCTTCCCCCTTCTTAGCCTGCTGTTCCGTCCAGAGGAAATCATGGCACGTCACATAGTTCCTTTGTTAAGTTTGGGTTATATCGGTTGTTGGGGCTGGTCCTTATTTCGCAACTATCATACCTTTTTTCACCTCCACCTCTATTCTTTCTCCTTTTGTCACAAGACTACACTTGACCCTTTTCTGTCCTTCCGGCACGCTTCCCTCAACTTCGCGACCGCACCGTTTTCAAGTAAGTGGTGCTCCTTTCTCATCTCTTACCATTTTTTAGTCTTTTGCTTCTTTCATCCCACCTTTCTCACAGGATGCTCACCTCGGATATCTTAGTTTTTCTTTGTTTTCCTTCCTCTAGCTTAAATAAAGAACATATTTTGCTCTAGCGCATGGCCTTCACAATCAGACCTGTCCTCTCTTTCACCTACCTCACCCAACTACATCCATCTTGAGGTACTGGCTCCGGCTTCGCAGTAAACGACAATGGAAAATCGGCCTTTCTCGGTGCGCCCAGGGGGAGGAACCGCTCCTTAAATGCTAGAGACACGATGCAGTGACTTCGGCCAGTCACCCAATCTCACTCGACGATCTTGGACATCGTACCTTGCCGGGCTCCTACGCGGGTGGGACTTACAGCACCTTGTGCCCTAAATCCGGCAGGACTTGAGGGGTTGTATATGATACCAGGAAAGGATGGGAAATTGGGGGTCTCCTGCTTCAGGTTTCCTCAATGTCTCTACCTGTGCTGAGTGTCTATTTTCATGGAGCATGAGCTATGATCATTTCGAATAGATTGTGAACTCGGGAAACCACGGTGATCATATTTGATTAATCTCAGCAGAGCTACCAGCAGATCGGCTCCGACAAGTTATTATTGAATACCAAAGAAGAACTGCAATTAACAGGTTTTGATAAGAGAAATCAGGGTTATTTGGTATGCAGATATGATACCCGATTCTCTCAATAATTGAGATATATAAATAACCCCTGTTATATATTCGCATAAGAGACAGAATTCGGAAGGTGACGGGGTAGGGTCAGGGGTGAAAAGTTGGGAATTATTATGATAGTCTGGAGACTTGTTTTCTAAATTCAACTAGTTGCTTTAGTCACGGCAAACAATCAAGCCTGTTTCTGTTAACCACAAGTTCATAGTCAGACTAGTTTCCAGCTCTTGTTCCTAATCATGTTCCGAATCCCCAAACCGGTCAATAGTTTCCCGGAGAAGAAGCAAGTTGTGACTAGCACACCGTTAGTTCAAAAATAAGCGAGCCGTGGTGATATACTTTAGGGGAGATGGTTGGCTAGGGTTGCACTGAGGAGTTAGTTGCCACCCCAATCTTAACTTACGATCTGCCGACCGCTCTGGATGCAAACTAACCAGGGAAGATGTTAGATATGAAGAAAAAAAGGATCAAGAAATTGCCGGGCATATAGTTATCTTGAGCAGTCTTTCAGACTAGAAGAGGACTTTCAGGAACACATTCTTATTGAGAAAAATCGAATAGATGGCAGAGTAGTAGAGTCCGGGATTTATTAGGGACTCTGAAATTTTATGGAAAGGGTAGCAGTGGTATGCCCATAGTCAAAGATACGTATAAAACTCTCAAGAGAACCGTAGCGCTTCCATGGATCGCCACACACAGTACCTCAATTCCCGCAGACACTCCCATGGTGCTAGAGGAGAACCGTGGTTAGAGAGCTGTCCCCGTAAATGGCGATAGCTCTGGCACGGGAACTTCAATAATCACTATCAACATGCAAATTCCTTCGCAGTTTTCATCCCTACCTCCGAAAGATAAAGGGAGAAGATCGGGATCCGGATGGGATAAAATTTCAGTGTTGTATGGGAACACCCGAGGGGGTTAAAATTATTCCTTGTGCGGGAATGAGGCGTGGGCTATGTGGGGTTAGGTGTCTGAATGGCTGTATGTTCGCTTCTATTCAGGGGCAACGAATGTGGTGACGGAAGGTTTAGTAGAGATTGATTTGTCTAACGGGTGAGGAAAAGCATGTGTTACTATAAAAATGTATAATTAGAGAAGATAAGACAATGCAAGGCCCCCTACAGAGTGTCCAAGTGAAAATGTAAGAGAAAGGTAGAAGAGAATTGATAGCGGGATTATATGTAAGAAATTCTGTACAAAGCCGAACTTCGAGGGATTCTAACACAGATCCAGTCACCCTAGCCTGTCGCTACTACCGGTTCACAACATATGTGATATCCGCAACGGTCAATTTCCAGGAAGAAATCGGGAACCTGTAGGTGAACATGTATTGAAAGAGGTGGGAGGGGCTGAGGCGCACGTTGAGAAAGATGAGTCTGCGAAACACCTGAAGAGAACCACTAATCAGGGGTAAAGATCGTGTTGCGGATCTGAGTGAAGGTACCCAAGTTGTTGGCCGGAATATCAAAGCCTGCTGACCCTTTTGAGAGGTGGTTGAGGTAGCTCGGACTGTCCGGTTCTGAGGGGCTCGGTAGGTTCCTCCCTGCGTGTGGACTTAGCGGGGGGGGATTCTGCTCCGTTGGGAACGGTAAGGCTCCCCCAGATGGATTGCGGGAAGATCCTCATTGGCCACGCCAGGATTGACATCGTTTCGCTCCAAAAGCATCTTGAAAATTCCCTGTTGCCCGTTGCCGATAGCTCGTAAAATGGTGTTTGACCGCTTCTATCTGCCGTGTCGGGATTGACATCGTTCTGCTCCAATAGCATCTCCATAACTTCCTCACGCCCATTCCCGGCGGCCCATGAAAATGGCGTTCGGCCATGCCTGCCCGCCGTGTCGGGATTGACATCGTGCCGCTCCAATAGCATCTCGACAATCCCCTCATGACCATTCTCAGAAGCCCATGAGAATGGTGTTCGGCCATCCTCATCTGCCGTGTAGGGATTGACATCACTCCGCTCCAACAGCATCTTTACGATTCCCACATTCCCAAAAATGGCAGCCCGTGAAAGTGGTGTTCGGCCACCATTATCTGCCGTGTCGGAATTGACATCGTGTCGCTCCAATAGAACCTTTACAATTCCCTCATGCCCATACTCAGCAGCCCGTGAAAGTGGTGTTCGGCCACTCTTATCTGCCGTGTCGGGATTGACATCGTTCCGCTTTAATAGCATCTTCACGATTCCTTCATGCCCATGCAGGGCAGCCCATGAAAATGGTGTCCGGCCGTGCTTATCCGTCGCGTCGGGAGTATCATCGTTCCGCTCCAATAACATCTTAGCAATTCCCTCATACCCATACGCGGTAGTCAATAAAAATGGTGTCACGGCGTTTTTATTTGCCAGGTCGGGATTGACACTGTTATCTTCTAGTAACAGCTTAACTATATGATCATGTCCCTTCCTCGTAGCCCAAATCAACACCGTGTTACCTAGCGAGTCGGCTGCGTTTAGATCGCACTTCCCTATCCGCAATAAATGATTCATTATGTCCTCAACCCCGAGGATGGCTATACCGTGGAGGCTGGTGAATCCAATTGGCCTATATTCGCTAGTGAAGGGGCGATTTCACTCGAGTTCCTTCAATAAGAGTAGCTTGCAAGATATGTGGGTATCGAATTGGTCGAGTAGTTTTAGTGCGACTGATGTCACATTTTCGTCCGTTTCTCTTCGAGCATGGGCTCCCCAGTAACAAGAGGCATATTCAAGAAAGGGAGTCGTTGGCGGAGGTGAACAAAGGGTAGGTGAAAGGTCCTTTATGTATGCAAAGTTTAGGTAGGTTAGGCAAACCTCGGCGATCTTCGGGTGGGGACTGTGGAAGAGTGTAGGATCGGCTCGAATATGCTCCTGGAGAGTAAAGTGCACGAGACGGACCGTGGAAGACGATGAATCGAGAGTGACAAGTCCTAACCCACAGCTCAACACTGTCCGGATTGAAGGCGCATTCTCACCGTTCAAATCTTTCGATCCTATCTCTACCCCTAAAGCTTGGCACAGCTCCTGTGGTTGCAATGGCCGTTCTGAATGTGCTACCCACATGATAGCCTCCATTCCTAATCGTGATCTGTCCTTCTCCTGTGCCCTGATTCTTTCCAGAGTGCAAGTGTATACATCTCCTACACCATGACCCCGTGCCATCTGTTTAAGCTTTTCCTTCCTCCGGTGAATTGTTGTCTCCGCGAGAATTGCATCGACGGTGAGAGAGACGAGGAGGAATCTGTACTCAAGTATTCATGAGCGACTTGACTTCCACTTAATGTAGGAAAGCTAGGCATCTCGGCATACATCTTAGCCATTGTTTTTGGGATAATTTCTATTATCCCCGCTCTTAGACACTTGTCCATGGCCTCGGAAACCGTATCCTGATCTAATTTCTTCCTTAAAAATGCCTCCGCGTCTTCTTTTGTTGGACTAACTGTGATTTTTTTCTACTTTAGGGAAGTACTTCTCAACTTCACTGCTGATGAAAGGCCTTGCGGTTAGAAATAAGCGGACTTTTGGCGACTCCCCCACGATATCTCGGAGAGAGCTAAGAAGGCCGGTACGATGTGCAGGGAGTGATTCATCCAAGCCGTCAATACATATAACCACCCGTCGTCGTTGGGCAATTGCCGTCTTCAACATATTGACAAGTTCCGGGACTCGAGGGCCTACCCCGCCAAAATGGTCCTTCGCGTCCTCGAAAACTTTGCGTGTATCTTCCGGGATGTTTCCTCTCCCCACTAACTGCTTAAGCATGGCTCCCAGCATGTTTGATGTAGTCTCTTCCTTTCTGTTAAGATATTCACAATACAGCCCGGCAACTGTGATATCCTGTTCACTACCATAGAAATCATCGATTACTAGAGAACTACGGTTTCGTGCAGTTAGTGATATGGGCTTCACCCTGCGATCTCTTTCTTACCTAAGATGAGTCTTCCCTACACCGGGATCGCCATGGCAAAATAGCACAGAGTGAGCGGATCCAGCTCCTCCCGAATTCCACACCTTAAACTCGCTTGTTCCGAATATCCATTGTCCGACGCTATCGAGTCGGCTTTCTCTTAAATGTTGATGTCTTTTCTGGGGCTCGAGAGATGACAACCACCGCAGGATCTGAGGTTTGTCATCTGCTATCGTTGTGTGGAAAATGGTGTTGAAAATGCTGGTAGTGTTATTGAACGACACACTATTTCCCATGCACTCGTGATCCATGCTGCCTGAAGTCTGGACGACGGAGGTGGAGGGGGAAATGATGGATGTTGGCAGTGGTGCCAAGGCGTCTAGCAGGCTGGGAGAAGAAGATGCTCTTATCATACGGAGTATGTGTAAGGCGGTGGGGTGTCACACATTGGTATCATGTTTCAGCCAATGGTTTTTCCCAATGATCAGCTTGCACTTCCCCCACCCAGCTTCTTCCAAATTCCCTTCCCAGCTATCCACATTTCTGGGGGGGGAATATCAGACGCTTGTACCCAATTCATTCACACCAGGCTCAGCTAGCTTTCAACCAATGTACCGCAAAGACTCTTGCAATTCCCAATGGCCCCCACCATCGCCTATCGCGATTGATCCCCCCGTGATCGGAGACAAAACACCCCAAAAAGGAATGGTGTTACCTATAGTAGACAGAGGATAGCTTGGAGAGGCTGAGCTTGCCGAATCTCATTTACAAGGGTTGATTCATGAATTCATGGTACAGAGCCGGGGCGGTTTTCCTCCTTCTTGGGCGGAATTTTAGAATACTGGAAAAGCATGCTTTCCAACATAGGGTCATGAATGAGTGATGAGGAAGATGAAAGGAGAAAAAGAATTAATTAGTAATAACTGGCTATGGTCACACTATGTTTTGGTTCCATAGTTCCAACTTTATTGAATTCAGTAGCTCTTATTTGAACAAAGTTAAGGCCCCTGATGTCGGCGCTTTACTATTCCTAACCAACCTCTGATTCCTGCTCTGTACCATGAATTCATGATCTACCCTTGTACAGTACCTACCGTAAAACCTCGAAAACCTCGCTACCCACCAGCAGCGGTAACATGCTTTTGCACCACGCACTGCTGCCTGAAAGGGGCACAGCGACAACAGGTTTTGAGCCCCATTCTGAAAAGCAACACTTATAGGGTAGTTAAGAGACCATACTGAGTCTAGGCAGATTAAATAGAACATACTAGGGTACACTGAGTACTGCTCCCAAAATAGTACAGCATGCAGGTATATTGTAAATCACCGGTACTCCAATTCAAGTTAACTTACCTATTCCAACCATGATCAGGAGCGACGGAAAGGAATACCGGAAGCGGGTCCGGAGACTATGGGATCTTTGTTATTTCTTTTGTCATGCTTATCAGAGGATTTGTAGAAAGAGGAAGAAGGTTCTAGGAGATGGTACAGGTAAAGGTAGAGCGGGGAAGATTGGAAGTAGTAGGGAAATTATATAGCACATGGTTCATAAAGAATCAGCGATTGGCTGAAAGACATGGGTGGATAAGAAGCGGAGAGAAGCCAACAGAAAAAAGAGGGGAAAAGCGGGGTTTGATTGATCAGCGGATGTGAGCTGAGTGAAGTCTGGAACACTGTAAGAATATCCAGTGAAAGGGGGCGGTTCTGCAGTGTATATAAGGCAGCGGATTTAGCTATGAAGAAAAAAATAGAGAGATATCGAGACAACTAAGCGGACAAGAGAAACGGCTTCCAAACTGCACACCAAGATTCAAGTTCAATTGCGACTTATAAAAAGGTATCCTGCATCTAAGACTGTGCACGAAGTGTCTGGCTGCATAGCTAGTTTTTCGAGTTTTTAAGGTACTCTTCTAAGCTAATTGTAGTTAGGCCATTGATTTCTGCTAGGATCTCAGACGGCGAATCGCAAGAGTGTTTACAGTACTGTAGGTGCACCACCTTACCCCTACCCCACAATACCCGGACTGTACGGATCATTGCTGCGCTGCCCGTATGCCGGATCAAGGTTCCAGGACTAGCGAAATTTTTCCCCGGTCGGTGAGGATAAAAATGGCCTAACCGAGGCCATATTATATCATTCTATTTGATAATGGTTGCTGTCCCGGGGTGGCGGAGCGGTTTGGCGGCTTGCAGGCCTCTATTCTTGCGTCTCAGCCTAAGATATGCCTTCCCCATTTGTCGTACTCGTAGGGAGTGCAAGCGAGTCTTTCTCCAGGAATAAGAATAGTATAAGAGATGTGTGACTAGCGCAGAGTCTACAAGTACGGTAGCTGTTCAGGGAATCCAAGGCAGATGTACGGTAGCCATTGATTCACAAAATGAACTTTGAACTGGATGGGCTACGATATCTGCATATGATGGCATGCCGAGTACCTAGCCCAGTAAGCACCAAATTATAAAATATCCTTAGGAATAGCCAAATATGCTATACAGTTAGGCATTAAACTTGTTGTCTCCTCTCCAAGCACGAACTTGCAACAGATTTACCGCTAGTTGCATAGTAACAATACTCGAGCAGACTATTTCTTTGGTTGAAAAGAAGACCTCCTCCCGGCATACAACTACAAATGGGGACGGTGAATCTTGGTTGAGACGCACGAGTAGTGTTGGGGGTTTACCCCACAGAATTTTCTGTCTTTGGAGACGGCTCAATGGTGGGGATTTTTCGCCTAAAGGTGCAGGAGAACCTTCCTGGCTAGGCATCGACTAACACAGACAAGAACGCACCCCCTCGGCAAGCAGTTTGACAGCTTTTTATTTTCCTCTCGGTTGGCCTCAATTTCTTCTCTCCTTCTGTGGCCTTCTCGATCCTATTATACTGTCATATTTTCCTGCCAATTTTCCCTCTCCTATTTCACGGTTCAACGTGAGGTCACAAACAAGTCAGAGTCCATATGCGCTACCCGGCCCAAACATCATCCGGCAGCGGAAGTCAATAGAGACACTCCCACACTGGTACCGGCAGTCTAATTCGACGGCAACCAACCAACACTGGCCAAAGATACTCCCTTCAACGTTTGATCTCTGGCATTTCTTACTTTAAACTATTTTACCAGTAAATTCTGTGATGTACGAGCAGTGCCGTAATCTGGTAGCTTCGATCTTCTTAGCCGCGTTATCCAAAGAGCTGAAAAACCCCCAATGCCTTGCACGAGTTCTATCTCCTAAAATATGGGCTATGTTGGAGTGAGGATGAGAGTGTCTTGTTGTCCTTATTCTTTCTACCTAACCGGAGGTGTGTTATATATACACAACCCACCTTCATACGAAATAAACTCTTCTTCAATTCTCCTTCCATGTCTCCCATTCCACGTTCCATTTCCGACACATCTGCTTCCTTCTGAACGTACTTCTGAATCCTCCCAAGTCCTGTCCTGCTGTTGCAACTTCCTCATAGTGCAACACTGGCTTGTATCAACGCTATGTACAGTACTTCCTCCGGTTGCACCTCTTAGTGTTCACGCTATTCCCGGAACCTCTCAAACACTCGACCAAATAATTCCTACACTACTCTGAAAGTCCAGACTTGTTCCCCGTATCCTCAAAAAAAAACTTCTCGAACAGGCCCGGTATCACCAATGCAACACCATTCCTAATTCTTCTCCATCGCTATAACATCACGGGGGGTTAATGGAAGCTTCACGAATTTCAACACTAGCTTGTATTCCGGTGTATGATACTGAAAGCCAGAGCAAGATAACTGTGGGCCGCGGCTGGGTGTAGGGGGCGGGGGCTCCTGAGCCGGCTGTTGGAGCTGTGCTCGGCGGGGGTACAGGAGTAAGCTGAGGCATATGTCGTCTCGTTGAGCGACTAACATTTCGGGGGACCAAGAAGGCTGGAAGAACCAAATGAACCGGCAGTGAGGATTTGTCTAGCGGCAGCGGGCAAACCGGGAAAAAGAATAAACAAGGCAGGAGAGCGGTACAGTACATCCTCACCCGGAATCCTCCCCACCTATCGTTGGCGCTAGTTGCTGAATATAGTGTCATATGCCCAACAACACAGGTTGGGACAGCCTAAACCGAGTATCGGATACTGGATGCTCAATGTGAGAAGCTAGAGAGGAGTCAAAACCGCCCCTGCACGCAACATGGGGTGGCGGTGCGAGGGGCAAATACCCGGGGTCGCATGTCTCACAACCCACCCTACACGATATATGCTTATCGGGAGCCAGTATTTCAACTACGCTCTACAAATGTGGAAGTGTCTGTTTGCTCCCGTAATTTAGGTGGTGTGATTGACCGAGCTGACACCTGTGCAATGGGATTGTCCGTAGGACGTGATATGCAATCGGATAAGAGAGTAGAATTTATGCTGATAAAGTTGACAGTAAAATACAGTAAAGTATAAAGACCAAAAGAATGGAAAAACCGTTCTTGGAAACGACGGGAGGGAAGGCGGTGTAAGGGCCGGTTACCCTCCTAGCCCCCTTGGCTCATGGTCGGGCAAAGCAAGTGTGGCACGATTTTTCTGTTTTTATAGGGTGAAAGTTGGTGACTTCACCTGATGGTAGAGGAAAGAACAATACTAATTATGTATGACTTGAAAACATAGCAGAAAAACAATGTAGGAGCTATCATATCTTAATTGAAGTCTATATAGTATAGACAAATTTTTAGAGTTAGAAATTCATCCATAGAACACGGGGTTGAGTATGAATATATAGCACTATGGGAATTAGAGGAACCATGGGAATTAGAGGACTGTTGTAAATCAGTGATTATGACTTGGCTGATAAACCAGATCCAGAATCTCCATGAATTTTATTAGATCCCATTATAGAAAATTCTGATTCTGGAGACTTCAATTTTTGAAACAATATAACCCTCTGTATTCGTTTTCTAAAATTCTTTATGCATATTTACTATTCCTTGTTCATGTCTTCGTTCCACCCCTCTCTCAGAGGAGGGCAAGGGCGTGCATGATGCCTCCGGGTGAAAACTTTCCACCTGCTAAGCCTCTTCCCAAACAGAAAGTTCTGTGGGTCAGAACCCACAAGACATGACCAGAAAACTCCTAAAACCTACTTGCTACGGTGCCGGTACATATCATACTGTATGATATCATGAATTTACTTGCCCTAAACACCCCCACTAAATCGCTCTCGGGGTACACCGTGGCTCCTGCATCACATTTGGCCCATGCAATACTACCCACAGAGCCACACTCTTAGTCAATGTATACTACTAGGAGTACTACGATCTGTGGCTTTGTAGCTCCACCATTGAATGCGTCCCAATCTAAGCAGATAACAGGATCGAGGAAAGAGCGACTGCGATCGGCTCAAACACTCACAATCCTAGTCAGGCGCCAATCCCCCATCCACCACGCCGTTTTCCCACACCCCCAGTGACCCCACGAAACACCCTGAATCCGGCCCCCCCGTTTTGCGGCTTTCCAAGGCATCGGGGGGTTCCCCCACGCCCTCCCTTATCTCGTCTGACCCCTGACCCACATCTCGGTCAGCTCTCACCTCCAAACACGGTCATGGGCAGTCACTCGGTACCTTAGTTACATGTATGATACGAGTACATTTCGGATTTATCCGCCCCCAGACTAGCCTCTTTTCGCAGCGAGCTTTTTTTTTGTTTTCTCCTTTCTTCCCCACCTCCAGTCGCACCCCTCTTGTGGTCAGACTACGATATACTGGACTTTTCCCTATACCTTCTACATCCTTATTTCAACTGCACGACACCGCCTTTTCCAACTATGGTATGTTTATTTCACATCGCTTGTTATTCTTGCTGCTCCTTTGGTCCCTTTTATTCCTAATTTTCACATGGTTCCAACCTCGAATATCATAGCCCTTCCTTTGGTTTTATAGTTTAGATGGTGAATTTATACCCGCTCATGTAAATGCCGTTCCTGCTCAAGCTTCTCCGGGTACGCTGCCAACAACGACCACTCGGCATTGTTTCCTAGATCTAGATTGATGTACCACTACTCGAATGATACGACCATCCCGTGGTTTCTGCCTGCCTCCCATTCTCACTTGGGGATCCCGGGAAAAGTACCGGTGCTGTTCCTGCTAGCATGATTTTGAAGGTTCTTGTATCTGAATGCTTATGTGATCAGGGAGACGACATACCAGGGGGCAATGGGAATGTGAAGGGCTCCTGCTTTTAGTTTGATTGAGTCTCTTTTAGAGTGCATGGTGTATTCCCCATCATTGATCCTGCCCCTCAATCGCTTGATATTCATAGGGCACAACTGCGATCTCATTTGAATACCTTGAGCCCAGTTTTGAGTTAATCCCTGCCACCCCTGTATACTATTACTTGATATTGGAGTACTACTGCGAGCAGCAAGGGAAGCTCGCTCGCGGGGGGTGCGGTACATGGTGCTCTCAATATGTGAGTATTCCTATACCCTGGCTATATATCCAAACAACAGGAATAGTATTTAGGAAAATGTGGGGAGAGTGGGAGGTGAATACAGCTGGGAAATCGACTTCCAGGGGTTTCTATGCTTCACGGAACCAATAAGTTTGGCCTGCAGGATAAACCATAATATTCGCCTCTATTAGTTGCAAGATTATTGGTCAAGTTGATTTACAGGTGTTGTACCTGATCACCGTGGAACCCGGAAGTGCACTAAGAACCTTGTGGAGGGGGTGGGGCAGCCGATAGATTGCACACCTGGAATGAAAGGTTAAGCAAAGGTCACAATAACATACTTCAGGGGAGATAGTTGACTAAAGCCTTATTGGGGTGCAATACCCAACTAGAGGGCCGGTACTGTACTCCAACATTAAGGTTTCCTTTTATCAATGCCGGAATGGCTGGCTGGTGTAACAGTTCTACTCTGAATCAACAAGGCGAGTGATGAAAGAATCAGTAGGGGCTGATAGCGTCTGGCGGGCGGGAAATGTATATGTCGGTATGAAGATGAATGATCAGAAAAAGGAGGGGGTAAGATAACATGATAAGACATAGGATATCCTCTACAATCTCGAATTGCAAAAAGTTCCAGCACGGGTCTAGGAATATTGATATATACTGTACTAGGTCAGTTCGCTCCGTACGATGCCCCTTTTACACCAGAAACATGCATCTCTACCACCTCCTTAGGAACCGTCAATGTCTGTAAAAATCTACCAAAATCTCACCCTACATTATTGAAACCCAGGATAACATGTGAAAATTTGCAGAACTCCCAAAACCTATAAAATTGTAAAGATAACATGAGGCAAGTGCATGGTATGTTGTTGCCATGTTTTACAAACTTAAATCAAAGCGCGGCTGGAATCGGTACAGTGAGGGAGCTTTGGGGTAATAACGCTTTTCTGATCCTCTCTGTGTTGTACGCTTGTCCTCCGCATCATCTTAATGGGAAGTTCTATGCCTTTATATACATGGCCAAAGAACAACCGTTTCTGACAGTATTCTCCACCATCATGATGGCTCCTCCGGTCTCCACCTCTTACCCCTCTTTTGTCTTTCCTCAAGATTCCCTCACCTTCTCCATACCCCTCACCATGAACCAATAGTATCTACTCCTTCCACCACGTGCTACAAGCTCTCTAGACACCTGATCCATGATATGTCTATCTACAGGAAGTTCCAGAACATTGCGACCCACTTGTCACAACATTTATAAGCATTATAAAGCAGAAAAATGTTTTCAACAATCATGCGCCGGCCTCCTCCGGTATCTGGCATCGGGTATTGGAGTGGGAGGAATGTCGTAGTTAGTTGGAGTGTCAGTGATTTTCAATACCATGTACCTTTTTCTCTGGAGTCCCATACAAAATATTAAGTCACTTTTAGACTTGATGATACCATTGTGAGTTATTGCTTGAATCTCACCATTTTTTATTCATGCTGCTATGAGGATGAGGCGTAAATGATTTCCTACACAATATCGAAAATTTAATTGTTTTTAATAAGGCAGTGGTGGTTGTGGCTCTGACAATGTTGATCTTCTGCCATATTTGGGGTAAAAACTCATGTCGTACGGAACGATTTGGTAGGGTGCTTTATGTAGAACCGATTCACCCGATCTATGATGTCCCATGTTTGCACTAACTTGATTAAGGAGGGTATTAATTTTCCTAAGGACGAAGAATTGCAGTGGAAAGACAAAGTACTAGGTATAGTAGTAGTATATTACAGGAGAAGAAGAGAAAAGGGGGGAATGTTTATTATCGGTGGGGGGGATAGATATAGTGGAACAGGGATATGGGAGAGAAATAATAAGGATGGGGGAATAGAAAATTACAGACTATGGGCCGGAGGTAGCGAGAAAATAAATACCTCGGCGGCCCCAAAGCGAATATTTTTTCAGCTAGAGCGCGATGAGTAACCTGCTCAACGGGAAATGGTCAACTTCAAGTTAGAAATTAGAGATCCATTGGTGGACGAGGAGTAGAGGGGGTGGGGTTCGCGGAGGGAGTAGCTGCGTAGGATGGGGCTGGGCGAGCATGAGTGGGGAACCAACAATAGAGGATAGGGGATGCATCAACAATGTAGGTGGGGGGGGGAGGCAAGGGGCTACAGGGGATTTCAACCCCTCCGGATTCTTTTCAAGGGGGGTTCGAGTAACTCGGACGACTCAGTTGTGAAAAGCTGAAGTGATTTCTCGCCGAGTGCAGATTTAGCAATGAGGCCATGCCTCTCCTCCGGAAGTGGTAAGTTTCTCATGCACCTGTTTCCGGCAGCCCATGAAAATGGTGTTCGGCCATACTTATCCGCCGCATAGGGATTGACCTCGTTCCGGTGCAATAGAATCTTCACAATTCCCTCATGCCCAGACTCGGCAGCCCGTGAAAATGGTGTTCGGCCATACTTATCCGCCGCATCGGGATTAACCTCGTTCCGCTCTAATAGAATCTTCACAATTCCCTCATGCCCAGACTCGGCAGCCCATGAAAATGGCGTTCGGCCATCCTTATCCGCTGTATCGGGATCGACATCGTCCCGCTCCAATAGAATCTTCACAATTCCCTCATGCC
>LN890951.1:74004-119837 GCA_900010015.1 Tuber aestivum
TCATGCCCATACCAGACAGCCCATGAAAACGGTGTTCGGCCATTCTTATCCGCCGCATCGGGATTGACATCGTTCCGCTCCAATAGAATGTTCACAATCACCTCATGCCCATCCCAGGCAGCCCATGAAAATGCTGTTCGGCCATTCTTATCCGGCTTGTCGGGATTGACACTCTTCTCTTTTAGTAGTAGCTTAACTATGCAATCATGTCCCTTCCTCGCAGCCCAAAACAAGGCTGTGTGACCTTGTGGGTCCACTGCGTTTAGATCCCATTCCTTGATCTCCAATAATGAAATCATTACGTCTGCAACCCCGAGGAGAGCTGCGCCGTGAAGCCCGGTGAAGCCTATTGTCCAACCTTGACTATTGAAGGGGTGGTTCCACGGGTATTCCTTCAATAAGAGCAGCTTGCAAGATATGTGCGTATCGAATTGATCGAGTAGTTCCAGCGCGAGTGATATTACATTCGGGTTAGTTTCTCTTCGTGCATGTGCTCCCCAGTAATAAGAGGCATATTCAAGAAACGGAGTCCATGGTGGGGGTGAACTGAGAGCGGTCGAGAGGTCCTTTATGCATGCAAAGTTTAGGTAACTTAAGCAAACCTCGGCCATCGTAGATTGGGGACTATGGAAGAGTGTAGGATTGGCCAGAATATACTCCTGTAGAGTGAAATGCACGAGCCGGACAACGGAAGATGATGAATCGAGAGTGACCAGTCCTAGTCCACAGCTCAATACCGTCCGTATTGCAGGCTTGTTGTCACCGTTTACATCTTTCGATCCGATTTCTACCCCTAAAGCTTGACATAGCTCCTCTGGCTGCAATGGCCGTTCTGAATGCGCTATCCACATGATGGCTGCCATTCCTAGTCGTGATCTGTCCTCTTTCTGAGCCCTGATTCTTTCAAAAGTCGTCGCATATACATCTCCTACACCGTGACCACGTGACATCCGTTTCAACTTTTCCTTCCTTCTGTGAATCGTTGTTTCCGTGAGAATTGCCTCGACGGTAAGAGAGACAAGAAGGAATCTATATATAATTATTCATCAGTAACTTGACTTCTAAATAATGTAGGAGTACTAGGAATCTCGGCATACATGTCGGCCATTTTTTTCGGGATAACTTCCATTATCTCAGCTCTTAGACACTCATCCATGGCGTCAGATTCTGTGTCCTCGTCCAATTTCATCCTCAGAAATGCCTCGGTGTCTTCCTTCGTTGGGCTAACTAAGATTGTTTTTACCCCGGGGAAGTGCTTCTCAACTTCACTGCGGATGAAAGGCCTTGCGGTCAGAAATAAGTGGACATTCGGCAACTCGCTCACGATATCTCGGAGAGAGCTAAGAAACCCAGCGCGATGTGCAGGGAGTGATTCATCCAAGCCGTCAATACATATTACCACCTGGTGTCGTTGGGCGATTGCCGTCTTCAACATATTGACAAGTTCCAGAACTCGAGGGCCTACCCCGCCAAAATGGTCCATCGCGTCTTCGAAAGCTCTGCGTATATCCCCTGGAATGTTTCCCCTCCCCACCAACTGCTTGAGTATGGCTCCCAGCATGTTTGATGTAGTCTGTTCCTTTCTATCTAGGTAGTCACAATACATCCCTGCGACTGTGATATCCTGTCCACTACCATAGAAATGATCGATTACCAAAGAGCTACAATTCAATGCAGTTAGCGATATGAGGCCCACCTTGCGACCTCCAGTGTTACCTAAGATGAGTCTTCCCCACACCCGGATCCCCATGGCAAAATAGCACAGGGTGAGCAGATCTGGCTCCTCCAGTATTCCATCCTTTAAACTCGCTTGTTCCGAATATCCATTGTCCGACGCTATCGAGTCGGCTCTCTCTTAAATGTTGATGTCTTTTCTGGGGCTCGAGGGATGACAACCACCGCAGGACCTGGGGTCTGTCATCCGCTATCGTTGTGTGGAAAATGGTGTTGAAACTGCTGGTATTGTTGAAACTACTGGTATTGTTGTTGTTGAACAAGACACGATTTCCCATATGCTGCTGGTCCATGTTGTCTGAGGTCTGGCCGACAGAGGTGGAAGGGAGGAATGATGGATGTTGGCTGTGGTGTCAAGGCGGCTATCAGAGTGTTCAGAGAAGATGATGATCTTGGTGTGTAAGGCTGTCAGGTGTCACACATCAGTATCCTATTTCAACCAATCGTTTCACTCGGATCAGCACTCAAATCTCCGGATGAGCCTCTTCTCAATTCCCTCCCCAGAGACCCACCCTTCTGCGGCTGAAAATTTAGATACTTGTACGAGTACGGTAGTCAATTCATTCACACCCAGCACAGCTAAACTCAGCTCTCAGAAGTATTGTCCCGTACCCTGTTTTCCCGCAGAGGCTAGTATATCCATTAGCTGAAAAAAGAATAAAAGAAAATTATCAAAAATTATTTAAAATTGTTAAGCAAAGGTATTTAGAAGGGAAATCATTTCATGATTTTTACTTACCTTATCTATTTATTTCTCAAAGCTGGTATTTATTCTTATACAAGGGTTAATACAGAATGCCCAGCTCCCACACAAGCCTAGCTAACTTTGGCGGAGATTTCTTTTTCATCATGCTATGTCTAGATAAATCCAGGTGCAGATCATGCAAATATTAAATGTTTACTATCTCAATTGAATTATGAAATAAACCTTCTGAAAAGCAACCTATATAAAATTTCTGTATTTTTTCATGATATTTTATTATATAGAAATGGGCTAGTTAATAACCCGTGTTTATGCACTTTTTGGTGGGGTTTTAGAAAGTGGGACAATTTGAAAGGTGATTGTAACCCCCAACCAATATACCACGCGTGCGCCACCCTATTACCTATGCGTAAATTACTCTACAGTGCCTTGTTGCACTACCCTTACTCCGAACCAGGTCTCCAAGCTGAGAGAATTTTCAACCGGTTAGCAAGGCTAAAAACGGCCTACAGTAATTGGGACCATATCTGATCACAGGGGCTGTACTGCACCAGTACCGATGTTCTATTTCGACCTCAACTGGCACCGGCTCGGGGTACCCGCCCCAACGTTTCATCCCTGGCATGTCCTATTTTAAATTAAGTTGTGAATTTTCTAACGTACGAGCACGGCACGTGGAATATAAAAACATCGCTAGGGCTTTTAATGCTCTACCGCTCACTGTGCTACGGCACACTAATTTTGCGTGAATTTCGGGATACGAACTATAGGATGCCGATGGTATTGTAGTGCAACCGATCCAAAATGTGGACCGGTGATGAAAGATATGCTGAAGTGACCGGAGTTGCCGATGCTGAGACCTGACCACCAGAGTGTACTCGAGTAGGTTATCAGCCATTGAGCATGCCACTTCAATCCTGTATTACAGTAGACTTTTATTTGACTGACTTCCCATCAGAAAAATGTGCAAGAATTTGTTTACTATTGTTCTGTTAACAGAAACGCAGTTCATGCTATATCTGAAGGCAATCATTGCTGGACAGTCTATGCAGGAGCCCCATCTTCTTAGGGGTTATCTCAGTCTGATGCACTGAAATTTTCAGTGCATGTTTCATCCTCATAGAAACTCTTTTTTCATATCTTTTATTTCAAAAAAAAAAGCGAGAGATAACTGATATCCTCATTTCAGATACCTTCATCCATTTTTTGCTTTGATATTTGTTGTTTTGAAGGACTTATTTCATTGCCGGTTTGCATGTAGTCGGACTGGCCATGTTTTAAGGAAGTTGAACCATAGCACTGCGCAAGCATTGCCTGGGGCGCCCGCATCTTCCCAGCCCGGTAATCCCGGAGGAGCTGAAAATCCCTTAATGACATGCTCAGGTTCTATCATGTATTGCGGTGTACGATCCGGTACTTGGAGCCAGCGCAGAATCACTGTGGGGCAAGGCTGGGTGTAATGGGTGACTTCTGAATCGGTGGTTGGAGCCGCAAATTTGCTTGCTGGTGGTACAGTACTCCTACTTGGGTAGGCTGGGGCATACGTCATCTCATGGAGCGGCCAACATCTCGGGGGACCGAGAAAGCTCCGGGAGCCAAACGAACCGGTCATGGAGAATCTCCCAGGGGCGACGGAAAAACTCGCGAAAACCTTAAACAAGGCAAAATAACAATGCCGCCTCACCCCTCACCCTCCCAACCCACCGTTCGCGCTGGTTACTGTGTAGGATGCCGTGGGCCCAGCAGCACAGGTTGGAACAGCCTAAATCAAGCGTCTGATACTGGATGCCCAGTGTCAATCGCTGGAGAGGAATCAAACTAGCCCTGCGCACAAGTTGGCGCGCCAGTGGGAACGGGCAAATGCAGCACTCGCAACTGACCATATGGTACGGTACTCGAGTACCGTACTCGTAGATGCCTGTCAAGATCTAGTATTCCAACTATCTCCTACCGGTACATTTCATACCCTCATACCCTATCCTACATTGCTTTGGCCTAAGCAGCCATACAAACTCAGTCTATGAATGCGCCCTGGTTCCTGCGCCACATTCGGCGCAGTGCAAAATCACCCACCGAGCTGCACTCTTAACCGATCAAAATTATGATAGTATCATACGGTGAAAAAACCTACACAATCACAGCGAACCCCGGGCCCCCCCCGTCGAATACCATCAATCATTTTTCACACCGGCCAAAAGCACGGTTTCACTCGCGGCCAAGCAAATAATACTTCAACTTCTAAGTGGGAAAATACAACCTTGGCGAGTCAGAAAATTTCTAGATGTTTCTCTGAAAATCAACCTGATCTACAAGTATTTATGGAGGTTTTTTTCAAAACCTTTAGAGATATTTGGTGCAGAAAAAGGTGGTTTTATATAAAAAAGGGGTCCTATTGTGCCAGGCTAGGTAATGGGTTAAGAATTGTCTCAACGCATCTTGGAGGGATTCCTACCCCGGAATTTTCCTGGGGGAGAAATTTACTGACAAATTTTAAGCGACAAAGTAGCTTATCTTGTAGTAAACTACAAGACGACCGCCGACCAGGCCCATTCCTTACTATGTTAGTGTGCGGGGGAAAGGCTAGAACCTTGATGGCATTCTACAGGAAAAATCCGAAACAGGCTGGTATTTAAAAGGTTGTCCCCAGGCCAGAGGAGGAAGCGACTCAGATCGGCTTCACAATCAACACAAAATGCCAGACCTTCAATCTAGGGCCCTGGTGTGGAATCGCCTGCGATTCAACTTCCTGTACCGCAGCTCAATCCTGTGACTTCTAGCGAATTATCAGACATCTTTTGAGCCTATCCCCTCTAACTACGCCCGGCAACCCTGCTGTATACTCTCCGGTAGAGCCATTTCTACGAGTACAATGTGATCCGGCCACAAGCTGGCATTCCACTCGCACACCAATACTAGCCCTTGAATCCTCAGAATCCAAGAAACCTGATATTGGCTCCTGGGTGACTACCTGCTACCCTCAGATTCACCCACACCTCCGCAGATCCCACCAACGACTCCTACTGTCTTAACCTCTAGTCCTAGGTTTCTGTGATTACTTGGGATGAGTAGTCGAACCCCGTTTGCGCCCTCATGTATCTCCCCGAAATCTATATAATCCATGAGCATTCACTCTGAAGAACCATAACCCTCCGTATCGAGTGGTTATTGTGGTTGATTAAGGCAGTGGGTTGTGGTTGGTTATGGAACTTTGGGGTTTCGTTTGTTCCGTCGGTGCCGTGATGTACGGAAAATATTCTCCGGACACGTCTTTCCATTGATAGAAGATCATGGGAGTGGGGATGGGAATGTAGGCATGCATGGAAGAATGATATGTGCGGTGGTCTACGGAAGGATTACAACCCTTTTACTGTCTTTTCTGTGTACTCGACAGAACGAGGGAAGGAAGCTTATAAGTATAGGTCACCACTAGCAACTCCATCCAGGTCAAGTGATAATGCCTTGTCTACCCCAAGGCCTGCTTACACTTCAAGCGACCCCATGAAGCACCCTGAATCCGGGATTCTCCCTTTATGGCTTTCCAGAGGGCCAGAATGTTCACCCCCACTCTGCTGTATCTCGCTTAACCCCTGGCTCTAATATTAGTATTCTTTTCTCACTAAAGACAGTCACGGTCAGTCACTCGGTGCCTTAGTTAGATTTAGGGTTTATCCGCCATTCAGACTAGCCCCTTTTCGCAGCTATCATAGATCTTTCCCTTTTCTCTTTTCTTTCCCACGTCTAGCCCTGCTCCTTTTACCCTCAGATTATGCTTGGCTTTTCCCCTTGCCCTCCCCCCCCTGCTCTATTCCCTCAAGTGCACGACTACTTCTGTTTTAACTACGGCATGCCCATTTCACATCGCTTGTGATTCTCAGGGCCTCCCCCACTTCTTCCATTCCCTGCTTTCACATAATATCAACCTCAGATATCTTGGCCCTTATTTCACTTTTCTGTCGTAGTTTGGGTAGACGACATATACTTACTCGAGTAAATGACATCCAACCAAGCTCCTTTCTCCTTCTCCAGCTACATACGACTGCATCCTTGCTGAGGTACGGGCTTCGAGTGCGCTTCCAGCAAAATTAGAAGCCTGGGTTTGTTCAGTACATCCCCGCTGATGTACCGCTACTCAAACGATACGGACCCAACCGCATGCTTTCTACATGTCCCCCATTCTGACCTAGCGATCCTGGACAAGCTGCTGGTTCAGTCCCTACCGGCACAGTTTAACAAATATTTACATGCGAATGCTTATGTAGTCAGTGGACAGCATATCGGGGGAGGGGCATGGAAGGGGGCGAGGGACTCCTGCTTTATTTTTGATTGAGTCTCTTTTATAGTGTATTGAGTATTTCCAGCTACCGATCCGACTCCTCTATCTTTTGTTATTCTTAAGGCACGGCCGTGATCGCCTTTGAATACCCTGAGCCCAGTTTTTAGTTAAACACACCCACCCTTATACTCCATTACTCGATACTAGAGCAGTATTACCAAGGGCAAGAGAAATACACGAACATGGTTGGCTCAATATATGAATTTTGCTAGACCCCTGCTATATATCTAAAAAACGAGAATAGTATTTAGGAAAATGTGAGGAGAGTGGGAGGTGAATACAGCGGGAAAATTCCCTTCCGTGGGTTTTTACGCTTCAAACCATTGAGTTTGGCCTGTGGGATCAACCATACTATTCGCCTCCGTTAGTTTCAAGGTTCTTGGTCATGTTGATTTACGGGTGTTGTACCTAATCACCTCGGGACCCGGAAGTGCACTAAGAATCTCGTGGAGGGGATGAAGCAGCTGATAGATTGCATACATGGAATGAAAGGTTAAGCAAACACCACCGCAACATAGTTAAGGGGAGATAGTTGGCTAAAGCCCCATTGGGGTGGAATTCCCGATTAGAGGGCCAGTACCCCAACTTTAAGGTTTTATTTTATCAACGTCTCAATGGCTGGTGTAACAGTTCTATCCTGAATCAACAAGGCGAGTGATGAAAGAAGTAGTAGGGGCTGATATAGTCCAACGGGCAAAGAAAGGCACGTCAATATGAACATGGATGATTGGAAAGAAGGGGGGGTCACGTGATGAGACGTAAGAAATCCCCCAGGCTCCCGAGTTTGAAAAAGTACTGACACGGGTCTAGGAATATCAGCATATATGTACAACCGATTCATCCGATCTATGATCACCCATGTTTGCACTAACTTGATCAAGGAGTGTGTTGATTTTCCTAAGGACGAAGAATTGCAGTGTAAAGACAAAGTCCTAGGTATAGTAGTAGTATATTACAGGAGAAGAAGAGAAAAGGGGGGAATGTTTATCATGGGCGGGGGGGATAGATATAGTGGAACAGGGATATGGGAGAGAGAAATAGTGAGGATGGGGGAATAGAAATCACAGACTATGGGCCGGAGGTGGCGAGAAAATAAATACCTCGGCGGCCCCGAAGCGATATTTCATCAGCTAGAGCGCGATGAGGAACCTGCTCAACGAGAAATGGTCAACTTCTAGTTAGAAATTAGATATCCATAGCTGGACGAGGAGTAGAGGGGGTGGGGTTTGCGGAGGGAGTAGCTGCGTAGGATAGGGCTGGGCGAGCATGAGTAGGGAACCAGCAATGGAGGATAGGGGATGCATAACAATGTGGGTGGGGGGGGGGGCAAGGTGCTGCAGGGGATTTCAAACCCTGCGGATTCTTTTCAGGGGGGGTTCGAGTAACTCGGACGACTCAGTTGTGAAAGGCTCAAGCGATTGCTCGCCGAGTGCGGATTTAGCAACGAGGCCATGCCTCTCCTCTGGAAGTGGTAAGTTTCTCGTACACCTGTTTCCGGCAGCCGATGTAGATGGCGTTGGGGCGCTCTTATCCGCCGGATTGGGATCGACATTGTTCCGCTCCAATAGCACCTTTACAATTCCCTCGTGCCCACGCAAGGCAGCCCATGAAAATAGTGTTCGGCCACTGTTATCCACCGTGTCGGGGTTGATATCGTTCCGCTCGAATAGAATCTTCACAATTCCCTCATGCCCATCCCCGGCAGCCCATGAAAATGGTGTTCGGCCATCCTTATCCGCCGCATCGGGATTGACATCGTTCCGCTCCAATAGAATCTTTACAATTCTCTCATGCCCATACTCGGCAGCCCATGAGAATGGTGTTCGGCCATACTCATCCACCGCATCGGGATTGACATGATTCCGCTCCAATAGAATGTTCACAATTCCCTCATTCCCATACTCAGCAGCCCATGAAAATGGTGTTCGGCCATCCTTGTCCGCCGCATCGGGATTGACATCGTTCCGCCCCAATAGAATCTCCACAATTCCCTCATGCCCGTCCCTGGCAGCCCATGAAAATGGTGTTTGGCCATCGTTATCCGGCATGTCGGGATTGACACTCTTCTCTTTTAGTAGCAGCTTAACTATACAATCATGTCCCTTCCTCGCAGCCAAAGACAACGCTGTGTGACCTTGTAGGTCCGCTGCGTTTAGATCCCATTCCTTGATCTCCAATAATGAAATCATTACGTCTGCAACCCCGAGGAGAGCTGCGCTGTGAAGCCCGGTGAACCCAATTGGGCTACCTTGACTATTGAAGGGGCGATTCCACACGTATTCCTTCAATAAGAGCAGCTTGCAAGATATGTGCGTATCGAATTGATCGAGTAGTTCCAGCGCGAGTGATATTACATTCGCGTTAGTTTCTCTTCGTGCATGTGCTCCCCAGTAACAAGAGGCATATTCAAGAAACGGATTCCTTGGTGGGGGTGAACGGAGAGCGGTCGAGAGGTCCCTTATGCATGCAAAGTTTAGGTAACTTAAGCAAACCTCGGCGATCGCAGATTGGGGACTATGGAAGAGTGTAGGATTGGCCAGAATATACTCCTGTAGAGTGAAATGCACGAGCCGGACAACGGAAGATGATGAATCGAGAGTGACCAGTCCTAGTCCACAGCTCAATACCGTCCGTATTGCAGGCTCGTTGTCACCGTTTAGATCTTTCGATCCGATTTCTACCCCTAAAGCTTGACATAGCTCCTCTGGTTGCAATGGCCGTTCTGAATGCGCTACCCACATGATGGCTGCCATTCCTAGTCGTGATCTGTCCTCTTTCTGAGCCCTGATTCTTTCAAAAGTCGTCGCATATACATCTCCTACACCGTAACCACGTGACATCCGTTTCAACTTTTCCTTCCTTCTGTGAATCGTTGTCTCCGCGAGAATTGCCTCCATGGTAAGAGAGACGAGAAGGAATCTATATATAATTATTCATGAGTAACTTGACTTCTAAATAATGTAGGAGTACTAGGAATCTCGGCATACATGTCGGCCATTTTTTTCGGGATAATTTCCATTATCTCAGCTCTTAGACACTCATCCATGGCGTCAGATTCTGTGTCCTCGTCCAATTTCATCCTCAGAAATGCCTCGGTGTCTTCCTTCGTTGGGCTAACTAAGATTGTTTTTACCCCGGGGAAGTGCTTCTCAACTTCACTACGGATGAAAGGCCTTGCGGTCAGAAATAAGTGCACATTTGGCGACTCCCTCACGATATCTCGGAGAGAGCTAAGAAGCCCGGCGCGATGTGCAGGGAGTGATTCATCCAAGCCGTCAATACATATTACCACCCGTCGTCGCTGGGCGGTTGCCGTCTTCAACATATTGACAAGTTCCGGGACTCGAGCGCCTACCCCGCCAAAATGGTCCTTCGCGTCCTCGAAAGCTCTGCGTATATCCCCCGGAATGTTTCCTCTCCCCACCAACTGCTTGAGCATGGCTCCCAGCATGTTTGATGTAGTCTGTTCCTTTCTGTCTAGGTAGTCGCAATACACCCCTGCGACTGTGATATCCTGTCCACTACCATAGAAATGATCGATTACCAAAGAGCTACAATTCAATGCAGTTAGCGATATGAGGCCCACCCTGCGACCTCCGGTGTTACCTAAGATGAGTCTTCCCCACACCCGGATCCCCATGGCAAAATAGCACAGGGTGAGCAGATCTGGCTCCTCCCCTATTCCATCCCTCAAACTGGCTTGTTCGGAATATCCATTCTCCGACGCCATCGAGTCGGCTCTCTCTCAAATGCTGATGTCTTTTCTGGGGCTCGAGGGATGACAGCCACTGCAGGATCTGAGGTTTGTCATCCGCTACCGTTGTGTGGAAAATGGTATTGAAACTGCTGGTGTTGAAACTACTGGTATTGGTGTTGTTGAACGAGAGACGATATCTCATATGCTGGTGGTCCATGCTACCTGAAGTCTGGCCGATAGAGGTACGCCGGAGGAATGATGGATGTTGGCAGCGGTGTCAGGGCGGTTATGATCGCAGGCTGCTCACGGAAGATGATCTTGGTGTGTAAGGCTGTGGGGTGTCACACATCGGTATCATTTTTCAACCAATAGTTTCATTTGAATTAGTACTCACATCTCAGCCCCTTCCAGATCTCCTTTCTAGAGATCCACATTTCCAAGGCTGAAAACCAGATAATTGTACGAGCACCGCACGGGGAGCACCGAAACCCCGCTAGAGCTTTTGATTCTCTATGCCACTAGCGCTAGCACTGCGCAAGCATTGCCACTGGCGCTCGCATCTTCCCCGCCTGGTAATCCCGGAGGCGCTCACAATCCCTTAATGTCATGCACAGATTCTGTCGTGTATTCCGGTGTACGATACTCAAAGCCAGAGCAGAATCCCCGTGGGACAGGGCCGGGTGTAGGAGGTGACCTTCTGAATCGGTAGCTGGAGCCGCAAATTTACTCGCTGGGGGTACTCGGGTAGACTGAGTCGTACGTCATCTCCTTGAGTGGCCAACATCTCTGGGGACCGAGCGAGCTCGGGGAACCAAATGAATTGGTCGTGAAGAATCATCCAGCGGCGACGAAAAAAACTCGGCAAAAACTTAAACAAGGCAAAAGAGCAATCCATCCTCACACGGAACTCTCTCTACCCATTAGGGGCACTCACGCTTGGCCGTTTTTGCAGTTTTGATCTGGGTTGAACTCTCCCGAAACTGATAAAATGGTAAAAGTTGTCAAAACTGCCCACCGAAAAAAAGGGGTTCTCAAGTTCCGAAATCGGTTTTGATGCCGGTTTTGATGCCGTGAACTAGTAGCTAGCCTGATGTATAGTACTAAGTAGACACGATGTTAGTTCTGATCGTATTTGGAATTCCGATCGTATTTGACTTCAGTTTCTCTCTAAACGAGTGATGGTCACGTGCTCTGGTGTACCTAATAGGGCGTTCTGAGAGCAATGAGTACTCGAGCACTCCAGAATATCTCACCGGCTTGATTTCCCAGCGATTTAGGGCAAAAAGGGGTTTCGTCAAGCTAATATGTGTGTCCTCTAGTTCATTTTTTTGGAGCGCACTATCCCGTTCCTTAGTACTGACTGGTAAACCAGAGTACAGTCGCACCCCGCCATCCCGGATCCCGCTGGACCGGACAGAATATTCGGCTCCTCTAATTCCTCACAGAAATTACCCCGTTGAATCGGAAAAGGGGGTTTCCGGATTCGTATGAGACTTTGGGAAATCATATCCTCTGTTCCTATAGAAAATTAAAGTGCTGAACAGGATACTATAACTGCTGGCTGAAAAGCTAGTCCAGAAGAGGAAAAAAAGGTAGCACTGAAGATAAACTTGCAAACCGCAACAGACGACAGATAATTCACCGGTTCTTCAAACCCAAGACCTTTGTGTCTCCCAGATCACCAGTTGGATAGTGTATAGTATTAGTGTCCCGTATAACAATTTTTTGAGAGTAAGCCCCTTATCATGGTCGGAATACACATTCTCTGTTTTTTTCCAGATGGTGCTCACTCTTATTATGAACTGCTGATCGGAGTGGAAGCATGACAAATCAAGAGGAAGAAACGAAAGTGTATTCTGTATTGTCGTTGAAGCCCTGCTTGGCCTCTGAATCTTCCGGCACCATGGTGGTTTAAATAGAAAACACAAGGCTGCTCTATCCATACAAAGGGAGGACCATTCTATGACATTCCCGATATCCAACATGCCCCTCAACATACATCCCCGGAGCATACTCCGTTACCGAGTTCCGAGTCTCCCGAGATTCCTTCCTCTGCCTACAGATTCTAAGAGCCGTGAACAGACCGAGAACCCCGAGCAATGACGGCGAACAGCTTTCCACTATCGCTAGTTTGAAACAACATGAAACACAAGAAAAGCATAATTAAAAATACACTAAGAATATAACAAGGAAGAGTTCTGACCTAGGTGCTTGCAGTAGTCCATGTGAGTACCGGTGATTTTCAACAACTCTCAGATTCTCTCCCCCCCGGTGTTCCGGACAAAACTTGTGAAATCTGACCATCCGGGATAGCGGGGTGCGACTGTACTATTAGCTCCGTTATTTCAAGCTTAATAGGATTTAGGGGAGGCTGACTCGTATCTACCAATTAAGATGCCGTCACGGAATGCTCGTACGATACCGGCGCGGCACTGTGTGCGCGCTACAAGTAACTTACATCGAAGGGTAAGATAAACTAACGGCCTAAGCGTGCAAGGGGAGTCTGATAATTGAGCCACAACCGAGGAATGACCGTATAATAACCGCTGCCAGTATACCGCAAAATCTCTTGCGATCCACAATCTCTAGTAGCCCTGGGGGGACACTACATATTTCTAGCTTGGCAGGTTAACAGGATTTGCTGATACACGAGTACCGGTTAGCGAGATCCAACACACGTGGTAGGCTTATCAGATACGGTACTATACTAGGAGAACGGTAACCCTTCTCGGGACCTGATGGAGATAGTGGATTTTGCGGAGATTTCTCCTGTACACTAGCGCCTACCGTAGCGGTCCTACGACAGGACACGGAGCTTTCTATAGTTCATTCTAGCTCAAGCGAGAAAGTACTCGTACAGAGGATGGATAAGAAGGGGGATAACGGTGACAGGACAGGAAACGGATGATGAGGATTGATATGAGGTAATACGATAACTGCTCCAAGGTTCCCGCCACTTCGTAGTTAGTTGCCAATACGAATATATGATATTTATTCGTAGGACGCTAAGAGACCTCGGCAACTGACGGGGGAGTACTCGTAGGTATTCGGTGTTCATGAATTGAAAAATAATTTGCGGGAAATAAGAAAGGCGGACAAACTTGAGAGGAGGAAACCTTCATAATATGCATATAAGCCACAATAACCTTACCTATTAATAGCCATTTGAACCACATTTAACAACCTCACAAAAAGATAAGAATACCAATATCGCAAAAGAATACTGCAGATTAGCGCTGAGACGGAACGGAGCGAATTCTTGGATGTCAAGAAGAGCCAACAAGGCTGAGGTGAACACGGAAAAAGATTAGGAGAAAAGAAACGCTCATAGCTAAAGGCAATCGCAGGAACACTTGTAGCACGAACTGAATTTATGATAACTTATGTATTTAATAACCCAACTCACGGTGGGGTAAGGCGGCTTCCGGCCTGAATCTTGGACAACAGATAGGTGATGCGAGGACAGTGCCGGAGGTGGAGCGGTCGGCGGAAGTGGAATTGTCGGGTGGTGGTTTGATTTTTTCCCTTGCCGTGGTTTTTTTAATGGGCGTTCACAACCGGCATGTAGGATCAGTTGAGGTTGGAAGGCTATATCAGTAATGAATACCGGTATACCCTTTATGATACCTTAGTTTGTTCTTCGGGTTCTAGTGTTCTAGGTTAAATTATGGCTTTCCCAGCATGTGCGGGGGTGGCTTAAGATTCCACCATCGGAGACGTGCATTCTTAGCATGGGCCAAATACGGTTAGCGATATCGGGGATACAGTGCGCGTAGTGGCTTGAGCGATAGATTCCCATGGTGGGATATACTCTCTTGATTGAAACACAAGTCTCTCTCAACAATCCCAGAGCTATTGCTATTTCCTACAAGGACGAAATGTTCCCATATTTGTTGTGGGTATCAAATCTAGTATGGTCTGGTCGAATCCTCTACCCGTATCCTTGCCTGCCCCCCGACAGGGCTTAGAGTTTTCCTGATACAGTTAAAGGTCGGCCGGCTAGGTGTGCTGGAATCCGCTAACCTGTATTCACAATTCGACTAACCAGCCAAACTATAGCCATAGTGGGATGGCGGGAGGCTGGGGTTACGAGATTTGACGGCACCTACGGCTGCGACCATCCAGGCTGCTTAAATAGGCTTGAATATCTTCACCATTTTCGCCGCCGAGAAGATATGCTACGCCCCAAATATGGTACTTCGGCTCCTTTTTGGTGAGTTATGATCAAGGCTCCGTCTCGTGGAGTGCCCATAGGCCGCAAGGAGGGCCGAAAATAGTACCCCAAATGAATTGTGCATTAACACTATATCTCGGAGGTTGGTATTCAAGCGACCGTACTGCCGCCTCTTATTAAAAACCTATCCTGGCTGGTACCGGAATTTGCTGTTTATAACGTAGACACGCTTGAATTTTACACTGCGTAGACCGCAATCCTCACCTAGCCCACCCTCCCCAAAGGGCACTTCCCCTCCGACCGAAACACACCCCCTAGCCCGGATGTAACCCCCGGATGCATCCCCAGAAGAGGTGGGGCAAGATCCGGCAACCGCAAATCTGATGCCTGACCCCCCCCCCCCCGCCAGCTCACCTCTCGGTATCTACACCTCCGCCGCCAGAATCCGCCGCGGGGGATGTCCGAGCAATATCACATCTGCGCCCAGATTCCCGAATTGCACGAGCCATTCGGAAAACCCTTCCGTTGCAGGAGGAATACTTTGCCTCGCCCCGAATTTTGGCCCCACTCCCGGGTTAGTGATCTAGCATTGGTCTTCCCAAGTGACAAAGTGACCGACAACAAATTGTAAAGGTGGGTGGGAAAGCTCCGGAAGCTCATTTCGTTCCCCATGAAGCGTGAATGTAGACTGGAAGGAGCTCCTGCTTTTCTCTAGGAGGAGGTCCTGGAACAGATTAGGAACCTGCTGGGGTGCAAACAAATCCTCTGTCCATAATAATAGAGAATATATTGGTGGGGGAGATCGCAGGACAATTGGTTCCCATGGCAACGGCCAAGGAGGTACCCCTAGCCAGGGCAACTGTATGCTGGCATTATTCTCATGGTCCATATCTGTTTCTCTTTCGTCCCTTCGTGTGTTTCTTCTGTGTTTCTTTAATCAAGTTAAGTTATACCGAGTAATTGAGCTACAAGACCTGGCTTAGTCATTCCAAGTATACCGTGTGCTGACTCTAATTGCACCCTCTGCCATTGACTCTTTTTATCTAGGCTCAGTACTCCCAGCCTGAGAGGATGCCAACTGGTGACCACTTGCCATTTTCCGTACAAGCAAACTTGAAGGGGGTGAGCAGAGTCAGGTACTGGGTTAGTTCTGAAAAAAAGTGGGCCCATCTCCGAGGAAAAGAGTATGGAATAATCTACCACCCCTGCCTGAGGAAAACTGTCAAACTTTCTGCTGTTTTTTTCATTTATGTTTACTCCTTGCCCTGCTCCTAGTGGGGACTTGTTTGTTCCCGGAACTTGGTAAAATTCACTTGTTTGACGGTTCTTGACTAGCTCTATTTTCGCTATTAACCTGTTTGCTAAGGATGGTAATCATGATGCGGGAAAGGGTTTCGGAATTGTGTCATTGAAATTTTACTGCCTGATATTTCATTATTTCCTGTCAGTGCAGGAAGTGGACGGAAGTTGGGTAGAAGCATGGGAAGGGAAAAAGTATACCCAGTTGATCAGTACTTACATTGCGTATATCTGAGAGCCCTCATATATGTAGCCGCAAGACCAGAGACCCGTGGTGAAGATGAGCTCATACTAGGTATGACGTACAACAGAAGATGAGAAAGAAGCGTCCAGACAGTATCACTCCCCGAAACTCAGCCCCCGGTAGAAAAGCTGTGGTATGAGACGGACAAAAGGGGAAGCGAAGCAGACGCTGTACTTTTCGGAAAAGTAGTTCCCCAATTGATGTGAACATGCACGGTGACCGGTTTTAAACAATAATGGGGTTTATACAGCAGAAACGACTTCCAGTTGGGCGAAGCGAAGATGGACTTTTATTGATACGAGTAATAGCGATACGGCGGAGGAATCAAAAGACTGAAGAGACGAATAGTATCGTGAATTGACAATGAATGACTTCAACAGAAATAGAACCAATCGGTAAGGGTAAAGAGAGAAAGACAGTATTTTCGACGGATAATAATATATCAAATGAGCAAAGGAAATAAACAGCTTTATATCCAACGATCCTGATACGACAAGTATGCAGGGTCGGTATCAGGTTCAGTATGAAGCTAAGACTCGTGGAACATCTCTTAAACGATAGGTGGTATGAGGTGTTTTGCTAGGGCGTTTCTGATCCTCCGAGGACGGGACATAGCATGTGTGGTGAGCAGCCGAAAATGATGAATGTCCAACAACCGGGGACCCTAAACAAGGACTACAGGATAGGTGGATCAAGGTTCTAAAAGCTACCGAGGGGTGGTCCGCAATTCGGGTCGCCGTAACTGGCATGCCTGTTTAAATATTCAAGTACCCTCTCACAAGTTTATTGTGATGAACCAACGTATGTGACATGAGCATAAGTTTAGTACTGAGCTTTGTGTTTTCATTGTTAGACTGATGTGGTCTATAACATGAGATGGGTTGTGGAATTAGGGCTAGGATGTGATGTTTTTATTTTTTCCTTTTAAGCATGTTCACTCTTAGCTAGAACCGATAGAGTCC
Source organism: Tuber aestivum (assembly GCA_900010015.1). Classification (NCBI taxonomy): domain Eukaryota; kingdom Fungi; phylum Ascomycota; class Pezizomycetes; order Pezizales; family Tuberaceae; genus Tuber; species Tuber aestivum. The sequence goes on from LN890951.1 coordinate 91,151, forward strand.
TTTACAACTCCACACTCAATCTCCTCCCTCCACCAAAAGGTCTCGTCTTCGTTTCCTGCTATGGTCAGCCATCCACTGCCATCATACTCCCTGTTGCTCAACAATGCCCACCGCAAGTAGTAAAGCTCCCGGAGAATACCCAGCCTCTAATAGATTGGGGGCCCGGTTGCCGGTGATTTACTAGAAGGTTTGACGGTAAAAACCTGTCTAGGAATGTTTACCTCAAGCTTACTTTTGGGATTGTACATTTATCGATAGAAGAAGAAGGCTTTGACAGTTTTAAGCTACTTGGTTTAGCTCTCGTGGGGGGATTGCTTTGTTGCAAGGGTACCGCGGTTTCCTCCACCTCGAGTGGGAGATGTTGCCTAGGTCCCACTCCACAGATTCTATTAGTATGTTTAATGCCACGATATCAGATTTGGAAGCTATCACTCTGCCGCTTGCCTTCTTCGCAGGCGATAGGACAAGGGAGCTTTTACGAAGAGAGGGGGGTAGACCCATCCTCAGGAATTTCCTGTATTTTAGCTCAGTGAAAGTGTCACGGGTTGTGTCTCTGGGCTTCTCTTGCACAACGGACGACTGGGAGGGCCGGGCATCAGACGCCGCTCACTCGCTACTGCGATTATCCCAACCTACGAAGCTGACCTCTCTGGCACCTCACAGAGGAGCTCCACCGTACAATCTGGTAAAGGACGTAAAAAGACTCCAATGAAAACAGGTCAGTGAGGGTTTGGAAAGGACTCTGCAGATAGGAAGTGCATGGTGGAAAGATTTTTCATGAGGCTTAGTTTCTCAACTAGTGATAAAAGGCGCTAATTATGCTATTTCACTGTAATCCCTATTGCGGCAGCAGGAAACCAGTAAGACAGAAGAGCAACAACCACTGATTCTCCCGATAAAATCTGGCGGAACGCAAACCCGACCACTGATTCCCATGAGCCATACCGGCTCCTAGTACCCCTTCCTCCTGCCACTAGTAGGGGAGGTAATGACCCAACAAGCACCCACTAAGCACCAACGCCAGGCGCATCTGTTTGACTCGGAACCGGTAGTGGTGGAACAAGCATACTGGGAGTTTTCTATATGCGGGATTTTAAAACAAAACATTAAGAGTTCACACACGAAAAGCGATCGTACAACCTCCGGAGCGCGGAAATCTTCTTCTTCGTCTCTTTTCCCTCATCCTAACTAACTAACGGTAAAGACAGGAGTATGTTGTATATTAACAACCAAGCCCTTCTATCCTTCATCGGACTCTACACATGTCTATGCTATTTCTTGTATGACCCCCTTCCCCCCTGCCATGACTCCTATACCGACAAAGGAGAGACAAATTCCCACTCTGCATAGCCTCCGGACATCCAATACTCTCGGCGTCTGTCTTTCCGGAGTTCCTTACTGCCTTTCCGCTTTGCTGTTGGAAATCGCGAGGTTGCTGCTCGGCATTCTCTCTCACGATGGTGTGTCTGTTTGCTCGCGTAGACTCTGGGAGCGCGTTTTGGTTTCGGGCACATTATGGCTTCGGGTGCACTTTGGCTTCCGCCCACGCAATTTGGGCTTTTCGGGAGGGCATTTCGGCAGCGGGAATGCGCGGGAGTCTTGCAGCAGTGCATCCGGAGGAAGGCTAGAAGACTGGAAGGAAAGCAGAAAGGCCATAAGGCCGGGGGCTACCGATAGCGAGAGTTTGTCTTTCTTTTGTTAGTTTTTCTCGTCTGATAGTGTGTGGGAGAGGTACCTGGAGGGTTAGGACTTCGTTGTTTTGCTGTTGATATATACTCCTGTCTTTACCGTTAGTTAGTTGAGCTTGCGCGGTAGAGAAAGGCAGACGAAATGATGAGTTTTTTCCCCCCTATTGTGAGTTGTGTGATCGTTTCGCATGTAATATCTTGGCGTTTCGCTTCGTTTCGTAGTGTTCGCTGCGTGCCATTGGTTGCACTGTTTCACCGGGTGTCGTTTAGTTTCACAGCCTGTCCTTCCGCCGTTCCTTCGTTCGTTCGTTGGGCTGCCGCTATCCATCGCCGATCCGACACCCAAAATTTCCTTCCGGTGAATGAATTGATCCAAAACCTCCGTGCATTCCTGCTGCAAAAAAAGCTTTCCCGAAAGCTCAAACATGCCCGAAAGCAAGGCTCGTTTCCACAGACTACTCGTAGGTGGACAGCAAACTATCAAGCTAGCCTGCCAGGCAGTGCCTCGCAATTTCCGACACGAGGAAGACCACAGCTATTTCCATTGCGGAAGTCCAATCCAATCGGTATCACTGGCGCCTCCCGGTGGTTGCGGGTCTCCTGGAGCAAAGGAGTTTGGGGAAACTTCGCTCCAGTTCTTATAATAAAAGATAGTGTATTGAACTGACATTAAGAATCAAGGTAGGTGAAATGTGATTGCCTCGCTGTACGAATCCCGATTACACTATTCAAGATGCAGTTGTTTGTGCTTTGAGTTTTCGTTTCAATGACATGTTTGAAGCCCACGCTCTACCATGATTTTTGGGATGTTTCGGGGTTCTTGTAGGGTGCGAGTCTTCGTGGCAGTGCAGCGGGCGGTGTCGGGTGTGGAGTGGAAATACATGAGCCAAGGAATTGTATGTGTGGGTACATGCCTCCCGTTGAAACAAATTAAAATATGTTGATGTGATGATAGGCCGTAACTGTTTACAATGGAAGGTGAATGAATTGAGCCTAGTTGCTATCTATGGGTGGGTTGGGCTTGGAATCCGTGCCGTCCGCAAGAAGTTTTGTCAACCTGTGTAACTACCCAATGGTCCACATCAATGCCCTGAAGGGCAATACCGGTGCCGGTACTGATACTGTAGTGGTACCGCAAACCAGGTTCGGTTTTGGTGGATAGTAATCAATGCCCCCCGGCAATTAGCCCCACCGCACCAGGAGGCCCGAAATTACACACCAAAATCAATAGTGGATTGCCTTTGAATTATCTCTCATAAGTTAGTGCTCCAATAATCGCATTCTTGAACCGCGGCTTCCGCAACTCTGCCGTCTTGTTAGCCTCCCCCACCCCCGCCTGGCCCATTGCTAAGAAAAAAAATCCTACTCAGAACCAGAACTGCTCAGCTACTACGGTATTTAGATTTTTAGTATGAAAGAGTACTATGCTCCAAAGTTGAGAACACAGGCAATAACAGCAACCTCTAAGCACATAGAGGGGGGAGGAATCCGTAAAGCCAGTTTTTCGCCATACATTGCAATGACACTCTATCTAGCCCACTGCGCGCTAGTAAACATCAATCATCTTCTACCAAACCCTCCAGCAGCAACTGTGAGGGGGAAACTGCACAATTCGCTCCTAGAGTCACTCAACATTGCTGTTGGGAGGTAACTTATGTCTCATATTAGTCAGGCTCCGTATCCAAATGATTGGATATCCGTTGTCGCACAAGCCAGATATCCTCTCTTCTCCCTTTTCTCCTGTTACCCCTACTTCTCCTCTTTCTCCTACTACCCCAACGTCCCAAATATTTGTGGATCTGTCCACTGAAGTCTCATAAACTCCTGCGATAACGCTATAGACTGATTATACCATCCTCTACATTCGAGCTACACCTTGGACAGGATATCATGGCCCAGACCACACAGATTCAAGCCGCAGGTCTACGGAATTCCGTTACCCACTATAGGTTAAACCAAATTATACATTCATGATTATACTTTTCATGATCAATTACCATCAGCAACCCTCTTTGCTCTCAAATCATGCCATTCCTCCTTAATCATCCTATTCTGAAGGAGAGCAACAACAGTCATGGTCATATTGTCCCCACCAACTCCACCATCCACACCCCTTGAGTCAAGGCACTGGTCCATCATGTTTTCACATATAGTATGTAGTTCTTGCTTAGCAGCAATACCGCGACTGACAAACTCAATAACTGCCTGAGACGATCGGCATTCCCAGATTCCTGATATCGCCGTCAGCATTAACCATATGTCGGCCATATTTCCTAGGGAACCGCACCATCAGAGGCAATGACAAGGAATTCGTCATCATCAGAAACCTCGTGAATAACCACGTCGGGGAAAGCAGTGACTATCTGCTGTTCTGGCGGAAGGTCGGCTCTCCTCTTGTATTGGAAATCCCCGATTGCTCTAGACAATGCAAGGTTGCCATTAATTCGCCCACCGTCGACAGACCCACCAGCGGCACATATTCTGGCCTTCTCTCCTAAGATTTTGGAAATTTTGAAAAATCAGTGCTCTGTCCAAAAGTGTTTGCAAGAAATAGCCAAACGAACCCTCATTCTGTGGCTTATGATCAAAAGACAAGGGCTTCGCTCTGCCCTTTACGCTTAAAACCGTCCGGGAATCACCGGCATTCGCCTTTCCTGCCATTAGCATTCATGAGGTGAGTTCTTGAGGGATACTTACAACATAAATTTTGGTGTCGGTAATAAGAGCAGTAGAAGCTGTACACCCGGAAACGTCACCTCTATACTGGGGATCTAATCAATCAAATGACAACCGTCAGTTAGGTTCCAACCCCAACGAGCCAACAAAAGGCCGGCCGGCAGATGAGCACCACCCATGAATCACCTTGCAAAATAGCTCTATCGGTAGATAAGAACCCATCCTTTAACGCCTGTTCGTAATTGGAGTCCTTGAACGCAGGTTCTTTTGCCAATAACTTGTGAACATTTTCTCTACTGAAGTTCGCAACCACGTCTCCAGTGTGACCATCGTATACGCCAAAGAAACTTATTCTACCCTCGGAGCCAGCCTTGGTCGGATCGTCTGGGTTCTGGAGGTCAAGAACTGCTGCATGAGCATCTTCCATAGTGACACGCCATCCTTGCATAGACGATATTCCATAGGCCAAACGGTTGTCTTCACCACTCTCGGAGATCTGATGCGTCAGGAACTAAGGCTTTCTTTCATCCTTTCATCATCATGAACCACATTGGCTGGAAGCATCCCCATTCCATGCAGCACGTACCTTCTCCACCATAGGAGCTGAAAGGCTCACACCCATGACAACGTTCTGTTAGATCTGACGTGGGAAAAGTAGTCTACTTCGAAAGTTATTAGTAAATAAGGAAATTGTTGGAACTTGGAAAGGATTAAGCCTCAATAGACCAGGCTATAGGTTTTATCGGAGAAGTAAAATCAAAGAACAAAGCAGAAGATTATCCCAAGTGGGAGAAACAAGAGAAAAAAGGAGGAAAAAACATAATGCCAGGAAAACGGGGGAATAGGAGTACAAACAGTGTTGAGTATTTCTAAACTGGGTGGCCCGCCTGTGTTATTGTTGGTGATTGGAAGGTTTGAAAGGTGGGTTGAGAAGGAAGTGGGGGGGATGGATGGTGGGAGGGGAAGAGAGAAGAAAGGGCTTTGGGTACTCGTGGCAAGTTTGTGACTGCGCATCACAACCCCCGAACGCTCGCTTGGGGCCACTTGTGCCCAACAGTCCAACGTGAGCCCGCAGTCCAACATCACCTGTGACTTAGTGAAGATCTTGGCTTATGATAGAGCTACTCTGTCACTGTCTGCTGCTGCCCGGGTACCGGTACATGTGCACTCAGATACGAAGGTTAGTCCGCGAACAGCAGGAGAGCGACAGTAATGCCAACTGTGGCAACATAACAGCAAATTACACCAGCATTTACAACTCCGACGACGATTCACAAATTATGCGCTGGCTCTCCCCACTAGAGCCAGGCAGAAGACATCAGGATGTGTGCACTGATCGATTCGAGGGTGTCCGGGAGTGGCTTCTGGAGACAAGTGAGTTTCGGAAATGGGGAAATAGTGAGGACGGAGGGGATGAGGTTGTTCTGTTTTGCAGCGGGAATCCCGGGGTGGGGAAAACCTATCTGAGGTAGGTATCGAGAATCTGTAAAAGAGAAGGGTACGACTGATGGCGAGAAATACTAGCTCCCTGGTTATCGACCGGCTGTGTGAGCAGCGGGATATTATAGTTGTTGGCTTATACTGCGACTATCTTTCCCAACAAGAACAAACTATCGTCAACATCATAGGTGCTTTTCTGATACAGCTGGTAGCGAGAGTTGGCATTCCGAATTATGTGCGCGATGCGTTTCATGAAGCAAAAACGAAATTCGGCGGCAGCGGGCCCCGACTCCCTGATCTATTAAGAGTGTTGAAGATGGCTATTTCTTCCGCACCGCAAGTTTCCGTCTGCCTTGATGCATTGGACGAATGCTTGCCGAAGTATCTTCCACAGCTTCTGGAGTCCCTAAGGGATATTGTTCAGGGCTGCCCAAGGACAAGAATTTTCTTCACCGAGAGGCCTCGTGTCGGGGAGGATATCCAGAGATATTTTTCCGGGGCAGTTGTTTTACCTATTAGCTCAGACACGGACGATGTCACAAGTTACGTAAAGATGAGGCTAGCTAGGGATACGGAGCCAGAGGCGATGAACAATGACTTACGGGCCGATATTATTAGAACTATCTTGGAAAAGATATCTGATATGTGCGTAGTAGCAGTTTATCGTTTCTCCCCTATGAATAATGTATGCTTACAAGCGACTATGTGCAGATTCCTGCTCGTCTCTCTAAACATGGACGCCATACTAGGACAGGTGACAGTTCGTCAAAGAAGGAGGAAGCTGGAAGAAATGGCAAACGGCAATGGACTGAGTGATGCCTACACCACAACTCTCACGAGGGTGAAGGCTCAGAAGGGGGAAAAATGCTTACTGGGAATGAGGGTTCTGATGTGGGTGTTGTACTCGGAACGGCCATTACGTGCCGAGGGGCTCCGTCACGCGTTGGGGGTGGAGCCAGGATCGGAAGATCAAGATGTAGAGAACGTTCCTGCGTTACGGACACTTGTAGCATCGTCGCTGGGCCTAGTGACAGTCGAGGCATCTTCATCTACTCTCCGGCTGGTGCATTTTACCCTGCAAGAGCACCTCTTGAGTGATTCTACACTATTCCCTTGTCCCCACTCAACAATCGCGGAGGTTTGCTTGACGTACCTCAACTTCGGAAGTGTCCGTGAGCTTTCACCAACCCTTTACCGGGCCCCTTCTACAACACCCTTTCTAGAATATGCTTCTTGTTTCTGGGGGATTCACACAAGAAAGGGAATGACAGGGAATGTGAAAACCCTGGCACTGAGTCTTCTTGATAGATTCGATATATCTACTCAGCTATTGCTTTTACGCTCTAATCAAGATACAAGCTGTTACTTCTATGACAGCGGGGCGGGTGGGCCTGTGGGATTTACCTGACTACACGGAGGGGCATTTCTAGGGATTGTGGACATACTCACTTCCGTATTGGAAATGAAGGAGTGGGATGTTAATGCAGCTAATGCTATGGGTCTCATATTGGGGGCAGGGAGCGGGCATGAGGGGGTAGTAAAGGTGCTTTTGCAACGAGAGGGAATCAATCCCGACCAGGCAGACATCATTTTTGGCCGAACGCCACTCTGGTGGGCGGCAGATCACGGGCATGAGGGGGTTGTAAAGATGCTATTGCAGCTAGATGGCGTCAATCCCACCCAGGCGATCACCAAATATGGACAAACACCACTCTCGTGGGCGGCTGAGAACTGGCATGAGGGGGTGGTAAAGATACTGTTAGAACGGAAGGATGTCCTCACCACTATGCCTGATAAGAAGGACAAACGCCATTGTCATTGGCTTTCTCCAACCGACACGATGGTATTGTAAAGATCTTACAGGAACGGGTCACCATCAATTCTGACCCCCCACATCCCGCCAGCCACCGAGCACGTAAACGAGCACGTGTCGATGAATGTTGAAGCTCCTGATCCCCACGTCGCGGACCCCCATAGACCGCCTGCTCCCACATGCACGCACCCCAGTGAGCCGGATGCGGTATAGGGCATCAATGATAACGTTTCCCTCTCCGCCGATAGTCATCCGTGCTCAACTGAACCGTTCATGCTGCCTCAACTCCCTTCCACTCGGCCCCCGAAGCTCTCCCATTCTCCTATCATATTGGAACAGGCTCTCATCCCCAGACGCCCGACCAAGCCTCTCAATCAGGAGTACCGTCGTACCGTACTTCGATAGTCGCTTAGCGTCTTTCGAATAAATATCATGATATTCGTAGCTAACTAACTAACTACAAGTCGCATCCCAGTCCAGGTAATCAACTTAACGGCATTACGTCCAAGAGGTAAGCCAACTCCACACCGGCCCAACCGCAGTACATCTGGGACTGTACCACCCGCACAACTCATAGGAAGACCGCATCATTACCTGAACCATCCGGAAACAGGTCGACAGGCAGCCCCAAGCTGAAGCCCAAACCCGGGAGTCATGGCCATCCCCGGTCCTCCCTCCTCCGCAAACACCAAAACAAAGGAAAAAAAAATAAAACCGGTGACACGGGCACAGTCAATAAAGACTCCCCGAATGGGCCCCATGCCCGTCACCCCCAACCCCCCGCGCTACACCGGGCGCACCAATTTTGAAGTGACGGGAACCTTGGCACGGTTACCAGTGGACCGTACCACAACAGTGGTTTTGTTGCTCAACCACCGAACGAGTCCTGATATGAGCAGAAAACAGGGCCGAGGAAAGAGCGACTGCCATCGGTTCAAGCGTTCACGATTAACACAAAACACTAGACCGAATCTGGGGCCCGGGCGTGTATATTTACCTTTTTTTTACCGCAGTCAAATCCCGTGTTTGGTTAGTCTGCTGCTTTCACCGTCATGATTTTCTACCCTGCATCGCTAGTCCGAAATACCATAATCTACCCGATTATTTTCTCAGTGACGATAATAACAGGCGGCTGCCATAACAGCTAAAAAAGCTGGCCATGCAAAGTCGCAAACCTAACTAACATTTCTAGCGAATTATCAGACAAATTCCGAGCCCAGCACCTCGAACTCCAAACCGGCAACCCCTGCGAGATAGAGCACTTTGTGCAAGTCATGCCGCGACAAGCTGGGATTCCACTGATATTCCGCTCACCAACACTAAGTTAGCTCTTGAATCCTCAGAACCCAAGAACCCGGGATTGACTCCTGGGTGACTGCCTGCTACCCTCAGGTTCACTCACACCTCTGTTGACCCCACCAACCACTCCTACCGTCTTAACCTCTAGTCCATAGATTATTATGATTGCTGATGATGATTAATTGAAACTTATTTGTGCCCTCCTATATCTCTTTCGGATCTATATAATCTATAACCATTCTGAAAAACCATAACCACACCCTATGGAGTGGCTGTTGCAGTTGATTTAGCTAGTGGGTTGTGGTTGGTCGTAGAACCTTTGGCTTTTGTTTGTTCCGTGGGTGTCATGATGTGCGCATAGTATTCTCTGGACACGTCTTTCCATTGCTATAACATCGCGGGGACGAGCACGGGAATGCAGACATGTATGGCGGGAAAACGATATGTGCCATGGTCTACGTAGGGATTAAGATGCTTGTATTGTGTTTTATGTGCACTGAACGTAGAATAGGTAAAGTAAGCTTATAAGAATAGCTTTCCGCTAGTTACCCCATTCTAGTCAAGCGCCTATCTCTTGTCTATGATCCCACACTGTACAGAGGTACAGCGCCTAAGTTTTGTAGGTTCTATAAGCCAGGACTGACGCCGTTAGCCCCTGTAGAACATACAAAACTTAGGAGCTGTACCTCCGTATTAATATACTTCTAGTGACCCCACGAAATACCCTGAATCCGGCTTTCCCTTTTTACGGCTTTTTACAACGTCAAAACATTCTCCCACACCCTCCGTTAACTCTCTTAACCCCTAACCCCCCATCCTGGTCAGCTCTTTCCCCCTAAACGCTGTGCCGGCCTGTCACTCGGCGCCTAAGTTAAATTTGGGATTTTTCCGCCCTCAGACTAACCAGTTTTGGCAGCCAGCGTTCTGCTTCCTCATTTCTTTTCCACACCTTTCACACCCCTCTTGTGGCTAGACCAACTGTACGATACACTTGACTCTTCCTCCATACCTTCTGCATCATTCTCTCAATTGCACAGTAGCTCCTTTTTCAACTGTGGTATGCCTATTTCGCATCGCTTGCTATTCTTAGTGGTTCCTTGGTTCCTTTTATTCCTGATCCCTCACATGATGTCGGCTTCGGATATCTTAGCCCTTGTTTTAGTTTTCTAGTTCAGATGGAGAATATATACCCACTCCCGTGAATGTCGTGCTCAGTCAAGCTTCTTCGGGTGTGCCGCCACCACCAATGAAAACTGGGTTTTGTTTGGTACATCTAGGTCGACGCACCACTACTTAGATGATACAACCAGCCCGTGGTTCCTGCCTGCCTCCCATTCTCACTCGACGATCCCGGCAAAAATGCTGGTGCTGTTCCCGCCAGTACAATTTTGAAAAACCTTGTATCTCACTGGTTATATGATCTGGGGGACGGCATTGTTGAAAATCGAGAGGTGCTGCTCGGAATGCCCCCCCAAGATGTTTGTCTATTTGATCGCATAGTCTCCGGGAGTGCGTTTCGCACTATGGCTTGGGGCCAACTTTGGCTTTTTTGGGAAAGCGCTTCGATCGCGGGAATGAGCGGGAGTCTTTGGAGATGTGCATCCGCCGGAAGGATGGCGGAGGGACTGGAAGGAAGACACGAAGGAAAGCAGAAAGGCCATAAGGAGGGCCGGAGACTGAGTAGTTGAAATTTGTCTTTTTTTTGTTAGCTTTTCTTGTTTGCCACTGTGTGGCAGACGCATCTGGAGGGGGTTGGACTTTGTCTTTTAAGTCGTTGATATATACTGCTGTCTTTACCGTTAGCCAGCTAGAGAAAGCGCGCGATCGTTAGAGTGGTTGGCGAAGTGAAGAGTTTCCCCCCCCCCTGTTAGTTGTGCGACCCTTTCAGGTGAGTGCTCTTGGAGTTTGGTTTCACAGCCCATCACTCGTTTAGTTTCGTACCGCACGTTCGTTCGATGGTTTCGCTGTCTATTCGCCGTTCGTTTGTCCGTTCCGATATCGCAATAGCCTCCGCCAATCCGACTTTGAAAAGACATCGGCGGGAATGTGAAGGGCTCCTGCTCTATTCTTGACTAAGTCCCCTCTACAGTGTATTGCATATCCCTCGTCATCGATGCTGCCCAGCGACTGCAGGATATTCACAGGGGGCAATTATGACCGCATTTGAATACCTTAAGCCTAGTTGATAGTGAATCCTACCCACCCTTGCGCCTTATCAACCGATACTAGAGCACTATCATAATATAAGGGGCAAGAGAAGCCCACTCACGGAAACGGCTGTACATGGTTCTCTCAATACATGAATATTCCTGTACCCTTGCTATATATCCGAATAGCGGGAATAGTATTCGGGAAAATGTCGCGAGAGTTAGAGTTGAAAATAGCTGGGAAATTTCCTTCCGTGGGTTTGTTTGCTTTGCGAGACCAATGAGTTCGACCTGCGCTGTAAACCAGAATATTGGCTTCTATTAGTCACAAGATTATTGGTCAAGTGGATTCACAGGTCGGGACCCGAAAACCCACCAATAAGCTAACTGAGGGGGCAAAGCAACCGACATATTGCACACTGGTGGTAAATGATCAAGAAAAAGTCACACCGGATGCTATGCGGAAGATACTTGGCTAAAGCCCCATTGGGGGGAAATGCCCAATTAGAGGGCTAATACCGCTTCCTTGAAGTTTCGAATTGATGGAAGCCCTTTTATCAACACCTGAATGTCTGGAGTAACAGTTCTACTCTGAGTCAACAAAGCGGGTGACAAAAGAACTAGCAGGGGTTGATATTGTCTACCGGGTGAAGAATCGTATGTTAATATAAGGATGAATGGTTAAAAAAATAAAGGTAAGATAGCATGATAAGACTTAAGACATCCCCCACGATCCCGATATTAACATATATATATATATGCAAGCGATTCATTAGATCTAAGATGTCCCATGTTTACATTAATTTGATTAAGGAGTGTATGAATTTTCCTAACGACGAAGAATTGTGGTGGGAACGACAAAGTACTGGGTATAGTAGTAGTATATTACGGGAGAAGAAGAGAAAAGGGGGGAATGTTTATCATAGGCGAGTGGGATAGATAAAGTGGAACAGGGATATGGGAGAGAGAAATAGTAAGGTCCGGGGGATAGAAAATCACAGACTATGGGCCGGAGGTGGCGAGAAAATAAATACCTCGGCGGCCCCGAAGCGAATATTTCCTCAGCTAGAGAGCGATGAGCAACTTGCTCAACGCGAAATGGTCAACTTCAAGTTAGAAATTAGAGATCCATTGGTGGACGAGGAGTAGAGGGGGTGGGGTTTGCGGAGGGAGTAGCTGCGTAGGATGGGGCGGGGCGAGCATGAGTGAGGAACCAGCAATGGAGGATAGCGGATGCTTAACAATGTGGGTTGGTGGGGGGGCAAGGTGCTGCAGGGGATTTCAAACCCTCCGGATCCTTTTCAGGGGGGGTTCGAGTAACTCGGACGACTCAGTTGTGAAAGGCTCAAGTGATTCCTCGCCGAGTGCGGATTTAGCAACCGGGCCATGCCTCTCTTTTGGAAGTGGTAAGTTTCTCGTGCACCTGTTTCCGGCAGCCGATGTAGATGGCGTTGGGGCGCTCTTACCTGCCATACCGGGACCGACACTGCCCCGCTCCAATAGCGCCTTCACAATTCCCTTGTCCCCGCGCAAGGCAGCCCATGAAAATGCTGTTCGGCCATCCTTATCCGCCGCATCGGGGTCGACATGGTTCCGCTCCAATAGAATCTTCACAATTCCCTCATGCCCAGACTCGGCAGCCCATGAAAATGGTGTTCGGCCGTCCTTATCCGCCGCATCGGGATTGACGTCGTTCCGCTCCAATAGAATCTTCACAATTCCCTCATGTCCAGACTCGGCAGCCCACATAAATGGTGTTCGGCCATCTTTATCCGCCACACCGGGATTGACATGGTTCCGCTCCGATAGAATCTTCACAATTCCCTCATGCCCATCCCCGGCAGCCCATGAAAATGGTGTTCGGCCATCCGTATCCGCCGCATCGGGATTGACATCGTTCTGCTCCAATAGAATCTCCACAATTCCCTCATGCCCATGCTCGGCAGCCCATGAAAATGGTGTTCGGCCATCCTCATCCGCCGCATCGGGATTGACATCGTTCCGCTCCAATAGCACCTTCACAATTCCCTCGCGCCCACGCGAGGCAGCCCATGAACATGGTGTTCGGCCATCCCCATCGCCCGCATCGGGATTGACATCGCTCCGCTCCAATAAAATCTTCACAATTCCCTCATGCCCAGACCCGGCAGCCCACATAAATGGTGTTGTGCCATCCTTATCCGCCGCGTCGGGATTGACATCGTTCCGTTCCAATAGAATCTCCACAATTCCCTCATGCCCACTCATGGCAGCCCATAAAAATGGTGTTCGGTCATACTCATCCGGCGCATCGGGATTGACACTCTTCTCTTTTAGTAGCAGCTTAACTACACAATCATGTCCCTTCCACGCAGCACGAGTCAACGCTGTGCGACCTTGTAGGTCCGCTGCGTTTAGATCCCATTCCTTGATCTCAAATAACGAGATCATTACGTCCGCAACCCCTAGGAGAGCTGCGCCGTGGAGCCCGGTGAAACCAATTGGCCTATCTTGACTATTGACGGGGGGATTCCACTCGTTTTCCTTCAATAAGAGCAGCTTGGAAGATATGTGCGTATCGAATTGATCGAGCAGTTCCAGCGCGAGTGATATTACATTCGGGTTAGTTTCTCTTCGCACATGTGCTCCCCAGTAACAAGAAGCATATTCAAGAAACGGAGTCATTGGTGGGGGTGAACGGAGAGCGGTGGAGAGGTCCCTTATGCATGTAAAGTTTAGGTAACTTAAGCAAACCTCGGCGATCGTAGATTGGGGACTATGGAAGAGTGTAGGATTGGCCAGAATATACTCCTGTAGAGTGAAATGCACGAGCCGAACCTTGGAAGATGATGAATCGAGAGTGACCAGTCCTAGTCCACAGCTCAATACCGTCCGTATTGCAGGCTCGTTGTCACCGTTTAGATCTTTCGATCCGATTTCTACCCCTAAATCTTGACATAGCTCCTCGGGTTTCAATGGCCGTTCTGAATGCGCTACCCACATGATGGCTGCCATTCCTAGTCGTGATCTGTCCTCTTTCTGAGCCCTGATTCTTTCTAAAGTCGTCGCATATGCATCTCCTACACCGTGACCACGTGACATCCGTTTCAACTTTTCCTTCCTTCTGTGAATCGTTGTCTCCGTGAGAATTGCCTCGATGCTAAGAGAGACAAGAAGGAATCTGTATATAATTATTCATCAGTAACTTGACTTCTAAAAAATGTAGGAGTACTAGGAATCTCGGCATACATGTCGGCCATTTTTTTCGGGATAATTTCCATTATCTCAGCTCTTAGACACTCATCCATGGCGTCAGATTCTGTGTCCTCGTCCAACTTCATCCTCAGAAATGCCTCGGTGTCTTCCTTCGTTGGACTAACTGAGATTGTTTTTACCCCGGAGAAGTGCTTCTCAACTTCACTGCGGATGAAAGGCCTTGCGGTTAGAAATAAGTGGACATTTGGCAACTCCCTCGCGATATCTCGGAGAGAGCTAAGAAGCCCGGCGCGATGTGCAGGGAGTGATTCATCCAAGCCGTCAATACATATTACCACCCGTCGTCGTTGGGCGATTGTTGTCTTCAACATATTAACAAGTTCCGGTACTCGAGGGCCTACTCCACCAAAATGGTCCTTCGCGTCTTCGAAAGCCCTGCGTATATCCCCCGGAATGTTTCCTCTCTCCACCAACTGCTTGAGCATGGCTCCCAGCATGTTTGATGTAGTCTGTTCCTTTCTGTCAAGGTAGTCGCAATACATCCCTGCGACTGTGATATCCTGTCCACTACCATAGAAATGATTGATTACCAAAGAGCTACAATTCAATGTCATTAGCGATATGAGGCCCACCTTGCGATCTACGGTGTTACCTAAGATGAGTCTTCCCCACACCCGGATCCCCATGGCAAAATAGCACAGGGTGAGCAGATCTGGCTCCTCCCGTATTCCATCCTTGGAACTCGCTTGTTCGGAAGATCCATTCACCAACGCCATCGAGTCGGCTCTCTCTTAAATGTTGATGTCTTTTCTGGGGCTCGGGGGATGACAACCACCGCAGGACCTGGGGTTTGTCATCCACTATCGTTGCGTGGAAAATGGTGTTGAAACTGCTGGTATTGTTGAAACTACTGGTATTGTTGTTGTTGAACGAGACATGATTTCCCATATGCTGATGGCCCATGTTGCCTGAAGTCTGGCCGATAGAGGTGGAAGGGAGGAACGATGGATGTTGGCTGTGGTACCAAGGCGGCTGTCAGAGTGCTCAGAGAAGATGATGATCTTGGTGTGCAAGGCTGTCAGGTGTCACACATCAGTATCCTATGTCAACCAATAGTTTCACTCGAATCAGCACTCAAATCTCCCGATGAGCCTCTTCTCAATTCCCTTCCCAGAGATCCACCCTTCCGCTGCTGAAAATTCAGATACTTGTACGAGTACGGTAGCCAGCTCATTCACACCAAGCACAGCTACACTCAGCTCTCAGAAGTATTGTCCCGTACCCTGTTTTCCCGCAAAAGTCGGTATATTCATTAGTTGAAAAAATAATAAAACAAAATTATCCCAAATTATTTAAAATTGTTGAGCATAGGTATTTAGAAGGGAAATCATTTTTTTATTTACTTTATCTATTTATTTCGTAAGGCTGGATGCTCAATGTGAGTGGCTAGAGAGGAGTCAAAACCGCCCGTGCGCGCAACATGGGATTCCGGTGCAAAGGGCAAATACCCGAAGTCGCATGCCTCACAACCCACCCTATGATATATGCTTATCGGGAGCCAGTATTTCAACTACGCTGTACAGCTGTGGAAGTGTCCGTTTTGCTCCCGTAATTTAGGTGGTGTGATTGACCGAGCTGACACCTGTGCAATGGGATTGTCCGTAGGACGTGATATGCAATCGGATAAGAGAGTAGAATTTATGCTGATAAAGTTGACAGCAAAACACAGTAAAGTATAAAGACCAAAAGAATGGAAAAACAGCTCTTGGAAATGACGGGAGGGAAGGCGGTGTAAGGGCCGGTTACCCTCCTATTCCCCTTGGCTCATGGTCGGGCAAAGCAAGTGTGGCACGATTTTTCCGTTTTTATCTCATAGTCTGTTGAAAAAGTGGCCCACTTCTAGCGTTCCGGAGAGCAGGGGTGTTCCTGCATTACCGTGATGGAGACTACTACAATACGGTAAGTATTACCTCTCGAACCTTACCCTCTTATGTTACGGTATCCAAAACCGCATTCTCTTTGGAGAGCCGGCCACATTTAGTGCATACCTCGCTTTACTCACTGCGTTACCTAGATATATTAGCAGAGTATAAGTCTCAGGTATCAATCGACAGGACCATACGGTATAGATACGACGCTAGTCAAACTGGTTTAGTGAGCTTCGTAAGGGTCCCGTTTTTATTAGCACCCTTCTTGGGGTGGCCCACTACAATCTATGGGATAGGGTGAAAGTTGGTGACTTCACCTGATGGTAGAGGAAAGAAAAATACTAATAATGTATAAAGCATAGAAGAAAAACAATGTAGGAGCTATCATATCTTAATTAAAGTCTATATGGTACAGAAAAATTCAGAGTTAGAAATTCATACATAGAACATAGGGTTGAGTATGAATATATAGCACCATGGGAATTAGAGGACTATTGTAAATCAGTGATTAGGACTTGGCTGATAAATCAGATTCTGAATCTTCATGAATTTTATTAGATTCAATTATAGAAAATTCTGATTTTGCAGACCTCAACCTCTGAAATAATATAACCCTTGCACTATTTTTCTACAATGTTGGATACATATTTACTATTGCTTGTTCGTGTCTTCGTTCCTCCTATCTCTCGGGGAAAAGCAAAGCAATCCATGATGCCTCCAAGCGAAAATTTTCCACCTACTAAGCCTCTTCCCAAATAGAAAGTTCTATGGGTAAAAACCCCCAAGACATGACCAGAAAACCCCTAAAAACCTACTTGCTACGCTGCCGGTACATATCATACTGTATCATAAATTTACTTGCCCCAAACACCCGCCGCGAAATCGCTCTCGGAGTTCGCAGTGGCTCCTGCGCCACATTTGGCCCATGTAATACAACCCACCGAGCTGCACTCTTAGTCGATATATACTACTAGGAGTACCATGATCTGTGGTTTTGTTGCTCGACCACCAAATGGGTCCCAATCTAAGTAGATAACAGGATCGAGGAAAGAGGGACTGCGATCAGCTCAAGCACTCACAATCCTAGTTGGGTGCCAATCCCCCATCCACCACGCTGTTTTCCCACACCCCTAGTGATCCCACGAAAAGCACAGAATCAGGTCCACCCGTTTTGCGGCTCTGTGGGGTGTCGGGGGTTCCCCCACGCCCTTCCTTATCTCGCCTAACCCCTGACTCCCATCTCGGTCATCTCTCACCTCCAAATGTGGTCATGGGCAGTCACCCGGCGCCTTAGTTTCATGTACTTGTACATTTCAGATTTATCCACCCCCAGACTAGCCTCTTTTCGCAGCGAGCTTTTCTTCTTTTTCCTTTCTTCCACACTGGTACCTCCAGTCCCACCCCTCTTGTGTTCAGACCACGATACACTGAACTTTTTCCTATACCTTCTACATTCTTCTTTCAACTGCATGACACTGCCTTTTCCAACCATGGTATGCCTATTTCACATCCCTTATTATTCTTACTGCTTCTTTGGTCCTTTTTATTCCTAATTTTCACACGATGCCAACCTCGAATATCTTAGCCCTTCCCTCGGTTTTATGGTTTAGATAGAGAATTTATACCCTCTCCTGTAAATGGCATTCCTAGTCAAGCTTCTCGGGGTGCCCTGCCACCAACAAGGTAAACTCGGCTTTGTTTGGTAGATCTAGATCGATGTACCACTACTAGAATGATACGATCACCCTGTGGTTTCTGCATGCCTCCCATTCTCACTTGGGGATCCTGGGAAAAATGCCAGTACTGTTCTCGCTAGGACGGGTTTGAAAGTCCTTGTATCCGAATGCTTATGTAATCCGGGGGATGGCATATCTGGGGGCGATGGGAATGTGAAGGGCTTCTGCTTTTAGTTTGATTGAGTATCTTTTACAGTGTATCGTGTATCCCCCGTCATTGATCCTCCCCCTCGATCACTTGATATTCATAGGGCGCAACTGCGATCCCATTTGAATACCTTGAGCCCATTTTTGAGTTAATTCCTACCACCCTGACAACCTATTACCCGATACTAGAGCACTAGTACCAGCGGCAAGGGCAGCCGGCTCTTGGGGGGTGAGGTATGCTGTGGTCTCAGCATATGGGTGTTCCTGTGCCCTTTCCATATATCCAAACAACAGGAATAGTGTTTAGGAAAATGTGGGAAGAGTGGGAGGTGGATAGAGCTGGGAAATTTACTTCCGTGGGTTTGTAGGCTTCAAAAAACCAATAACTTTGGCCTGGGGGATAAACCATAATATTCACCTCTATAGTTGCAAGATTATTGGTCAAACTGATTTACAGGTGTTGTACCTGATCACCTCGGGACCCGGAAGTGCACTAAGAATGTTGTGGAGGGGGTGAAGCAGCCGATAAATTGCACACACAGAATTAAACATTAAGCAAAGGTCACTATAACATACTTCAGGGGAGATAGTTGGCTAAAGCCCCATTGGGGTGCAATGCCCAATTAGAGGACCGGTACCCCAACCTCAAGGTTTATATTTATCAACGCCTGAATGGCTGGCTGGTGTAACAGTTCTATTCTGAATCAACAAGGCGAGTGTTGAAAGAATTAGTAGGGGCTGAGACAGTCTGGCGGGCGGGAAATGTATATGTCCGTATAAAGATGAATGATCAGAAAAAAAAGAGGGGTAAGATAACATGATAAGACATAAGATATCCTCCACAATCCCGAATTGCAAAAGGTTCCAGCACGGGTCTAGGAATATTGATATATATGTACAACCGATTCATCCGATCTATGATGTCCCATGATTGCTCCAACTTGATTAAGGAGGGTATTAATTTTCCTAAGGACGAAGAATTGTAGTGGAAACGACAAAGTACTAGGCATAGTAGTAGTATGTTACAGGAGAAGAAAAGAGGGGGGGGATGTTTATCGTGGGCTGGTGGGATAGATATATTGGGACAGGGATATGGGAGAGAGAAATAATGGGGATAGGAGAATAGAAAATCACAGACTGTGCGCCTGAGGTGGCGAGCAAATAAATACCTCGGCGGCCCCGAAGGGAATATTTCCTCTGCCAGAGCACGATGAGCAACCTGCTCAACGCGAAATGGTCAACTTCAAGTTAGAAATTAGAGATCCATTGGTGGACGAGGAGTAGAGGGGGTGGGGTTTGCGGAGGGAGTAGCTGCGTAGGATGGGGCGGGGCGAGCATGAGTGGGGAACCAGCAATGGAGGATAGGGGACGCACAACAATGTGGGTGGGGGAGGGGCAAGGTGCTGCAGGGGATTTCAAACCCTCCGGATCCTTTTCAGGGGGGGTTCGAGTACCTCAGACGACTCAGTTGTGAAAGGCTCAGGTAATTCTTCGCCGAGTGCGGATTGAGCAACGGGGCCATGCCTCTCATCTGGAAGTGGTAAGTTTCTCGTGCACCTGTTTCCGGCAGCCGATGTAGAGGGCCTTGGGGCGCTGTTATCCGCCGTACCGGGATCGACATTGTTCCGCTCCAATAGCACCTTCACAATTCCCTGGTGCCCACGCAAGAAAGCCCGTGTACTTGGTGTTCGGCCATTCTTATCCGTCGCATATGGATTGACATCGTTCCGCTCCAATAGAATCTTCACAATTCCCTCATACCCATACTCGGCAGCCCATGAAAATGGTGTTCGGCCATCCTTATCCGCCGCATCTGGATTGACATCGTTCCGCTCCAATAGAACCTTTACAATTCCCTCATTCCCAACTCCGGCAGCCCATGAAAATGGTGTTCGGCCATCCTTATCCGCCGCATCGGGATTGATATCGTTCCGCTCCAATAGAATCTTCACAATTCCCTTGTGCCCAGCCACGGCAGCCCATGAAAACGGTGTTCCACCATCCTTATCTGCCGCATCGGGATTGACATCGTTCCGCCCCAATAGAATCTCCACAATTCCCTCATGGCCATTTCTGGCAGCCCATGAAAATGGTGTTCGGCCATCCTTATCCGGCAGGTTGGGATTCACACTCTTCTCTTTTAGTAGCAGCTTAACTATACAAGCATGTCCCTTCCTTGCAGCCCAAGACAACGCTGTGTGACCTTGTAGGTCCTCTGCGTTTAGATCCCACTCCTTGATCTCAAATAACGAAATCATGACGTCCGCAACCCCTAAGAGAGCTGCGCCGTGAAGCCCGGTGAAACCAATTGGCCTATCTTGACTATTAAAGGGGGGATTCCACTCGGATTCCTTCAATAAGAGCAGCTTGCAAGATATGTGCGTATCGAATTGATCGAGTAGTTCCAGCGCGAGTGATATTACATTCAGGTTAGTTTCTCTTCGCGCATGTGCTCCCCAGTAACAAGAAGCATATTCAAGAAACGGAGTCATTGGTGGGGGTGAACGGAGAGCGGCCGAGAGGTCCCCCATGCATGCCAAGTTTAGGTAACTTAAGCAAACCTCGGCAATCGTAGATTGGGGACTATGGAAGAGTGTAGGATTGGCCAGAATATGCTCCTGTAGAGTGAAATGCACGAGCCGGACTTTGCAAGATGATGAATCGAGAGCGACCAGTCCTAATCCACAACTCAATACCGTCCGTATTGCGGGCTCGTTATCACCGTTTAGATCTTTCAATCCGATTTCTACCCCTAAAGCTTGACATAGCTCCTCTGGTTGCAATGGCCGTTCTGAATGCGCTACCCACATGATGGCTGCCATTCCTAGTCGTGATCTGTCCTCTTTCTGAGCCCTGATTCTTTCTAAAGTCGTCGCATATACATCTCCTACACCGTGACCACGTGACATCCGTTTCAACTTTTCCTTCCTTCTGTGAATCGTTGTCTCCGTGAGAATTGCCTCGATGGTAAGAGAGACGAGAAGGAATCTATATATAATTATTCATCAGTGACTTGACTTCTAAATAAGGTAGGAGTACTAGGAATCTCGGCATACATGTCGGCCATTGTTTTCGGGATAATTTCCATTATCTCAGCTCTTAGACACTCATCCATGGCGCCAGATTCTGTGTCCTCGTCCAATTTCATCCTCAGAAATGCCTCGGTGTCTTCCTTCGTTGGACTAACTGAGATTGTTTTTACCCCGGGGAAGTGCTTCTCAACTTCACTGCGGATGAAAGGCCTTGCGGTCAGAAATAAGTGGACATTTGGCAACTCCCTCACAATATCTCGGAGAGAGCTAAGAAGCCCGGCGCGATGTGCAGGGAGTGATTCATCCAAGCCGTCAATACATATCACCACCTGCTGTCGTTGGGCGATTGCAGTCTTCAAGATACTGACAAGTTCCGGGACTCGAGGGCCTACACCGCCAAAATGGTCCTTCGCGTCCTCGAAAGCTCTGCGTATATCCCCCGGAATGTTTCCGCTCCCCACCAACTACTTTAGCATGGCTCCCAGAATGTTTGATGTAGTCTGTTCCTTTCTGTCAAGGTAGTCGCAATACATCCCTGCGACTGTGATATCCTGTCCTCTACCATAGAAATGATCGATTACCAAAGAGCTACAATTCAATGTAGTTAGCGATATGAGGCCCACCCTGCGACCTCCGGTGTTACCTAAGATGCGTCTTCCCCACACCGGGATCCCCATGGCAAAATAGCACAGGGTGAGCAGATCCAGCTCCTCCCGCATTCCATCCCTTAAACTCGCTTGTTCCGAATATCCATTGTCCGACGTCATCGAGTCGGCTCTCTCTTAAATGTTGATGTCTTTTCCGGGGCTCGAGGGATGACAACCATTGCAGGACCTGAGGTTTGTCATCCGCTATCGTTGTGAGGAAAACGGTGTTGAAACTGCCGGTGTTGAAACTGCTGGTATTGTTGTTGTTGATCGAGACACGATTTCCCATATACTGGTGGTCCATGCTGCTGAAGTCTGGCCGATAGAGGTAGGACGGAGGAATCATGGATGATGGCGGTGGTGCTAAGGTGGTCAGCGGGCTGCTCACAGAAAATGATCTTGATGTGTGAGGCTGTGGGGTGTCACACATCGGTATCCTATCCTATTTCAACCAATAGTTTCACTCGAATCAGCACTCGCATCTCCCAATGAACCCCTTCCAAATTCCCTTCCAAATTCCCTTCCAAGAGATCCACATCTCCACGGCTGGGGGGTCCGATACTCGTGGACAATTCATTCATACCAAGCCCAGCTAACTTTCAATCAATATGCTACGGGTGCATCACCTTACCCCCTACCCTACTAGTACACTGCCTCGTTGGGCTACCCGTACGCCAAACCAAGGTTCCAAGGCTGACAAAATTTTCAGCCGGTTAGCGAGGCTAAAAACGACCTAATTAGGACCATAAGTTAGTGTATCAACTCGTTAAATCCACCATCAGAGATCTCGACCAAAATCACCATCTAAACAGTAATGGGCTCAGCCGAGTAGGCTAGAGAAATTACGAATATCAGTTAATGAGATTCAGCCGACTCACATTCCTCCAGCTATACTGCGCCTGCCAAACACTATCCCCACCGGGGGGTTTTGTCTCTGATCTGGAGGGGATACTTACCGATCCGTGATGGTGGATCTAACGAGTTTATGCGGTATTATTCTGTTTAATCACACCGGCTGTACCGGTACCGATATTCTACGAGTGCGGCCGATAAATATATTCGTCACGTGCCTTATCTAAGGACACATCGCAGCCAAAAGGTGCACTGAAATTTTCTTATCAGACTCACGTGACGAATATATCTATCAGCCGCACTCGTATTTCGACCTCAACCAACACCGGCTGGGGATGCTCGCCTCAGCGTTTCATCTCCGGTATGTCATACTTTAGACTAGGCTGCTAGTAAATTCTGTAATCCACGAGCACGGCGCCGGCAACACAGAAACCTCGCCGATCCTTTTACTGTAATGCTCTACGCTACTGCTGCTAGCACTGCACAAGCATTGATAAGGGCGCTTGCATCATCCCAGTACAGTAATTCCCAGAGGCCCACAGGTTCTATCATGTATTCCCGTGTATGATACACGAAACCGGAGCAGAATCACTGTGGGGCATGGCCGGGTGTAGGGGGTGGTGACCTCCTGAATTGGCGCTTAGAGCCGTACATTTACTCGCCGGCGGGTACTCGGGCGGGCTGGGGCATACGTTATCTCGTTGAGTGGCCAACATCTCTGGGGACCAAGAAAGCTTGAGGAATCAAATGGACTGGTCGTGAAGAATCATCCAGACGCGACGAAAAACTGGGTAAATACCGGTACTTGAGCAAGGTGACAGAGCAATACATCCTCACCCGGGACCCTCCTACCCATCGTTCGTGCTAGTTACTGAATACGATGTCATAGGGCCAACAGCACAGGTTGGAACAGCCTAAACCAAACATCTGATACTGGATGCCCAATGTCAATGGCTAGAAAGGAATCAAACTAGCCCAGCGCACAACCTGGCGCGTTTGTACTCGAGTACATGTAGGAAGGGGCAAATGCGGCACTTGCAACCGACCATATGGTACGGTACTCGAGTATGGTAGATGCCTGTCGAGGTCCAGTATCCCAACTACCTCCTACCGGTACATTTCATACCTTCATACCCTATCCTAAAGCTTTGGCCTAAGCCGCCACACAAACTCTCTCGGAATGCACCCTGGTTCCTGTGCCACATTCGGTGCAGGGCAAAATCACGCGCCGAGCCGCACTCTTAACCGATCAGAATTAGGGTACTTGTATTATCATCTGGTGAGAAAACCTATACAATACCAGCGAACCCCGGGCCCTCCCTGTAGAATACCATCTATCATCCTCCATGCCGGCCAAAAGCACGGTTCCACTCACGGCCAACCAAACAAATAATACTTCAAGTTCTAAGTGAGAAGATGCAATCGTGGTGAGTTAGAAAATTTCTAGATGTTTCTTTAAAAATCAATCTCTTCTACGAGTATTTATTGAAATTTTTTTCAAAATTTTTAGAGAGATATTTGGTGCAGAAAAATGTGATTTTATATAAAAATGGGGTCCTATTATGCCAGGCTAAGTATTGAGTTAAGAATTTTCTCAACGCATCTTGGAGGGATTCCTACCCCAGAATTTTCCTGGGGGAGAAATTTACTGACAAATTTTAAGCAACCAAGGAAAAGTAGCTTATCTTGTAGTACACTACAAGACCACCGCCGACCAGGCCCATTCCTTACTGTGTTAGTGTGCGGCGGAAAGGCTGGAACCTTGATGGTATTCTACAGGAAAAATCCGGAACAGGCTGGTATTAAAAAGGTTGTTTCCAGGGCGGAGGAGGGAGCAACTGAGATCGGGTTCACAATTAACACAAAGCGCTAGACCTTCAATCTAGGGCCCCGGCGTGGAATCGCCTACGATTCAACTTGTACCGCAGCCAAATCCTGTGTTTGGTTAGTCTGCTATTTCTCACGGTTATGATTTTCTACTCTATATCGCTAGTCCGAAATACAATAATCTACTCAATTATTTGCTCAGTGACGATAATAACAGGCTGCTGCCATGATGGCTAGTAGTTGAGCTGGCCACTCAAAGTCCGAAGCGTAACTAACATTTCTAGCGAATTAGACATATTTTGAGCCTATCACCTCTAACTGCGCCTGGCGACCCTGCCGTATACTCTGCGGTAGAGCCCTTTCCACGAGTACAATATCATGCTGCGACAAGCTGGGATTCCACTGATATCCCGCACACCAATACTAGCCCTTGAATCCTCAGAACCCAGGAAACCGGGATCCGCTGCTGGGCGAGTACCTGCTACCCTCAGATTCACCCACACCTCCCCTGATCCCACCAATGACTCCCACTGTCTTAACAACTAGTCCTAGATTTTTGCGATTGCTCGTAATGAGTAGTCGAACCCCATTTGCGCTCTCATGTATCTCCCCTGAATCTATATAATCCATGAGCATTCTGAAGAACTATAACCCTCCGTATCCAGTGGTTATTGTGGTTGATTAAGGCAGTGGGTTGTGGTTGGTCGTGGAACCTTTGGGTTTCATTTGTTCCTGTTGTAAATCACCGGCACTCCAACTAAACCCTTGCCTATCCATGGCTACTTGGAGGACTGGAGACTTCTCCGGCAGTGTCTGATATTTGTAATGCTTAGGAGGAAATTGATAAGCAGGATGGAAGGTTCTGGGGATTATTACAGATGTGTATTATAGATTGATATTGCGGGGCAAGGCAAGGAAAGGAAATACACGAGGGGGCAAGAGGGAAAGTCATTGGTTGACAAAGTGGGGTAGAGCGATGTCCGTAGAACCAGAAAGAAGGCAAAAGAGGGGTAAGAGGGGGGGTCATATAGATGACCAAGGAGACCGGTCTGGATGGGAGAAGCTATGATATGGATGTATATAAAGCGCGCTACGCAAGAGGTAGTGGGAGAGAAAGTAAGGGAGAGAAAAAGAATGGAGTGGCAATTGGAGAAAACATCAGAAATGAGTTACGGACAACAGTTAGAAAAGACAAAAGCTTCCAACGCCCAGAAGTGTGAATATACGACTTCAATTTGTTTTAGTTCCATCGGTGTCGTGATGGACAGAAAATATTCTCCGGACACGTCTTTCCATTGATGGAACATCACAGGACTGGGCATTGGAATGCAGGCGTGTATGGCAGACAAACGATATGTGCAGTGGTCTAAGACAGGATTACGATCCTTTTACTGTCTTTTCTGTGTACTCGACGGAACAAGGAAAGGAAACTTATAAGTATGGCATTCCACTAGCTACTCTGTCCAGGTCAAGTGACAATGCCTTGTCCACCCCATGGCCTACTTACACTTCTAGCGACTCCACGAAGCACCCTGAATCCCGGTTTTCTATTTTACGGCTTTCCAGCAGGCCAGAACGGTCACCTACCCCCTCTTCTCCCTCGCTTAACCCCTGGCTCCAATAGCAGCATACTTTTCCCACTAAATACAGTCATGGTCAGTCACTTGGCGCCTTATTTAGACCCCGGGTTTATCTGCCATTCAGACTAGCCTCGTTTTCCAGCTATCATAGAGCTTTCCCTTTTATCTTTTCTTTCTCATATCTAGCCCTGCTCCTTTTGTCCCTAGGCTACGCTTGGCTTTTCTCCTTGCCTCCCCCCCGCTCTATTCCCTTAAGTGCACGACTGCTTCTTTTTTAACTATGGCATGCCCATTTCACATCTCTTGTGATTCTCAGTGCCTCCTCCACTTTTCCTATTTTCTGCTTTTCACATAATATCGACCTCGGATATCTTGGCTCTCAGGCTTATTTTGTTTTTCTCATGTGGTTTGGGTAGAGAACATATACCTACTCCAGTAAATGCCACACCTAATCAACCTCCATTCTCCTTGTCCAGCTACACGACACTGCATCCTTGTTGAGGTCAGGGCTTCGTGTGCGCTCCCAGGAAAATTAGAAACGTGGATTTTTTCAGTAAATCCTAACTGATGTACCGTTACTCAAATAATGTAAACCTAACCACATGCTTTTTACATGTCCTCCACTGTCACCTAGCTATCCTGGGCAAGCTGCCAGTTCGGTCCCCACCAGTACAGTTTTACAAATATTTACATGCGAAGGCTTATGCAGTTAGGGGATGGCGTATTGGGGGAGGGGCATGAGAGGGGGTAAGGGACTCCTGCTTTATGTTTGATTGAGTCTCTTTCATAGTGTATTGAGTATCCCCGGTCACCGATCCGATCCCTCTACCTTTTACTATTCTCAAGGCATGGCCGTGATCCCCTTTGAATAGCTTGAGCCCAGTTTTTAGCTTACTCCACCTACACTTATATCCCATTACTCAATACTAGAGCACTATTACCAGCGGCAAGAGAAATACATGAACATGGTTCGCTCAATATATGAGCTTTCCTGTATCCTAGCTATATATCAGAGTGACAGGAATACTATGTAGGATAATGCTGAGCAGAGTGAGGGGTGAATACAATTAGCAGCCCCCCTTCTACGGGGTTTTTTTTACCTCACCTAGCTAGTGAGTTTTACATGCGCTGTAAACCATAATGTTCGCCTCCCGGTGTCTTGATATTATTGGTCTAGTTAATTTACAGACGTTGGACCTGATTACCTCGGGACTATGAAACCCATCGATAATTTTGCTGAGGGGTGAAGCAGCCGATAGAATTGCATACTCAGAATACAAAATCAAGCAAAAGCCACAGTAGCATACTTTAGGGGAGATAGTTGACTAAAGCCCCACCGGGATGCAATGCCCAATTGGAGGGCAGATACCCCAACCTTAAAGTTTCCAATTAATGGACGCCCCCTTATCAACGCCTCAAAGACTGGTGTAGCACTCCTATTCTGAATCAAGAAAGCGAGTGATGAAAGGATTAGTAGGGGTTGATGTCGTCTATCTGGTTAAAAATCGTATATGTCAATATGAAGATAAATGATTAGAAAAAAGAAAGCTAAGTTAACATGATAAGAGGTAAGAAATCCCCCATGATCCCGGGTTTCAAAAGGGTTCCAACACGGATCCAGGAATATTAAGACAGGGACATAGGAGGGAGGAACAACAAGGATAGGAGAATAGAAAATCACAGACTGTGCGCCAGAGGGAGAGAGAAGATAAATACCCTGGTAGCCCCGAAGCGAATATGTCCTCAGCTCGAGCGCGACGAGCAACCTGCTCAACATGCGATGTTCACTTCAAGTGAGAAATTAGAGATCTGTTAGTGGACAAGGAGTGCAAGGGGTAGGGATTGCTGAATGAGTAGCTGCGTAGGATGGGCTGGGCGAGCATGAGTGGGAAACCAGCCACGGAGGGTAGGGGATGCATCGACGATGTGGGTGGGGGGGGGGGCAATGCGTTGCAGGGGATTTCAAAGCCTCCGGATCCTTTTCAGGGGGGGTTCGAGTAACTCGGACGACTCAGTCGTGAAAGGCTCAAGTGATTCCTCGCCGAGTGCGGATTTAGCAACGAGGCCATGGCTCTCCTCTAGAAGTGGTAGGTTTCTCGTGCACCTGTTTCCGGCAGCCGATATAGATGGCGTTGGGGCGCTCTTATCTGCCATATTGGGATCGACATTGTTCCGCTCCAATAGCACCCTCACAATTCCCTCGTGCCCACGCAAGGCAGCCCATGAAAATGGTGTTCGGCCATCCTTATCCACCGCATTGGGATTGACATCGTTCCGCTCCAATAGAATCTTCACAATTCCCTCATTCCCATACCCGGCAGCCCATGAAAATGGTGTTCGGCCATACTCATCCGCCGCATCGGGATTGACATCGTTCCGCTCCAATAGAATCTTCACAATTTCCTCATTCCCATACCCGGCAGCCCATGAAAATGGTGTTCGGCCATACTTATCTGCCGCATCGGGATTGACATCGTTCCGCTCCAATAGAGTCTTCACAACCCCCTCATGCCTACCCGCGGCAGCCCATATAAATGGTGTTTGGCCAGACTCATCCGCCGCATCGGGATTGACATCGTTCCGCTCCAATAGAATCTTCACAACCCCCTCATGCCCACCCCCGGCAGCCCATATAAATGGTGTTCGGCCATACTCATCCGCCGCATCGGGATTGACATCG